>VYXC01003456.1:410386-421477 GCA_013397175.1 Platysteira castanea | reverse complement strand
CATCCCATCCCATCCCACTGCTGCAGGAAAGCCCTCAGCACAAATATTGGAATATGTCGTTCCAATTAAAAATAAACAACAAAACCCCACACCACCGCATCTCCTGAAAGTCTTTACCTTGCAGATTCTGCTGGCAAGCTTAGATAAGCACACTAGAGGGAAACGAAGGAAGCTCCAGACGGGAAAGGTTAATATTGCTGTGGTGTGGCTTGGTTTTGCACAGCGATTAGGCTCCCTGCCAGCCTGATTCCTTCACTGTTTTAACTATCTGCAGCTGAGTGATTACATTAATAAACTTCCAGTGCAGACAGCATGCTAAATTCTAGCCACTGTTCATGTAGGAAGAGAATGGATGTCTTTAAATACACTTTCTCTTCTAAATTCTTGGGAAAAAAGGGCAAACCCTGGCCTGATTTTCCCAGAAAGAGCCCTTCCTTAGAAACCTCCAGCAACCTCTTGATTCTCAGCAGGATTTTTAGGACCAGATTTCCCTCTCAGCTGAAGAAAGAATTTTTTCTTTATTTTTAAGGCTATAGCAGCAGATCTAACCTTCTTCTCCATCACCCATCACAGGTCTGCACAACTCAGATCCCAGTCACAACATCCCCAGAAATTACAGCTTGGAGACCTTAAGGTCAGAAACATTCACCTGTACTATCTGGGCTAAGAGAATACATGATCAGCAATGATTTATAACCAGAGAGGAATTTAGCTCATCACAGGTGAGCCCAGAACTCTCCAGGCTGAGTCCAGCACAAACACAGCCCTGGGCCGCACAAAATCCCAGGTCTGCCCTGCAAATGAATTACCACGTCAGGATGGGGAGCGAGTGAATCCTGTTATGTAACAGGCAAATTAGAATATCTGCACGTGTGGCTGACGGGCAGAATGTTTGCTGGCCACACAGCCAGGGAGAGTTTGGAGCGAGGAGTTGGAGCCACGTTGTTTGGCCAACAGATCAGAGCCAAGCTCAGGGAACCCCTTCAGCCACGGGAATGAACACTCCTTGCTCTTCTGCAGCAGGAGCATCCCTGCCAGCCCCGGACCTGGAGTTGTGCCTCCCCTGTGTCCAGACAGGAGACAAAAGCAGCATCTGCAAAGAGAGCCAGGCACACCTGGACCTGCAGCAGCCCTTACAGCACCCATTCAAATTATTGGTGTCTTCTCCACAAAACATTTCTCATCACTTCACGCGCCAGGACACCACTGCTGGAGGTTTTGGGGTTTTTTCGGTTGTTCATTTATTTTTAATTTATGCACCAGGAAATGACTGGAAATGTTTCGTGTACGTCATACAGGAACCTGCACATCTCCTGGTGAGGTTTCTCAGCTCAGCAGAGCTCTGGCGTGGGCAGCACACCCAGTTCTGGTTCCCAGCTCTGAACTGACTCACTGCAGGAGTTTGGTGGAATCACGCGTCCTTCGGAACAAAATGGGGATAGTAATGGTTCTTACCTAGGAGATGTGCACTGAGACTTTGTTAATTAATGTCTGCAAGGACTCTGAAAGCCCAAGATGAAAGATGAAGTGCATCATGTGAATCCGTGAAACACAAAATAATGTATCTGTGGAATACTACAGTTAACACTTCTTTAATGCATTTAACACTTCTTAACCATTAATCCTGTGCTTGTTAGAGGCAAACTGCAGCCGTTCCATCCGAAAGAGACTTGCACACACAGAGCCAGGAGCCAATGACAGCTGTGGACTCGGTGCCTCCGAACCTTCCTCCACCTCACTGAGGAGGAATTCATTTAACCAGTATCAAACACCATTGCCTGGAGACAAACACGCAGGTTGTATCCACAACAACTCCCTGACTGAGGAAACAAATAACCCTGTTCTGTGTGTGCTTGGTCATCCGCAACCTGATCTTCAGGGGGCCCCAGCAGAACTGCTCTGAGAACTTCCAGAGACTGGAAAGGGACAGGGCAGCAGCAATCCACCATCACCAAATCTAAGAGAATGCAAAACAATGGCAAAATGGACATCATCGTTAACAGGGGGAGTTTGCCCTAAATGTAGTCATTTATTAGCATGACTTTCTCTTCCATCTTTATGGAGAAACACTGAGCATCTGTTGCTAACATTGTACCTGAAGCACAGGCCTGAGGGACTGAGCAGGTGCTCTTGAGACAGTGCAAGCAATCACCCAATGAGTTTGGCCCCATGGGAATAAAAGTTTGAATAAAATTCTGCTTTTCCCAAGAACACCTTCGGGAAAAACCTAAAAATGAACAGCAGAACTATTCAGAAATATTATGGCCGTAGAGATTAGGAGAAACCCTGGGCTTCCAGAGCAGACACATCTTTTAGTTAGGAACTCTGAACTGAAAAATACTCAGTCACCTACACTGAGAAAAGTACCAGAGGCACCACATAAAGACTGCAAAAGTAAAGGGGTTTTTTTACATAAATAACATTCATGTAGCACTTGGAAGGAAGGGTTCATTGAGAATTGCTGAATTCAGACAGAGAACAAGCCCAGGAAGCACTTAGATGAGGTAAAAACTAAAGCTGGGTTAAACCCCAGCCAGACAGAAGCTGTGGAAAAGTGACACTAAAGATGAGCAGCTCTATGGCATTTCTGAACACTTCCATCACCTGGGCCATCTCTGGTGTTTGAGCTGGAGCACTCAGCACTAAGTCTGTGCTGGAGTCAGAATTAGTGATGAAATCAGACCTACCTTGTCACTTTGTCACTATTAGACAACAAAGAATAAGCTCTTTTAGTGTTTCATAACATAAGCTCCCCAAACTCCTGGTTTATTCATATGGCCCTTGCTTCTGGCTTGTTCCAGTTCCACCTCATCCTTCCCGAACACAAATCCTACACTGACACAAAAAGGCAAAGCTTTAGGATGTGTTCTAAGTGTTCCACACTCTTTGTAAATGGTTTTAATTATTCATGAGGGAAATAATGTGGTTTGTTTCTCACACTCCCCTCCCGCCCTCCCAAATGTGTTTAAGAGACGTGAAACACGGACTGGGACACGGTGATATTCCCCCTGAAGTACTTACTCCATGTTTTCATTATTTATGTAACAGTGGTCTATTATCAATCCAGCAGTGATGGATAGTGATGGTTAAACATTCCTGTGGGACCTCACAGGCCTTCATCCCTAAAGCAGGTTTGATGGAACCATAAAAATCCAAAGGTATTTTTTCCCATGCACGCTCGTACTGGATTGCAGCAGGGGGACTCGGGCACGTGGGAAGATTTACCACTGCTCTGAGTGAGGCACATGGCACCAAGCCATTATCAAAGAAACCCATTTCAGCCCTGAAGTTATTCCAATCAATTAGAAATTCTGATAATAGGAATGACATGGACCTTTTAAAGCTCACAGGCATGCATTAGTCCTCACAGTTAATGCCAGCAATTTTACTTTTAATGAATGTGGCAGAGAACAAAAAGTAAATACAGCTACATGCCTCAGATCTGCATTTTTCCAACAGCCACTATTGCTATGAAAATTCTGTGCTCTTGGCAATTGTTACACACCACAAAACAGAACATTGTTTTCACCCTCGAGGCAGATCTGGTGTCAAGGACAGTCCCTTTTTGCTTACTTGTGAGTTTTAGCTTGGAAGGGGAGTAGTCCACAAATGACAAGGCTGTGAAAAGCTGGATTGTGATGTATTACTGAGGACAAAGCCAGTACCAAAGGCAGGGAATTCGGGAGGACCCTGTCACCCCTCAGTGTTTAACAGAATTTCTGAACCCGGTACCAGCTCTCACAAACACCAAAGGGCTGTGAGGTGCAAGTCCAGACAGACAGAAACAGAATCCCTTCACACACACGGAAAATAAAAATAAACGGATGCCACCTTTTAATTCTTTGTTTTCCACTCCCCCTTCTCACTGGGTGTTTTTTAAACCTCTCCACTTCTTCTCTCCTCATTCAGTAGCCTGGGGAACCCTATGGGATCTGATCTAACTTCTACAAAAAACAGAGCTAAAGTGGGCAAACTGGGCTGGTAAACCCTGAAAAGAGCACCAGTGCAAAGAAACCCCCAAAACTGCTTTACAGTCCCCTGCTTGTCTGACCCTGCCTCACCCAGGAGCCCCCAACGACGGTAACACAGCAGCACTAAATGTACTTAACCTTCAAATAAACCAGAGTTACTAAAATCCCAGGGAGCATGTGGTAAATACACTTATACAGAAGATTTAAGAGTGTTGAGCAGAGAGACCCTTCCAGCCGAGAGACATTTACAGTTCCAGGACACCCAGCAGGTGAACAAGCAGCCCTCAGAGGACACAAACCGACTGCAGCCACCATGATTCATGAGAGTAGTAATTTTTTTAAAGATTAAAACATTTGCAAACTCATTACTATGAGTAGCACACAGCCAGTTAATTTAAAATGAAACAAAAAAAAGTCTGGTTTTAGAGGATCAATACTTCCCCCTACTCCTTTCTTATACAACATTTAATTAAGAGAAGCAATACAATGGATAAACGTTGGACCAGGTTCGGCAAACAACATCCATGGATTTCCATTGATGCTGCTGAATGATCTTGGGCAAATAAACCTGAAGCACACTGAAAATTTCTCTCCTGCAAAACGGACAGAACAATATCAGCCATCATTCTTGAGCACTCAGTAAAGAGTTTTCTTGCTGAAGGTGCTACAGCAGACTAAGGGCTACTCCAGACAAAATCCAGGTTCACACAATTAGATTTCAATATGAGATTATAAACTTGTCAGTCTGACATCCTTTAAAGAAACCCCAACACCCAAAATTTCATCCGGTTCCTCCTCGTTTCTAACTACAACTTCCACGGCAAGACCACGGAAGCTCATTGATCCACGGAGCCTCCCCAGCAGAGAGGGGAAGCCAGGCAGAAGGATCTGCTGTGGCTCGCTGGAGAACACAGACCAGAGCCCCGGGCAGGACCCAGCCTCCAGGGCCACATCCTGGCCAGGAAACCAAAATGAGTTATTTCCTGCAGGGCCAGAGCTGCTCCAGCCACAGTGGAGCGCTCAAGCTGCATTGCGTGGTGTATAAATAAATATAAATATGTATAAATATGTACAAATATGTATAAGTATGTATAAATATATACAAATATGTATAAACATGTATAAATATATATAAATATGCTTTAGGCAACACGAGTGTGAACCTGTATGTGCAGCATGACCAGGAGATGGTTCTGGGTTGAAGAAAGGAAGAAGAGCTCAGTCTGGGAGTGGACACGCTGCTGTCATTTGCAGAACGCTCCTTAAGCAAATCAGAACCTAGCGAATTACTGAGCATTAAAAATTAATCATCCCTACACAGCATCTTTTAAACTTCTGTATTGATTCATGTTTTCATTTTGCATAATGCACCAGAGCCCAATTAAGATCCGTGGGAGGTGAAGGGGTGGGGGGACAAACTGAGAGCTTTTCTGTGTGTGTTCTGCGCTCCGGTCACTTCAAAACTGGGATGAGCAAAGCAGAAGGGCTCCTAGCATCCTGTATTTAATATTAATTTGATCATTACCTGGCAGGCCAGAGTGTTTAACCCAGCCCCTCCCCTGCTCTGCCCTGCAGGAAAGGCAGCCAGAGCCGCCTGCAAAGCATCTCAGCGACGTAAGACAATTGACCTGACAACCGAGGGCACGAATCTGGTGCCAGAACAAACCATCCACAAGATTTCTACAGTCACTGTACAT
This sequence comes from Platysteira castanea, assembly GCA_013397175.1. Taxonomy (NCBI): domain Eukaryota; kingdom Metazoa; phylum Chordata; class Aves; order Passeriformes; genus Platysteira; species Platysteira castanea. The sequence continues at coordinate 415,809 of VYXC01003456.1, read as the reverse complement.
AAAAAACCTGATCAGACTGTTGGCTTCAGACAGAGCCTTATGTCAGGCCCAGTATGACACAAGCACATTTTCCCAAACTACTTAAAGGTTATGTAATAGAGATCTGCAGAGCATTAGCAGTCACATGACACGTCCCACTAAGATTTCAAACTGCCACCTACAAAATTTAATTAGCAAGCGGTAAACAAGAGAGGAGGGAGGAAAGGCACTCCTGGAGCCGACAGGGAAGAGTCCTGGGGTTCTGAACTGTGTGCAGGATTCGGGGCAGGGAAGTGGGGAGCAGAGAGAGCCAGACTGAGCAAATGGGTGAAACCCTGAGTGCCACAGAGCAGGGAAATGCAGCACTCAGGGGCCGGAGCCAGCCCTGCAGCGCTGGTTCCAGCTGTGAGCCCCATCCTGCTGCCCTCGAGCAGTGCCAGCCCCATCCAGCCCCAGCAGTGCCAGCCCCATCCAGCCCCAGCAGCGCCAGCCCNATCCTGCCCCAGCAGTGCCAGCCCCAGCACACTGCCAGGGACGCCTGCTGTGCCACCCCTCGGGCTGGCAGCTGGCACAGACCTGCAGAAATCCTTGCTGGTTAATGCCAGAGAACATTCACAGGTGAGAGGGGCAGGGTGCTGGCCACAGATGCACTGCCCACACCAGTGGAAAGGCACCGTGAGACTCCACACAGGGGTAACAAAGAGCATTTTCTCAGCTGCAGGAGAAGGAGGTGCAGAAATATTCAGCAGGAGCTGAAAAGGTAAAGTCCCAGAATAACTTCGCTGTTTTGGAGGAATTTAGCCTTGATTTAGGATTTTTCTTAAGCCAACCCTAAACAAGTTAACCTGCCTCAAGAAAGGCTTATTTCCCTTTCAAAGTTAGTAAGAGGGGGTACTATTATAATTTTTCCATCACACATCCAGTGTAAACACTTAATGAGGCTGTCTATAAAAACGATTTATGCTCCTGAATGAAAGAAAATAAATCAGTCTAGTCCCAGGGGAGGTGGAGCATGAAAGGGAAGGGGTGCATGTGGTGGCTGCCCACCAGCGCTGGCTGTGCTCACATCAAGCCTTGAGGAAGAGGAGCTTGCTGTAGGATGATGTTTAAAGGGAACATGGAAGATGGTTTCTAATTGTCATTAGATGAGAGCAGGGAGGAGAATCCGTGCCACGCTGTTATATTCTAATGCCTTCCTCCTGGCTGCTGACAGCAACACCCTGCACTGCTGCTGTCTGATCAGCCAGCCCTGGGCACAGCAACCCTTACTGCTCTGCAAATCAAGCCTGTTTGTAACAGAAAAGAGAAAACTTTATGACAATTATTTAAAAAAAAAGAAAAAAATCAAGGATCAAACCTACAGTCCCATTGCCTGTGTCCTGACACCTGCACTGTAAATGCTTCTGCCAGACCAGCAGGGAGACGAGGCTCTTCACTCCAAACTGAACATACCCACGAGCACAGCAGAGAGTTTAGCTAATCAAATGTTATTCCAGAAACCTCAGAACAGATTCAAATTCTTCTGACACTCAGCAGTATTCTTCTATGGATCAACAACACACAATGCAGGCTGTCAAGTGATTTATAAGCAGCATCTAGAAGCCTCTGTAGGGATTCAGCATCCTGATGGAGAAAACAGTACTTGGTCTGAAAATCCCATTTCCTAGGCAGATAAAATAAACAGAATGTAGTGGGAAGAGTTCATGATTATTCCCATTTACAGAGGGAGAACAGAGCCCAGGAGATACCAAATGCTGAGCTCAGGGCCATCCCCAGAGCCCGGGGCAGAGCTGCCAGTCCCACCCTGATTTCCTGATCAAGCACCACAAGCACCAGCCAAAGCTGAGCCACAAGCCTCTAAGCCACTCTGATTTCCTCACCAAAACCCCAACCCCAGGTGGCTCTACAGCCATCATTTACGGGATGAACATGCCTCCAACACATCACTGGGCAGGATGGTTCCAGCTGGCGAAGAACCCCTCGGTGACCACACTCAGACTTCAGCCCCCAGCTGCTGCAGAGGAGCCTGAGCCTCTCCCCAGGGCTGTGGCACCCCTGCCCCTTCCCAGAGCCCCCTCGGAGCCAGGAGCCTGACACAAGCCCTCTGCTCCACCTCGGAGCAGACACTGGCTTCGTGGCACCATGGGCAAGCTGCATTTCCCCAGCCCTGGGCCTACACTCCAGCTCTGTTTTTAATCATGATATTGGTGTATATTCTTCAATTCCAACAGCAAATGCAGTTCTAACAGAGAAAATGCTGCTGTCAGCAATACTTCATGACAGTCCTCATCTGTGGTGGGCAGGCAGCTGACAGAGAACATCGGCAGTCAGGGAGGTAACCACCAGTGGCACCGGGTGTTTTCCAGAAAATCTTAAATAGATTTCAGTTCCCTGGTCCTGTGCACAGAGAGACTTTCCAAACCCCAGAGAGGAACTGTCACCCCTACAGCTTGACATTCTATCAGAATAGGACATACAGGCTAATGCTGTGAGAGGGGGAACCAAAGGATTTACACAGAATTCCAGTTTAGTCAGAACCCTTTGCTGAATAATAACCCAAAAATAAGTCCCAGGAAAAAAGTCGTGACTAACAGATATTTCAGCTGCTGTGACATATTTCATAGCAGTGATGAGGGCCTGAAACAACTTCAGTGAAATGACAAACAGCCTCGACTGTCAAACCAGGCTTCATTCAACGTAAATACTGGAAGGACAGGACAGTGATGCATGGCCAGCTAGCTTCTCATCAGAGTAGACGTGTGATTCTGGATATTTAATTTTGATCTGTGGAGGGGCATTTGAAAAGGAAACCCCCTAATACCCGAGGATACCAATTATGCAGTGATGACAGGCTTCTTATTTCTCTTGTGGCAACCCAGAGGGGTTCAGGCTGTTGTACAAAGCTGCTGCCAGCAAGAACACTGGAGTGCTGATACATTTATTTAATGCTCAGTATCACACACCTGAACTACAGTGGTTGCAGGCACGGGTGTGTGCACACCTATCTGACACAGGAGAAACACGGTTTGTGTTCCTGCAGAACAACACACACAGCTGGAAAGAGACTGGCCACATCTGTAAAGAGATGCTTCCGATTTCTCAGCTTGCAATTGTCAGTTACCTAAACCAGCATTTACCAGCTATTCAGACCATTTTCCTGCAGAAATCTGTGGCGCTGCACCACCCCACGTTTTGCTCCATCTTACTTTCCCCACCCCTAAAACCCATGTGCTGTTTTAGAGCTGTTACTTGGTTATAATTCTAGAAATTTCAACACATTGCCTTTCTCGAAAAGGTGCTCCAGGTAGAGACAGACACACAAAGTTGGATGTAACAGCAGGGCCCCTCTGTTCACTGCCCCTAGCTTGCAGTCGTGCTGTATTTTGGCAGGCTGGAACTCCTTCAGGTATGTAAGCAGGGAAAAGCAGGGCTGCTCTCCAGGCTGCAGACAGCACGACCACTTCACTGATTTCATTTAGAGTCGGTCTCTTCCCTGTTAGAGGGAAAACAGTCTGCACAAAGCCACTGGCCAGGACCATCAGGTCAAAAAGGAATAACAAAAAGGCACCTCAAAAAGACCCAGCCTCCTTTAAGGTTCTAGAAGTAGCACGTGTGTATTTCAGAGGCTGTCTACAGTGGTGAGTCCTGGCTGACATCTGTAATATTTGATCTGAATTACCTTCTTCGTTTGTCAGCTGGGCAGACTTGAAAGCCCTCCTCTAATAAAAATCTAACACCCTCTGATCAAAAATCCCGAAATACAAAGCGACTGCAGCAGCTTTCATATCCGTGCCCATACACTGCTATTTTTTATCATATTGACTTTAGGGGGGTGCTGTAACTTCCCCTCTGCTGCTTGGTCTGTGGTTTAGTATTTCACGCTGTTGTCTTGAGGCAGCTCTTCTGCCTTGCTAAGCAATAGTCCTGATTTTTATCTGGATGATAACCATCACAGTATTCTTCCCCTGTCACAGAATACTTGGTGCAATTCTTAACGTCACAACCAATGGCTTTGAATTTAGGTATTTCTTCAAGATATAGCCAATCCCTTAAGAAGCAGACTCTGTATTTACCAGATGCAGTGTCAAGACTCATTAATAAGTTATTCTGCTGAGTTATTTTATACATAAACCCTGCATCTCTACCTGCACTGGACAAAACAGCCCAGGCAGTGTTCCACCACTAAAATACCAGGCAGCAGCAGCTTAAAAAGGAAAAACCAAAGCTTTCATGTGCACTCAGATCTCCCTCAGTCACAACTGCACTAAGCCCATGTACAGCTGTAATGTCGCCCATCACATCACTCCGGGAAGGACACACCTCCCCTGCCCAGCGCCACGAGCAATAGCCAGGTTGGAAAAGAGGTTAATAAAAACCCTGCAGTACCCCCTGTGAGGCTGAGCACAGCACACCGGGGCATGCTAATTACCGGGTATTTCTGGGAATATGCAATGATAAAATGCTGTTATTCCATTGTACGTGCTCAATGCAGAGCAGACATCCCCCGCGCTGGGTACAGCGTGTCCATACATCCGCGGATCTGTCTCTGTCTGTCTGCAAACCTCGCCGTTCTGTGAAACAAGGATGAGGTATTTACTTGCAGTTGGTCTGATTTAGCATTCGATGCCAGACAAACGCCACGCATTTTCACGGGCAGCGTCTCTGTGGGAGAGCAGCCACAGGGATGACTTTGCCATGACACGACGATGCACATTTGCAAAGCAAACACATTCCGTGGGGATGCACCAGGCTGGGGCTGGCGGCAGGGACAGCTCCCAGCCGCTGCCAGCACCAACTTTGCCCACAGACACCACCACGGAGCACAAACACAGCCCACCGAACCTGCCAATATGGCTTTTATTTCACTGGGAACCCTAAAAGTGACTGGGAAATGACATCACATTAAACATCAGTCGGAGGGAGGATGGAATAATCTAGCAAGAGTTTAATCCCTTTACCTAGCGCACGATGCACATTTTATTATTCAGAGCAGCACCTAGAAGCAAAGATTCAGTGAAGGGCATCGCCGAATTGCTGCAGAATAATAAAGTTTGCCCGCCTCGGGTGAGAGTTAGCGATGCACCGCCGCTCGCCCGAAGGGATTCTCCCCCCGCACACGCATCCCCATCCCTGCCGCCCTCCCCGGGCCCGCAGCGCATTTACCGGAGCCGGCTGCTGTGGCGGGGAGGGAGCAGTCTCAGCCTACCTGGGCTCAGGGGGGTGCCGAGGGCGAGCAGGAGGGCGAGCAGGAGGGCGAGCAGGAGGGCGAGCAGGAGGGCGAGCAGGCGGGAGCCGAGGGCGAGCNCGCGGGGGAGGCGGCGGGCGGCAGCGCCGATGTTCCCTGCGGGCAGTGCTATCGCAGGATCTTCGCAGTAGGTCATCCGTGGCCTACTGGCACGAACCAATGAACTGTAAATGTGAGCGGCAATTTTTTTTTTTTTTTT
>VYXC01003456.1:383846-406706 GCA_013397175.1 Platysteira castanea | reverse complement strand
CTCTGACCCTGCCTCAGGAACTCCTCTGACCCGGTCCCAGGAACTGCTCTGACCCTGCCTCAGGAGCTCCTCTGACCCTGCCTCAGGAACTCCTCTGACACTGTCCCAGGAACTGCTCTGACCCTGCCTCAGGAACTCCTCTGCATCTCCCGGCGCCTGCCCCAGCAGCCCCTCCCGTGGCACAGGGAATTCTCCATTTCTCTCTTGTCAGACACACGGAACGGTGACACGGGAGCTGCCACAGGTGAGTCTCTGACTGAGCAGGGCCAGAGTGGATCTGGATTTCTGCAGGTCACTGTCTGTGTTTAACCTGGGAACCCTCTGCCCCCCGAAACCCATCTCCAGCAGCCCCACCACCACCACCAGCACATCCTGCCCCCCGAGCACCCCGGCAGCTCGGGGAGCTTCCCCCGGCTTTGATGGAGCCGGGTGAGGTGGCAAACGAGCCGGGCAATCCTAGCCCCGCGGAACTGGGAGCTATTCCTCTCAGGGGAGTTGTTGCTGTACAAAGGGCTCAGAGGTGCTGCTGGGAGGGCACAGAACTGAACAGGACAATGCCAAGAAGAGTTTGAGGTTGGGGTAGTGAATACAAACTGCAGGAAAGCCACTGAGTGTTCCAAAGTGCAACTTGATGTCCTCAGTGAAGGTCTTCACTTGAGTCTAAACCAGAAGTGTGGTGAACTCAGACCCAAACTCTCCTCCTCACAGGATAGCTTGTTGGTATTAAATATTGTGTAAATTGTCTGTCTGAGTGAGAAATGGACAGATAAATATTTGGGGTTTAAAACATCTATCAATAAACTATTTTCAGTGTAGCTGTTGACCAGCACAGGTCAGTATTAAGAACAGAACTGGATTTTTACCTACCCTCAGGCATCCCAGCTGATTGTGGAGCTCTTCACACTCCCCTTGCAGCAGTTGCATCTCCAGATCTTTTATGCTTTTGGGTTGTTTGTTGATATTTTGCAGATGTTGAGACTTAACATTGGCGAAGTGTATTTTCTGCTTTAGAGGCAGAGTGCTGGTGATTGTTTTTGTGATGACAGCAGTGTTATTGGATGACAGTGTCAATGAACTTGAAGGGTTGACAGCCTGGTAAGGAGAAAATACATTTCTCATGTCATTCTTGCTAAAGCTTTGTCTGAGGGAAAGAATTTAATTCAGATTCTTTCAAAAATCACAGCATAAGTGCTTTATTTGGAAGTTTTCTTCCTCAGACATTTCATTCGAGCTGTAAGTGAGTAAGAGGCAATCCTGCTTGATCAATCACAGCTGAAGAGACGGCGACAGCACAAAGAAATGAAAAGCAATTTATTTTCTTTTCTTTTTTCTTCCCCCTCAGTGGATCCCAGCCAGCCGCGCTCGGTGACTGCGGAGACAGCGACGCGTTCGCCACTGGGCGGCAACCGAGCGCTGCTGGGTGGCGACCGAGTGATGCTGGGTGGCCACCGAGTGATGCTGGGTGGCCACCGAGTGATGCTGGGTGGCCACAGAGCGCTGCTGGGTGGNAGCGAACCGGGCTGTGAGAACCGGGCTGTGAGAACCGGGCTGAGCGAACCGGGCTGAGCGAACCGGGCTGTGAGAACCGGGCTGTGAGAACCGGGCTGAGCGAACCGGGCTGAGCGAACCGGGCTGTGAGAACCGGGCTGTGAGAACCGGGCTGAGCGAACCGGGCTGAGCGAACCGGGCTGTGAGAACCGGGCTGTGAGAACCGGGCTGAGCGAACCGGGCTGAGCGAACCGGGCTGTGAGAACCGGGCTGTGAGAACCGGGCTGAGCGAACCGGGCTGAGCGAACCGGGCTGTGAGAACCGGGCTGTGAGAACCGGGCTGAGCGAACCGGGCTGAGCGAACCGGGCTGTGAGAACCGGGCTGTGAGAACCGGGCTGAGCGAACCGGGCTGAGCGAACCGCGCCAGCTCGCACGGACTCGGCATCCCTCAAGCCAAAAGGGCTCTCAGTTCTGAGCGATGGAAGCTGCTGCCCCAAACTGGAATCGGGGCAGATTCCCACAGCTGCCCCCAGCGCTGACCTCCCGCCGGCCCGTCAGGGGTCACTGCCCAGCTCACAGCTCCTGTGCTCGGGAACAGGGATTTGCTGGGAGTGAAGGGAGTCAGAAAAGCAGAACCCACCTGAGCTGTGTTGTATCTGCAAAATCTGCACACGAATATTTAACTGGTGAGCTTCTTCTATGAGGCATTAAACTGTTGAGTAAATGGTGCAGTAAAAAGTCTGAGAGTTGCCAAACACTTAAGTGTTTATTGATTTTTTTAAAGCACTTTCTATCGTGTTTGTATCTGCTGAAGGGAGAAGCATTGAAAGCTCTGGAGAGAGGATCCATTAGTGAGCAGAAGAGATGAATCAGAGGAAGCAGCAGGTGAAGTTTTTATCACCGAGGCACCCCAATGTCACTGGCAAAGCAACTTCTCTGTAGGCGAACGGGGCTGTGCCTCCATCTCGAGGGCATCCTGGGTTATCCTCACTGCTTTCTTCTTCCGTGCCAGCCTCACACGCAAGGGTTTTTGAAAAGATGTTGATCCCCCTCTTACACAAGCCACAGGTGCAAACAAATGTGCAGGAATCATCACAAAAGGCATTTAGCACCAGCATTTAATTTTTTTTTATTGGGAGATCACTTCAAATTGACCAATGTTGCCTCCCAGGACTTGCAGACCCCAATAAAGATCGCAGAGATCGTGGGGCATTGGCCTCACCCGGCCCTGCTCAGCTCCGGGCAGCTCAGCACTCCTCCCTCGGGAAAGGTTGGTGCCTCTTCCCTGGGCTCACGGCCCGAGCTGGACACTCCACTCCCAAATTCGCCCTGCCCCGGGCTCGGTGCTGGCCGCAAGCACCGGCAGAGCAGCTGCTTTTTCACTTTACATAACATTTAATCTTGTGCAGCCAAGACCGCTCCCAGAGGGTAAACAAAGGGACTGAGAGCTCTTTCTCCACCACCCTCACTTCCATCCTTCCCTGCGGAGGCTGGGTCAGGCTGGCTCTGTTTGGCCAGCGCCCCTCGGCGCTGGGTCCCTGTGAGGTGTGGATCTCACACCCGAGGAAAGCTGAGCCTTGCAATGCCGAGCAAGAAGGTCCTTTTGGAAAAGGAATTTGGAGCCCGTTCCTTTCTCTAGTCAGGTCTCAATTACTGATCGTTTACAGCAATTCAGTTCAACTTTCATTTTCCTTCTCTGCGTTACTGCTCTGTGTTGTGGCACTGCGGGTATCAGTGTGTGAGCACAACCTTTATGGTTATAACAGATCTAAATGAAACAGCTCCCCTTTAGTCTCAGAAAAGATATTTTAATGCAATTAAAATAATGTCACATTCATTTTCTAGCATAAATGGTAGGGAAATCAACAAGGGCACTTATTTATATCTGTGTAGGCTGCAAAGAATGCTCAGTGGAAACCCAAGAAAAGCATCCTGGCCCCCAGGTCTGAGTCACTCTCTCAGCACACGCCTGCCTTAGCAGTGAACCAGCTTTGGTGAGGAAGAGCACAGAAAGCAGATCTGCAACCTAAGCCCAGCTCTCGTGTAGGGATCTGTGAACCCAGCTGGACTGCAGGGAATCAGAGATTTGGCCTTTATTTTCTTCAAACTCGCCTGAAGTTCATGGTCGTTCCTGTTACTTTAGGGATTAAAAACATAAATAGATTAGCTGTGATTAAAAATACATGTCAACACTTGCTGAATTTTATTGTCCTGTGGATTTTTGTTTTCCTTCTAAGACTGATTTGTTCCATGGTTTTATTTGCCTCATACTGGAAGGAAAACCATGCCCAAAAACCCATTAGGGGGAACTGTATAAATGGGAACTCTGACAAAATCTATTTATAAACGGTTTCAAAGTCAAGAGAGCACAAGTGTGCGCAGCTGTCAGGGCCTGGGCCTGAGCAGAGCATCAGAGCTCTCCCCCAGCCTGTCCTGGCAGACCCAGGGGGACCTGGATCAAACCTTCAGGCCCAGGGCAGCATTACTGTAACCCAAAATTAACCTCCCAAACTGCCCTCAGCTGGCAGCTCTCCAGCTCCATGTCAGAAATGCCCTTCACTCAACACTCTCTGCTCAGCACTTTGAAAACCCGCCCTGGGAACTTGGGTGCTTCTTACAATGGCTCTGGACCTAATTTTAGGTGAACGTTTTAAAAATCCTGCCATGGGTGACTACTGAGGAACTGTGTACATGTGTGGTGAGAAATAGCTCTGTGTGGTAGGAGTAGTCTAAATGTACCCTTCTACAACGCAAATTAATTTATTTAAAAATCAGTGTAGCACTTGGGAGGCAAAGTGCAAGCCCAGCTGCAGCTCCAGCCCGAGGAATGCTGGCAGGGATGTCAGGGCACTGACACGAGTGTGGATGCTCCAGCAGTGCCTCTGGGGGAGTAAAGCCACACCAGCCCCTACAGGCACGGCCCCATCTCTCCCATCACCTCCTGTTCCACACTGAAGAAGCAGAACCTCAGAGGCCCCTACTCCAACCCAAGTGAGCAGGTGATTTTCCTCTGACACACAATGCCCAGAAGAGGGCCCAGATCTGTGCTTTTCAGGCAGCACCAAAAATGCGACATTTTCCTAAACAAGAAATGTGCAAAGCAAACACAGGGAAAATTGTATGGCAATACCCTGAATTATTGAACGGCTAGCTATGCAGAACAAACATAATTAAAGGGTCTCATTATCTTCTAAATAATCACTGTAAATAATGCTTTAGATAATTACTTCATTACTTCTCAAAACACTGGCTTTTATTCTCCTCTGAGATTCTACCCACTAACTCTCCTCTGAATAAATTGCCAGAAGGGAAAATCAAAAGCAGAGCACGCATGTGAGCTGGAAATGCAATGCGGGGCTGGTATGAACGGATTCAAACCCAGGATGTTCTGGAATGTTTTTTTTGCAGATTTTCAGATGGTTAAGAGCAGTTTGTTTGATTTTTTAATGTATGTATTTCTTTCCTCAGATGGCTTTCTGCTGCAGCCAGTCCCTGGCTTGCAGCTCTATTCACCCATTTAAGGATGTGGATAGAACCGAGATTAGGCTTTATCACGGAGGGCTGTCCCTCCTAAGTAAACCCACATACTGCCACTTCTCTTCACTACAAATACCATCAGGGAGAGCAACAGGAAAGAAAGCCAAACAGTCAAAACTCAAGCGTCTCTCAACTCCCTATTTCAACTGTAACACTGAGATGTGAAAAAAATCCTGTTACTTGAGTTCAAAACAAGTAGGAGCAAGTTTCAGTCTTACAATGTCCCCGAACCATTTCCCTACGTTTTTGGGGACAGGAGGTCATTAATTGGTCATTTTCTAAGTGCTTTGGCATTAACTCTGCATGCAAACCCCCACTGCTGTCACTGCCACAGGAGTTGTCACGGATTATTTCTCTATGAAGAGAGCACTCAAATGAAACCTTGGGGCTTCTCACGCCAACATTTCTCTGAAAGAGCTCCCCCACGGGCACAGCTTAAATTGATAAATCCATTATTTAATTCGTCATTATCTCTACACCTCTTTTGGTAAAAAGTTGCAGGAAAGACACCACGTTACCCTGAGAGCAGGCAATCCACTGTTTAAGGTAGGCCACTGCAAAAACCCATCAGCCTCACCCAAACTCCCACTGGGAATATTGACACAGGCCCCAGGACACCCCGACACAACCCAGACACAGGAGACTGGCGTAGATGAGTTTATTAGTGCATAGGTTAGAGATTTACTCCCCTCCAGGATGAACCAAACAAAGAGGTTCATGTGAAAAGGTCTGTTTTGCTTTAAAACAAACTCATTGAGGCAGCTGTTCAACAAGAAGTAAAAACTACGGAGTGGCCTATTCAAATTTCTGGTCTTGATGGGCAAATTACTGCATTACAGAGAAAAAAACTGAACGTGACAGGATTTTGAGGGTCAGTTTACATAACCAGCTGGTAAACAGCAGGAGAGATTCCCCCCCATCTGTGTATCCGTATAAATAATATTTACTGATAAAAATCTAGAAAACGACAGAATAAAAAATACATTTACCTAGAATAAGCATTAAGGCAACCAATCCTTCCTTACTTTGCATGTAAACTTCCTCACAAACATCAGTGAGCATTCTGGACTTAGAGGTAAAAGAACTTTGTTCATCATTGAAGCCGAATTTTTCAAGCGACTTCTTTATGGCTGACTTGTAAATAGACCAATAATAATAATAATAATAATAATAATGATACTTGTTTTCTTTTTTAAACGTGTTTGACATCTGAATAGCTCCAGCACATTCACAGTATACCTGGACAGCAAAGCAGGAATATTCATACATACAATATAAATTGTAAACTTTGCTGAATTTCATGAAGTCTGAATTCTCGCTTACTGAGTAACTTTGATCTCAGACACTTCCAACAAAACCTAAGATTAAGGATTCTAGACTTGTAGGACCGAGTTACTGCAGTTAAATGAGAGCTGAATATGCAAAAACATTGATGAGTATAGTTTTAGACTATGTTTAAAAAGGCACAAATTACCCTCTCCTCTATTTCTCCTAGAGTGTAAATGTATCTACATATCTACATGGATATGCTTAAACAACGAGGAGTCACAAACCCGAGTTACAAATATTTTACACACAAAAATACAAAAATAACCTGTAACATTAAATGCAGTTATTTGGGTACATTTGAATTCTTTCAAGCTTTCGAGTGGTGCAAGCTGGCATTGCAAGAGGCATGAGCACACCAAAACACTTCATCTATGTTATACCCACACCAACTCCACAACAAATCAGTGTCTCAGCTGGGATTACGTGTCAGACTCTCCCGGGGGGGTTCATCCCCACCTGCTCTATTCATGCATCAGCATTAGCAAACTCCAGAACAAGAAAACTTGATTTGGCTTTATAAAGTCATTTCAGTCATATTCATGGAAGCACTAAGGCTAAACTGATCCATCAGCTTCCTCTGCACAAGGATTACCTGTAAAATCACCTGCTCAAGTGCAAATTCAGCGTGTTGCAGAGCTGTATGCTTCTACCAGAAATGTTGCAACTAACTTCTTATGAACTGTGAAGGAAGTATTTAAAGCAATTAACCTCGAGAGAAAAAAATTAAAAAACTGGCAAGTGTAAAAAAGGCTTTTTTTCTTTTTCCTCCCCAAGTGTAATGCACTAGGCAGTTAAATGAGCAGTCTTCTCAGGATAAAATATTTTAGCACTTGTTGGAGAAAAGGCATGAAGTTTGCATAGGTTAAGGTGACTAAATAATTAATACACTTAAACACAAGGCTACATCTCATAAAAATATTCACAAGAGTGCCAACAAAGGCAGCACTGGCAAGGTACTTAAAGTCATGATTAGAACTGGATTAGCAATAGGAAAAAAAGCCAAACAGTCAAAACTCAAGCGTCTCTCAACTCCCTATTTCAACTGTAACACTGAGATGTGAAAAAAATCCTGTTACTTGAGTTCAAAACAAGTAGGAGCAAGTTTCAGTCTTACAAGTGTCTAGTTTGTGATGCAAAATCCATACACATCCTAATACATTCTGATCTTCATGTATGAGTAAACATTAAGAGTGATTTTGCTTTCATTTTTAACCATTAGTGACAGGTCATCATCCTGGGACAGTGTCAGGCATCGTCTGTGGAAAAGGTTTGGTTTTACTGAAGATGTTCTGGAGTTTCTCAAGGTTCGCAACTCTTGGAATGTGCTTGCTAGGACAGAGTTGTTGCCAGGATAATTCCAAGTATCAGAAGCAATACAGTTACACATATTATTATGAACATCAATTTCTGCAGGGAAAAGAGAGAAAAGTTAAGATTGAAATACTTTGTCAGAGACAGAACTGTTTAAATGTATTCAGAGCCACAATAAAACTGACACCCAGGCTGAGGGCCGGGATTTTCTTTCTAAGGAGCAATCACTGCTATGATTTCCTGCTGTCTCCTGTTCCTAACATACACGTAGCCATGGTCACAAGACAGAGCCATCTGTGCAACACTTCCCTATGTTCCTGTACAGAGCAGTGCTCATTACTCATACCCAACTTCTGTAAACATCATTAGGAACAGATGTAGGTCAAGTCTAACTAACTGCTCGCTGCCACCCTCCTTGAATAAATATGTGCAGCCTGCTCAAACCTCTACGTCTGCACCCTTAGAGGAATTCAGCAGAAGGTCAGCAAAAACAGTGTGTGGGTACCAGCTCAGAGGAGCTGCAAGGGGGAAAAGAGAGATGGTTCTGTGTCAATGCATCGAGGTGTGAGCCTGACCCTGGGCTGGGTATTTCTGACTGTCTGACACGCAGTGACACAGTAAATTCTGCTCCCTGCCCACCAACCAGAGAAGGATCTCCAACACCGAAACGAAAACTTAGATGTTAAAATCGTGTTAATACAGAAATGTGAATTTCTGCTGAGCTGTCTGAACTGACACCTGCTCGTAGTGTGCTGTGTAGAGCTTAAGGACACTGCATGTTAAAAGCTGCATTTCCACTGGACTCAGAGAAATTATCTACTATTCCCTGCCTAGCCTGGCTGAGCATTATCTGAACAAGAAATGGTACATTACTGCAGCAAAAATAGGAACACTGAAAAAAATCTCATGTCCTAAACACATTGTTATCTCCCGCTGCTTCGCTCAGTCTAGCATTAATAAACAGTCTCAAAGTAAGAAATTTTAAGGTGTTCTCAAGGCATAGTAGCCAACTTTATGATTGCAGACATCTCCTTTTTAAAAAACTCTACTTAAACTGACAGAAAATCCCATTTGACAAAGCTCCAAATGCACCTAGTATTCCGTACTGCTGGCTGAAGTGAACTTCCAGCACCAAAACCCAACCATTCCCAGAGCTGGGAGGCAGCTCCTGGCTCCCTGCTGTCCCTCCCTGCAGCTGCTGGGCTGGGCAGGGGCTGTGCCCTGCACTGGGCAGGGGGCACGGGCAGGGAGTGCCAGGGGCAGAGAGCAGGGCCAGCGGGGACCCGAGTGCTGCCCCACAGCCCCGAGGGTCAGCNACAGGAGGGAAGCAGAGCCCAATTAGTTGATTAGTTACTTACTGCCCCAGTGGCAGGAAGCCATGCATGCTGAGGTTATCCAAGCATCACCGAATACCCACAGACAAACCAATAATTAGAGCTACTATGGCAATCAACACCACTGACACAACGATAATTATCCACATTTTCTGTCAAAAAACAAGGTACTGTTAATATTAGGCACATTAACACTTGCATTTGTTTTCAGTTTTTCAAATAGCTTTTAGACCCACAAGCACTTTTATTAAAGCCTCCTGTATTCTCAAACTGAGATAAATTTATCTGTATAATCTTGCAAATGTAAGAATTAACATTTTTAAACAGGTAAACTCGTGATTAATGGCTACACAGTTATCAGAAATGATACAAAAACCATTTACAAACATATTAAGTGGGCTCTTATAACACTTCTGAGAAGATCTTTTGTAAATGAACCAGGCGTGTTATCTCTGTGTAGATCTGTATCTATAGAAAATGAATTATTCCCTCAAATCCAGCTCACCATAAGGAGCCTCACTGAATTGCACAGCATATCAAAAGGGGAAATTGGAATGTAAAAATAAACTACTTAGTAGTCTGATATCAGAATGTATTATTTGGTGTCTGATGGGAAGAAAGGTACAGAAACAAAATGAGTGCCATGGAAAATGCCAGAATACTCCTTTGAATTCAAGTGCTCCACAAATTCAGTGTCATGGCACAATGTCACACCCTTCCCAGGGGAAAGATCCCCCTAATTCATCTGTAAAACTAATAATTACAGACAGAATTTTTTTAAAAATAAGCCTATTTCAGCAAAAGCACTTTTATTTTTCCTGCCAGCAAACAGATTTCATAGCTTTAAATCCAGGTAAGTTTGCCAGTGACAAAAAGCCCAAAACTTTTAAGGTTATTTACAATCTGAATAATTTAAGGTATTGTGAAAGCTAGTAAGAAAAACATGTGAATTTATCTACTGGAATAATACATTAATTCTTCTTTTGGAGCCTTTACAGTCTGTAATGGCAGCCTTGAGTGGAAAATTGTGAACACACCCTTAGCTGTGCGTGAATTGGTGTTTTCATAGTCCCAGAAGTTTCTGTCCTCTATTGGTATTATAGATTTTCAATGTAAACTATAGCAAAACAGTTCACATTGGAAACGTTCCTGTGCTAAGTTAAAACACTGACTAGCACAAGTAGAGAAAGACAACATACCCTCCGTGCTTTACTTTGATATTTAACTGCCTTTTTTGTCTCTTCTTTTGCATGTTCCACGTAATCCGTCGCATTCATCACGTTCTTTTCTATGTTGTTGATCATTTCACCCTTAAAATGGAATTTTGAAGAGAAAACACCTTATGGGAACCCACGGATATTTGTTTAATGAATCTAAAGGAAAGGCTCTAGAACACCAAGGGTTACTTTCACAAGTCCACAATGCACTTACTGGGGATGCCTTTTTCTCTGCTTTGGCATGTAAAGGGAAAAGGGGATGAGAAGCAAGGGCTCACAGCTCCCACCAAAGCAGGAATGCTCATGAGCAGGGCAGGCAGATTTCTCCCTGCAGGGACAAGTACTGGCCACCTGAAGCCATCCCTTGTGTGGGAGGGATGTTCCAAAACTGCCAAAGCTGAACGTGACACCCTCGGGGGTCAGAACTCCCCGCCGTGTCTCCAGTGGGAGAGGACACTGACTTTCCACACAAGGCCCAACAGCTCTCTGGGAAACACACGGGTGAGCTCCTCAGAACTGGGGGATCAGGGGGTCAGTGCGTGACAAACTCAAATTAATTACGATGAATGAAATTTGGCAATGAAATGGAGGACTGGTGAGAAATGACAGTAAGTCTGTTACCTGTGTCTCTGTCCATCAGAAGAAATAAGCAGCAGCAGTAAACAGCAAAGCATTACAGAATGATGCACGAGTAACTTTTGTTCATACGTAATTCAAAAGAAACCTGCTACCAATTTCTCGTGGCTGTTTATTTAATATCAAAGCAACAAAGGACTTCTAGAGCAAAACCAAATTACAAAAAATAGTCCTTCTCAGGCAAGTTTCTCTTCTAACACTATTCTTTCCACTTTCCTGCAGAAGTCAAACCATTTTAAGATCAAAGTTAATCTGTTGGATAATAGGTATTTAAAGACTAAAAACAGTACAAATTTACATCCATGTCAAGACAAAGCTTATGAATACCAGAGCTGACTGGAAGGACTTGCCAAGCCCTTTATGCTCACGTCAGTGACCACAGCAGCTGCACCTCTGCATGAGGGCAAGGTGCACACAGCCTTGCTGGCACACCTGGTACTCCACTGTGGCTGAGAACCCCAAATTCCCAGGGTACTAACCAGCCTCCCAGGAGATGGTTTTTTGTACTTAAACATGCACAAAGATGTTCAGCATACTGCAATTAAGCGCACTGAAGAAAATATTAAATATATTGACTGGAAGGGAATCTGTGGCCAGTTATTGAAAGCATGTGCTGTAAGTACATTGAGATGGTCAATCTGCCCACAGCTAAACAAAAACCTGCAGTGATTAGCTTTCATATATTCTAATCACAGTCCAGAACCACTCTAAGTCTGCACTACCTGAATATAATCAACTGCTTCTGCACACTGCAAAGAGGAAGAGTGAGGAAAAACTCCGCCGTCCCATAAATGTGTTTGAGCTGGTTCATTTACCTGAGTCTCCACAAACATTGCCATGTCCATAAACATCTCATGCAGCTCCCGAATGCTGGATTCCAGTTTCATGATATCCTTGTGCCGAGACTCGATTTCGTTCAGGGCTTGCCGGGTTATCTGAGAGTCTGATATGATCTTTGGGAGAACGAGACGTGGACACGAGTCAGGGCCAGCACACTCACAAAGAGCAGGAGTGGCGGAATAGAAGAGACATAACTGGACCAGAAACACTTACATCAGAAGTGAAAATGGAAGGATTACCACTCTCTAACATTTCTTCCAGCTCCTCATCAGTGGTGGTCTTCCCAGCTAGGATAAAACCAACAGGACTTCACATAACACCACTTATCCAGTACTGAACATAACATTTTACCATCCAGAAGGGTGACAATGCAAAGACAATTCTTGCATCGAGACCTGGCAGGATCAAACCCTGTAGAGTTCAGCCACTACCAAGGGCCATTCTGCTTATCACAAAATCCAGAAAGTATCAAGTGATAGTCAGAAACCAAATGTAGATTCAAAGCTACCACAAAGAATCCTGGTCAGGGCTGGTTTTGCTTGGCTGGCTGGGGTCTTTTCTTTGTCAGACTGAAGAGTCTGATCAGAAACATTTACAATCTACAGATGAGCCTTGCTAAGTGGAGTGTTCTTCAGAACACTATCTATATAACACTCAATATTTACCTATTCCACACCCCACCACTGTGTGGGCAGTAAAATCTTCATGTAAATTTGATTTTACCAACCCAGGAGTCCATTCACGTTCCACACAGAGAAGATGATAGCCCCGGTGTACCTTCACTCCTGCTTTGATGCAGTTCAGCACTGCACGTTTGAGCCAGCTGAATGCTATTGATCACACTGGTACAACAAACCCAACACAGCCACAGGATCTGTGTTGTACAGCTTTAACAATTACATATCAAGTCCCTATTCTTCCGATGAAAAATAAGTTGAGTATCTGCACCAATTTATGTAATTCTGTCCCACCAGGTGAGAGATACAGTTTGAGTATTACTTTCTGATGTTAATACCCAAGAATGCTGCAAAACCTGCTTTGAAATTTGTAGTGCTTATGAAAAGCTGAAGGCTCTAATTGGGTCGTAACAACTTTAACTTAAGCATGTCCTGAGGAATCGGGGTCCCTCCCCTCAAACACAAGCAAAGAACAACTTAACTTGCCTAATCAACTCTACTGAATCAAACCATTAGCATCAGAGGCTAATGCCAAATTGGAAAAGCACACGAAAAGCAAAATTGTCTTATAATTGGCCAGTTTCTCTGTTTGCATTCCCCATTTCAGCAATATATGTATTCACTTCTATGGAGCATATTAAAAAAAAGACTAATTTCAGGCACTTTATAGACACCTTCCAAGGTGGATGCTACAGTTCAAAGTAAAGTCAGGAACCTTTCTAAATACTCATAATAATGAATTGGAAGTAAGTCATATGTGAGTCAGTCAACAAATGATTAAAGCACACATAACAGCAGCACTGGTTTGGTGCCAGATGAATTTACCAAGTGTCCTTGTAGACAGAAATGGCATCACATAAAAAGAGATGTTATCCTGTTAGGCATGTTAATTTTGGAATGGCTTTTAATAACACTTGCTGCTTCAGAATGCAGCTTTTCATAATGCTTCATTTAAAGCTGCAACATTGGATGTAAATGAACCAAGGGCAAAAGATGATTTCTTTAATAATTTTCAACTTAAAGGAAATTATTTAGTGAGTTTTCTCACTTTTCTTTACAGCTGTTCTAAAAAGAGCAATATCAAAGAGCTTGTGTCATGCAGTAAAATTGTTCCTTCTCTCTCACACAATTCAAGACGCTGTCCAAGCTCTCTGATGCTCTGTGCCATATTTAATTTAATTAGCAAGGCAGGTGGTCACAGCAGGTGGTTTTGGGTCACTCACTGATCTCCAGCTGCCTCTGTATGCGGCCCTTGCTGCGCTCCCGGAACAGCGTCTGGGTCTCGTTGTACTCGGTCATCACCTCCACGAACTTGTGAGCCAGGACGGAGTGCTGGAGCCAGGGGGAGGCACACAGAGGGTTACTGCAGCCACGCTCAGCCCACAGCCCCGCCACACGCCCCGGGAAAGGCTCCAGGACAGCCAAACCCATCCTCCACGCCACCAGCAGCCACCGGCTGTCCCCACGCTGGAGGGATCCTACCTGTGTTTTCCTTATCCTGAGGTCCACTGACGTCCGGTTGGCATTCTCACCCTGATCAAAACTCTGCTCGATAGCTAAGAACCAGGCAAAGTTCTGAGTCAGTGCCAGCCACTTAACAGGGTAGCTCAATTACTTTGTAAATATTATTATTCCTCATTAAAGGTACAAGTTCCCCATAGACATGTGCAATAAATCAAGGGAGGAGAGCAGTGCCAGTGACACATAAATAAAAATTTTAGATAATTTTGATAATGGAAGAGATCTTTAAACACAGTAACTGCCTCAGTCATACTCTTAACAGAGTCACGCTACTGTCTGTTACACTGGAAAAGAGGTGTCTTTTTGCAGTTAATCTTCTTCCAAAATATCACCCCCCAAAAAGTATTTCAGTTGCAGAACACATTTCTACACAGAGGAATTACTTCGCATTGTAATTTTCTAGGTTATTTCTGAAAGCAAGGAGTTTTATTTGTCCTCACGACTTACCCTTTAGCCTGGCCCGGATTTTATTAGCAATCTTCTTTATTTCGTCATTTAGTTCTTCAAGTTCTTCCTTTGTTCCTTTAAAAAAAAGTTGGTTTTTTTACTTTTTATGATTGACAATAGTAAGTCAGAAAGAGTCTATGAATCTGCCTTGCAATCTCAGAATTGTATTCAGTACAGCCACGCAGAGATGAAGTTTATTATCCTCCTGAGTACTTTAAATACTGTTTTTATAACAGCAGCCATCAAGTTCTTGCGTCTTATGACAGGCTTACACCTGGGAAATGTTATTATTATGAAATCTTCAACTGAACCAGGTGATAAACAGTTTTTCTAACACATTCAGGGTAATGTTAATTTGCTAGTCAAAAGCCAAATCCTACTGGGTTCTAAGTGCAAGTGAAGATACAGATTTATCTCCCCTCTGTCTCAGCTGTGTTGTGCACCGTGTGTGCACTGCTCTGACACTCGCTGACACCTCTGGGCTGTGCACTGCCTGTCCCGTTCTGAGGAATCCTGCCCAGAGCATCCCCGGAGAGCTCTGCTCAACCCCTGTCCCAGGGCTCACCCACTCACAAGAGCACACATCGCTCACAAGGGCTGGCACTGCATGCTCCTAAACAACTCAGAGGCATTTTGAGCACAACGTTTATCACAAACACAAGCTGATAAATGAGCTGAGACCACGGATTTCAAACATTCAGATGAACCCTGGTTACACCTGAGACTCCCTGACCAAGCGGCCGCAGAATCAGCTGCAGGAGTACAAACACACACCAAGGAAAACGGGGACAGTATAAATAACACCCAAAGTTCAGTTCTCATCAACAAGATGGAACAACAAGATAAATGTTAAGCCACCATTGCAACATTCAAAAAAAGAAGTATCTCAGCATCTTTTCTTCCCTTTTCTTTGAGCCCTGCCCCAAGCACAGCCATGCCTGGAGCTGACAAGGCTCCAGAACAGGGAAGGGTCCACAGGCAAGTGCCTGAACTTCCGAGTTCTCTGCTCAGGAAGCACCACTTCCCTTCAGCTTTGGGGTTAAAGCCCCTAAAAACAGGGCTCCACGTGGAACTGGAAGCACTGCTGCAGCAGCTGGCTCTGGTTAGACAGGACCTTGACCCCACTGAAGAATAAAGAGAGGACCTGACAGTGTAAGCTCCACTTGACAGCTTCAACATTTTCTCAGATTAGAAGAAACGTAAGTAACCTCTCAGCTTCTGGAGAAAAAAATCCCATATTAACCTGAGTTTTGGTCTAGGAAAGGTTTGGATGATTCAAGAAATATTCTGAAAATACATTTTTTCAAATGAGACTTTTAAAAGGTCAAAATAAACAAATGGAAGTATTAATTTGGTATTAAAAATGAAAATATTTACTTAGTGTTACATTTTGCATTCTGAACACCTGAAGTTCTATTCCTATGCACAGCTAAAACAAACAAACAAGATTTCAGAATATCTAGCCACAGTTATGTGAAATCTTAAAAATTATTACTCACTTCCTTCAGGATTTGGTGCTGACAGGATAATGCTGTGCTGTTTTTTCACTTCTTCCACATTTTGTGCTATTTTTGCTATATTATTTCTAATTTCCTCAACCTAGAGGAAGAGAAATATGGCACAGAAGACATTAGAATAAGTTTGGGCCAATATTTTTTTTAAAACAAAAAAACCTGCTAATAAAACCCAAACAATTTCATCTGTAAGTACCAGAGAAAGAAATCTCAGCAGAAATGTCGACATTTAAACAGTTTGTAATTATTTTTTTAACTAAAAAATGGTACTGTTAATAGCAAATCTATTCTGTATGGCCAAAAACTTAAGTGCTAATATTCTTAATAAACAACTATTTTAAAGTTCTATTAGCAAATTTCTTGTTGATAGGGAATTAAAAACATTTCTCTGCAATAAATACAGAAAATACTGTGAAACAAACTAACAAAGTGTTACCAACATTTGATTTGGCATACAATTACAAACCCTACTGGGTAGGATATGTAGATGAATTCTTAAACCTAATTATTGAAATTAAAAGGCACAGAGAGGAAACAGTAAGCCTTTAACCCATGGTGAAAACTGTAACTTTACCTGTTGGAAAAAGTCATCCATAAAATGGTCTTTTTCAATGATAACTGTCTCCCCATCTTCATTTCCTTTATACTGTAAAAGACAACAAAAACACATCTGTGAAATAAACCCCAGGACACTGTTCTGAGAAGACAACTCCTGCCACACTGCTCCGGCACACACACTTTGGTCAGCAGCCTGCAGAGTCCACGAGGTTTTCCTTTCCTGAGGACTGCAATCGAAAAACAAATAAGCAGAGAGGCCACAGAAAGTCGAGTGACCACTACAGAGCTGTGGAACAAACCCAGAGAGGTGCTGAGTGCCTGTGCTGCACCAGGCTGAGCATCCACTGCCAGCCAGAGCAAGAACCATCCCCAGCTCCTCCTCCTGCCCCCGGGTGCTTCCAGGCTGCTGCCCACACCAACCCAGCCGCAATGACTCCCCACTGAACTGGAAATACACTGCGGGCTGATAAACCCTCACAGCCTCTCCCACGGCCCCAGGCACACCTCCCCAGCCCGCAGCCAGCCCAGCACGACCTAGGGATCTGCAGCTTTTATCACGGGAAAAGACAGAATTCACACGCATCACACGAGGGCAAAGAGTTCAAGCTTCTGTCTCCTTTAATTCCCTCTGCGGAGCACAGACTGTTTGAACTGCACTGAATTAAAATTAGAACAAAATATTACACCTAACATGCAGTCAGTGGGTTATCTGTCAGAAAAAAACAGACTACAAGATAGGTATCATTACGAGATTTTCATTCCAAGACACCTTTCTTTTCTTACAAGGCCCTCTGCCTCTCATCTTCTAACACCCACTTTCTGCTCCTAACCTCTGACCCCATTACCCAAGCAGCTTGGTTCTGGTTTAATTAAATTACGTGAGATACGCATTGTTTGCATGACAATTCTGCAATTCACTCCAGAGTCAAACACTGCTATTATCTTATAAAGAAGTAACAGTCAGTTAAGATCCATGCATCTCAATCTGCAAGTGCCCCAAATCTTCAGGGAGAAGTTACTGCACTTGGTGCCAGGTCCCTTCCTGCAAACCCAGGGATGCAGAAAGCCCTGTGGCAAGGTTTGTCAGAAATGGTGTGGGGTTTCTGCTGGGGAACAATAACGCCCCAGTGAAACACAGAACGGAGCTGTCACTGCTCCCCTGGACCAGCCTCTGATCACACAGCCCTGGGGGCCACGGAAGCCCTTCTGCAGTTACTCATTTCGGGGAGATAACGCCAGAACTCAAATTATCTGTCCTCAGAGATTGCCATCAATTAACAGCCTTGCTTAACACAAATAAGGGAGGAAGTCTGTGCCCAAATGAAGTCACCCAACATTCTACCATTCCCAAGACTGCATTGCTACTTAGCCACAAGCTCTAAGTTAATATTTAAGGAGCTACACTTAAAAGACATTTATTTTCATTATCTATGCAGAACAACACTTTCTGTTTATATTTACTGAGTAAAGAATAATTCTTCTGCTTGTTCATAACTGCATCCTATATTTAGTTATTTGAACTAAAAATAATGAAAATAGCACCTACTAAGAATTCAGAATGTCAGCTTTTAGTTTGATCAGATCTCAGTAAAACATGTAACACCTGAGTGAATCCTAAATGAATGAAAGACACAGAAAGCTGACTCAGAAATCTGTCTGGAGATGTTCAGCTGGGAGGCAGCTGATCAGGACTCCCCAGCCCACAGCCTGTGCCACGTGTATTTCACTCTCACATTTGGTTGCATGGACACCCCTGACAGATCAATTTGCTCCCTACAATCTCTTGAAGGATTTATGGACAGCCTACCTCAGTCATCAGCACTTGAGACACCTGATAAGTTTGTCAACCTCTGTCCTCTACATTCTTAAATCATCTCTTACCTAAAATACAGCTTGTTGGTAACTCTCTTCAGTTGAAGTGATGTGCTTCTTCTGACAAGCACACAGCTCACCAAGAACTCACTTTTACCACTGAGGTTAGCAGAAACGTACTGCTCTCCCTGGAGTTCACCTCCCTGGCACAAGCAGTATCACAGAAAGCTGATAAAAAGCTTCACGTCAATGCCAAGAGCAATCTAATAAAGTCTGTTTGCAGCTCATACCTTGACCTTGGGACTCAAAGTCTGGGACATTCAGCTCCATAAACACTCAGAGACCTATAAAATGTATCAAGCTCCCCGGGCAGTTTGTGCTGCCTCGGCTGGGACAGAGTTAATTCTCCCACAGCAGCTGGCACGGGCTGTGTTTGGGATTTGTGCCGGACCGTGCTGATGCCACACAGGACAGAGTTAACTCTCTTGGCAGCAGCTGGCACAGGCTGTGTTTGGGATTTGTGCCGGACCGTGCTGATGCCACACGGGTGTTCCACCACTGCTGAGCAGCACCTACAGAGTCAGGGCCTTTTCTGCTCCTCACCAAGGGGCCTGGGGGGCACAGACAGGAGCAGCTGTCCCCGAGTGACCCAGGGGATACTGCAGCCCCCATGGCATTGTGCTCAGTGGGTAAAGCTGAAGCAGGAAGAGGGAAGGGGGGCACCTCTAATGTTAGGGCATTTTGTCTTCCCAAGTCACTGTCATGAGTGACAGAGCTCTGCTCTTCTGGGAATGCCTTGACCCCTGCCTGCCCATTGGAAGTAGGAAAGAATTCCTTTTTTTTTTTGCTTTGCTTTACCAATTAAACCGCCTTTATTCTCAATCCGTGAGTTTTCCCACGTTCGGAATTCTGCCCCCACCCCGCAGGGCGAGCGAGGGAGCAGCCGCGTGCTGCTCTCGCTGCCAGCCAGGTTCACTACAGAGACTCACACAATGTCATCTCTCAGCCCCAAGCAGAAGCTACCCTGACGGCTGATGAAACTGCTGTCACCTCCACTACCTTACAGAACTGCAGAAATAAGTCAGGCTGGAGATACCTCAGTAACTACTGACCTTTGAGACTGAAAAACGTGACTATTACTTGCCCTTGAAGTTCCATTCAAGGTTAGCTGTTTCTCAGAGCAGATCACGTGTTCTGGCAGGCTGCAAGGACAATAACTGACCATTATCCCAGGGAATGGGCCCCAAGGAGTGTTACAGAGTGCCACAGCTTCTCCCTACAGCATCCGTGTGTCCAGAAAGCCTTCTGCATCCCAGCAGCCAAGGAGGGCTTGCAGAGGGCGGCGGGGAGCCGGGGCAGCTTTGCAGGTCAATCATTAACAGGCTTTCAGCAGCACTGCTGTACAAGCACAGAAACATCAGATGGTAACCCACTGCAGTGAATTACCTCACGCTGCTGTGACAGGGAAGGCACGCAGCTCATCCTCAGAAAATCCCATGTCTGAACGAAGTCTCACGTCAGAGGCTGGCTCGGGGAAAAACAACAGCCGTGTTCTCCTCCTTCTGGAAAGGCTCGTTTTGTGTTTGTTTCCGTACCACCCAATTCTAACAATTTAAACTTCTGTGGCTTTGTGGTTTTTCACCTGTTCTTGAACAGTTCTGGGGGCACTAAGTGACTGTACAAGAAACAGTTCAGAAAAAAATCAACGCAGTTCTGTTCGAGTTACAGGTCGTTGCTTAAAAAAAGCTACAGTCAAACATGAACTTACAGATTGCTGTGTACTACTCATTTTTCAAAGGTTATGAGTAAGACACCTTCATTAACAGTCAAGAGTAAAGAAATATAAAAATCAAGTCTTTTAAATGACTCACCAATCAAGCACCAAAAATGGATTCCAACAGACAGCTCTGCACCCACTTCAGCACGTAACAAGGGGGCAATTTTTGAGCCATATGGACAATGCGCCCCAAACCTGAGCTAAAACATCACTCTGCTTGAGCAGAGGTTTATGTCTAACCTTGTTCTGAAACGATTTAACAACAAGAAGGAAGTATGAATGAGCTCTATGAGCAGACCTTTAAAAGGACCTCTGTTTTTAATGCCTGACGTTAGCTAAATGTGCTCAGCTGAACGTCTGAACACAGACTGTACAGCTCTTTTAGGGCCACTTTAAGATGGACTTGTATCCCACTGAAGGCTGGGAGCACATTTTGCAATCATACCTATGTACTACTCATTTTTTTCTTCCCTAAACACCTACTATAAACGACTGCTGAAAACAGTGTATTAGATCAGAGAGAACCTTTTAATCTTACCCCTATTTGTGCTCAAAATACCTAAAACCAGTCTGGGATTTGATCCATTGTCCAATTAACTGTATTAAAGGACACTTCAAACAGCTTAAAGAAGTTCATTTGGGTCTGCTTAGAGTAATTTAGAAATGACATTAAAATAACCCCCTAAACACAGTTATGGTCGATATCTTCTGAAAAGGCGTGTACTTTACAAAACTTCTTCGAGCTAAGAAAACAAGGGGAAGCAACACTATCTGAAGGCTATATAATCTGCATGTCATCATCCAGCAACCGTTTAACTGCAAAAACATAGTGTATTAACAAAAATATCTGAAAGCTATGCAAATTTTGTGTTAATGAACCACAAACATTGATAGGTAACAATTCTCCCTCTTCTTTATAATGATCTAGGGAAAATTAATAACAAAATATTTTGCTTGCTGCCCAACACCCTCCAGGAACACACAAATGAGGACATGGAAAATTAGCATTTCTGCTGAAGGCAGTAGTGTGCTCAGTTAAAACAGGTCCGTGTAGGCTGGCTACAGTCCTGGGATCTTTTAAACTCCTCGGGTACCACACTGGTTCTTTGGGGGACATGGGGTGAGGGAACTGACAGGCAAGGTATGACCAAAGGAACACACAATGAAATCCTCACGTCAAGGAAAAGAGGCGAGGTACAGTTATTTCTGAAGATTTTGCAGGCCTAGGCCTGTTTGAAAACCACTAAGTCTATGTTCTACTCTTAATGATTTAGCCAAATGAAAGACAATGAAACTACATTAATAAACCAAACAGTTTGGAAAGTAGGCAAACAAGCGTTAACACATTACTTCTTCAGATGCATTATTCCCTTTCAAAGCATGTTATCCATGTGTCAAGCAGCTCTGTTCAAAGTGTTTATTCTATGAAAGGAAAACCACAAAATCATTATTTTTTTGGTATTTCAGATAAAGATGTAAGATGGAAGCTGCTACTTCAGTGAGTTCCCCATGGAAATGGGAATATCCATCTCCCTTGGATATACAACTTTTCAAAACTTCACATCAACTACACACTTATAATTGTGATAAAACATAGACTAGCTCTTCTGTAACTTTTACCTTGAGGTTTAAATATTTTTTTCATTAGAAGAAAACTTTTAAGTCCCTAAGCTATTTATTAATTCTACAGGCAGTGAAAGTTACATTGCTGAACATATGAAGCACTTCAGCAATACCGGCCCATGTATATCATGCTGCAGGAATGTTTTCAGATGTCAAATACTAAAGCTGGCTTGAAAATTCCTCTGTGCAGCTGCATTAGAGACTTTTAACTCTGTCAGTGAGGGGTGTGTCAGGGTGTGTTACTGGTTCCTTTCATTTACAAAAACATAGAAGAGGATTAAGTCTACGAGTATAGGATTAGAAATTATAAAGCAAATTTGGATCACTACTGGTTGCTTCCTCTATCTGGGAAGCGCCCACCAGCACCAACATCTGGCACGCGTTCCCACAACCTGGCCGTGTTTAGAAACAGGAAAAGGGAGTAAGGATACCTGAAAGAAATGACACTGTTTTTTGGCATGACTCCAAAACATCATTCCTGATAGAGAAACTGTAATTTAATCATCCCCGAACTTTTCAGATGCCAATTTATCCTTTCAGAGAGGAAGACAAAGAGGCTGGTAATTCCATCACTAGAGATGGAACTTCCAAAACGTATCTGGTGATCCAGAAGATGAAAGAGCCCCAGACCTGAATGCAGCTCAACACAGCCCAACTCCTACACGTACGTGGAATACTGGAACTACCACAGGAACTCCCGTGTGTTCTCCATTTCCATTTTTTCCCAGGGAAAAAAAAAAATCCCAACCAAACCCAAACCAAAAAACCTGCAATAACCTTTTATTTTACCCGAGCCATATCCTGTTGCAGACAGACTGATGGTGCCTCCCCCCGGCTCTCCCTTCTTTTTTAGGATACTGTTTCCACAGCACAAATAAGGGAAAGGAAAAGGGCGCATAAACAGCAGCAGCTACCATTTTGTAAACACGCGGAAAATAAAGCCTGCAGAGCGCTTTCCTGCCGCACCACGGCCCAGGAGCTCCCGGGCGGACAAACCCACCCCGCACACCCCGGGCGGCTCCCACACGGAATTACCGGGGGGGTCGGTGCCGCCCAAGCCGCCCCGCGGAGGCCAGGAGGAAGCAGAGCACGGTGTAAAAATCGCACACGGTGGAACTCTGCTGCCAGACCCCCGGGGACGGATCCCGCGGGAGCGGGGCCCTCCCAGCCCTCGGGACCGGCGGTGCCGCGGAGCCCCCGCCGCGCCGCCCGCCCTGCCCGCTCCCCGTGCGGCCGCA
>VYXC01003456.1:370838-381342 GCA_013397175.1 Platysteira castanea | reverse complement strand
GAGGCGCGGGGGGCCGGGGGCGGGCGGAGTGCCGCCGCCATTAGCGCGCGCTGGGCCGGAGCACGCGGAGCGCAGCGCGCCCGGAGCTGGAAGCGGCCCCTTCCGGCGGGGCCCGCGGCCGCTCCCGCGCCGCGCTCACGCTGCCATTTCCCCCGCAGACCCAGCATGGCCGCCCAAGGAGAGCCCCAAGTGCAGTTTAAGGTAAGGGAGTGGTTCGCAGGTCGGGTTTGGGTTTTTTCTTTTCTCATTCACTGGAAAAGTGGCAGGAGCGACTCCCGAGTGCCGACGTGGATGGTGGGGTTGGTTTTGCAGCGCTGGTCTTTCCTTAATGGGGCGATTTATTGTAGTATTGCACACAGCTTACACAAAAAGAGTCTGTTAAACTGTGGCAATCTGTTCTATTTGTAGTTTAGTCTAATTTTNGGGCGGGTGGGATGTGAGGGGTAGCGAGCGGGGCTCCCGCGGCCCGAGCCGGTGGGGGGAGGCGGCGCTGCTCAGTCATGGTGGCTCATGGCGGGGAGCGCGCCCGGCNGGGTTTGGGTTTTTTCTTTTCTCATTCACTGGAAAAGTGGCAGGAGCGACTCCCGAGTGCCGACGTGGATGGTGGGTTTGGTTTTGAAGCGCTGGTCTTTCCTTAATGGGGCGATTTATTGTAGTATTGCACACAGCTTACACAAAAAGAGTCTGTTAAACTGTGGCAATCTGTTCTATTTGTAGTTTAGTCTAATTTTAATGAATCTTTGCCTACAGAATGATTTTAAAGTTTGAGAACTGAAGTTCACTGTAAAAAGTGCTCGGAGTGAATTAGAATAGCATGCTTTCTGTTATGTGCTAATTGTTCAAATGTTTCAGAAGAGAATTTTCTGGTGTTTTGTGTGGCTGGTGGGTTGGTGGTGTTTTTTGTTATCTTAACAGCCAGAAGTCCTGAAGACTGCTTCTTGAAGGTTGTTACTTGTGTTTCCTGCAATGCTTGGCTAGCATATTCCAGTTCATGGTGCAAATGTTGGTGGGTTTTTGGTTTTGTTGGGTTTTTAAATTGTAAGATAACAATGGGTTTCTCCAGTGAATGTTTTAATCATTTCCTCTGCAAATCTGGTCGCATTCAGGTTGGAAGCCCTAAACATTCTTCATTCAGTCTCTTGTTGTAGTTTAGTAAAACCACACTCACAGTGTGTTGTAATTTTTACCTAGAAGGACTGGATAAGACTGACCAGAGTTACAGCATGATGGGCTTAACAAACTGGTTCCCAGCACAGGGAGTTGCTTCATGGGGAGTTCTGTCTTTTGTTTATGGCATCTTGTAGGAACTAAGCTCTTTGTAGTAATAAATAGTGTCTGTGCTAGAATGGCTGATAAATGTCTCAAAATGCCTTGCTCTGATTCTTTTCCTTTATCTGTCTACAGCTTGTTCTGGTTGGTGATGGTGGCACTGGCAAAACAACATTTGTAAAGCGTCACTTGACTGGTGAATTTGAAAAGAAGTATGTAGGTATGTCTGAAGAAACATTTGAGCTCCAGTATGTTACAAATGGATGTGCAATCCATGACTTGCTAAATGCGTTGCTTTTTGTTATTTCCATAGCAACACTGGGTGTTGAAGTTCATCCTCTGGTGTTCCATACTAACAGAGGCCCTATTAAATTTAATGTATGGGACACAGCTGGCCAGGAGAAGTTTGGTGGCCTGCGTGATGGTTATTACATCCAAGGTAAGATGTGCTGGGGGGGACAGTTCTGTACCTCTTAACAATTCAGTCCCTCATTCTGTTCATGTTGGCCATGCTGGAAGCTGTCAGTGTGGCTGCAGTGATGAGCTGGTTTAGAAGCCTTCAAACTCTTTGTGTAGGTAGGATAATGTCCTTTGCTAGACAACTTGTGCCAGTATGGGAACACGCTGAGATTGTTTCAGTGTGTTCCTGTTGGCTTTGGTATTAGTGAAAGTGGTGCACCTTTAGTGACCGGATACTGCTGGTGAAAGTTGGTGGCTAAGGGGGGAAAACGTGCTTCAGTAGGTGCAGATTTTTGTCTGTACTGCTGTGCTCAGGCAAGGGCTTGAAACACACTCTTCAAGGTGAGGAAGTTGGACACCTCCATGCCAGAGGCTGCTTGTCTTTCTGAAAAAGTGCACGTAGTGTTCCTTATTGCTGCTTGGCAAAGCTGTGTTCTGTGTTACTTCACTCACCTGCAGATCTTTATCTTATTTTAGTAAAGTATTACTGAGTTCCTTGAGAAACTATTCTGGACAAGGGCATCCTGAGATGTGGACCACAGGCTCTCTGCCTGCCTCAATGCCTCATTAGTGTGTATGAGATGAGTTAAACTGGTGTTTAACTGATTCCTGTCAAATATTTGGGCAAATCCAAGTTGGCTTCTATAATGTTGTTTATTCTCACATGATGTAACACCATGTTCCTCAGTGATACAGCTGAATTAGTAAAACCAGCTGGTCTGAGATGGGGCAGCACAGGTGTGAGGTGACACAGTCATGGGCCGGGTTCTGTGGACTCATGCTCTGAACTTGTTAACAGAACAACAGCTGTCAGAACTGTGGTGCTGAGAGGGGAAAAGTTAATGCAGGTGCTGAACCCTAGTGTGGAATATCTCTGGGTTCCTCTTCTCTATCCCATCTTGTAAGCAGGTGGTTACTCCTGGTGTAACTTGACTTTCCTTCTCTTGCAGCTCAGTGTGCCATCATAATGTTTGATGTAACATCAAGAGTTACTTACAAGAATGTACCTAACTGGCATAGAGATCTGGTACGAGTATGTGAAAATATCCCCATAGTGTTGTGTGGCAACAAAGTGGATATTAAGGACAGAAAAGTCAAGGCAAAATCCATTGTCTTCCATAGGAAGAAGAATCTCCAGGTAAGTCAGCAGGAATCCAGTTGCTGGGGTCTGTTGAGTGCAGTTGGATGTTGGGCAGTAATTGTGCTCTGCCTTTGTCGTTGTAGGCAGCTTCACATCTGTTGGCTTTTCAAACCAAAATTCAGGGCATGGGGAAGTGATGGTGTTAAGGGTGATCATCACTGGCCTGGAGCAGAAACTGTGACAAGTTCTTAAAGAACTTAGGTGCATTTGGCTTTAACTGCTCAGAATCTCATCTGATGACAGGATTGAGACTGCAGGAGATCATGTCACAGGAGAAAGACAGATGCACTATTGCCTCATGCACGTTCCTTGATGAGATTTGATACCTTTGAGTTTGTAGTTTCTGCCTGAAACTGTTTCTAGACACTTAGATCATAACTGCTGATGAAAACACAAACAAAAGCCATGCAGTACAAAAGTAAGGTAAAAGAGTTGATCGTGTGCTAGTCTCGGTTTGTCCTAAATATTAAAGGGTTTTTTAAATCATGTCTAATATGTACTTTTTTCAGTATTACGACATTTCAGCTAAGAGTAACTACAACTTTGAGAAGCCTTTCCTGTGGCTTGCTAGGAAGCTAATTGGAGATCCCAACTTGGAGTTTGTTGCCATGCCTGCGCTCGCACCTCCTGAAGTTGTTATGGACCCAGCACTGGCAGCACAGTATGAGCAGGACTTACAGGTCAGTGCAGAGGGCACAGGGGGCAGGCAGCTGCCTGGCAGCTGTGTCAGAGGCATGGCACAAAAAGCTGCACATCAGTTCCTGAGTGTGAGTTTCTTTGTTCCAGATTGCTCAGACCACTGCACTGCCAGATGAAGATGATGACCTGTGAGGGATGAAGCTGGAGCCCAGCGTCAGAAGTCTAGTTTTATAGGCAACTGTCCTGTGATGTCAGTGGTGCAGCGTGTTTGCCACTTTATTATCTAGCTGAGCAGAACATGTGCTTAATCTTTGGGATGCTGAAAGAGATGAATGGGCTTCGGAGTGAATGTGGCAGTTTAAAAAAAAAACAAACAAAACAAAATGAAAAAAAAAACCAAAACAAAAAACCTTCATATTTTGGACCTGCATATTTAGCTGTTTTTTGGACTGCAATTACTTCCCCTTTTGAGTTTCAAATATAAGACTGCTGCAGTCACATCAGAGTGTTAAGTGGAAAATCTTGTTTCTGTCATTCCCATTCTTTTGTTTAGGTAATAAAGTTGTATTTCAAGTATCTCTAAGCAAGTGAACTTTCATGCATTGTTAGGAAAAATGTTCAAGTGTCTTCTGTTCTTCATTCAAGGGTAATACTCGATTGTCTACTACTGCATTTCTCATTGTTTTCCTTCCTGCTTCTCATACTATGCTCCTCTTGCTAATTCAGAGCTAACAGTTAACCTTTCCTTTTCTTGTTGGCGCACAGAACTCAAGCCTCTGAGGAGAGCTGAGCTGGCGGGCAGAGCTCCAGCAGTGAACACTTGGGTGGTGTGGCTGGCCCAGCGTTCCCAGCAGAGGGGAATGTTTGTGGTGCAGGGCCCGCAGCCGTGCTTGCACGTGCTACAATTAAAAACAGTCTCAGCTCCTCAGTTCCTGTGTTCTGCAGTTCCCTTCAGAGCTCTGTCCTTTAGCAGCCAGCAGCAAACGGCATCCAGGTCTGTTAGGCGACTTCAGCTGTGTCTGCATGGAACAGCAGTAGAGTTATAGCTGGTGAAATGAACTCTAAGCATCTTCAAATTCACTAACTAGAAAACAACCATGGTTTGAGCTAAAAAGCTCTTGCCTACCCAGTGGTGTATTAACTAAAGCCACAGTGATTTAAACATCTAGACTTTACTGTAACTGCACCAAGTTCTTAATTTGAAACTGGCTTATTACAGCACAAATGGTGGAAGATGTCAACTTTTAACACTACCTTGTAACGATGAATCTTGGTCAATATTAGTACTGCTAGTAAGCAAAACTTAAGTTTAGGATTTTTTTTTTCAATAGTGTTTGAGTACATGAAGCCTTGAACTCTTCAGTTTTGTATTTTTGGTTTCTTAATAAAGTGGAGCATTTCATTTATTCCTTTTAACTTGCATGTTTGTGTACATAAATTCTTGAATATTCACCTTTCGCTATCCAGTAGCAAAAATTTGACTACCATTACTAGTGCAATATTGCTGTAAAGGAGCTGTTTTAAAGTTAGTTGAAGTTGGGAATTCTTGGGGGGTTGGGCTTTTTGGTTTGTTCTTTTTAGCTACTCAGAAGCTGAGTCGTGTGTTCAGACTGGAAACTCCTGGATGAACATGAGGAATGTTGTACACTTGTTACAAACCTGGTGTTTGTAAAGGGACGGACTCCTGCTTAACGTTTCATTGACTCTTGCTGCATAATCTTGCTTTAACTTCTGTTGTAGGTTCTTGCCTGCAGTGTTACTAATTCCCTGTGCAGCTCCTGGTTAATCCTGCTGGCTTGGCTGCTGCTGCTTTACTGGCTGTGGTAGCTTTTTGGTCTTCGAGCTCTCACTTCTGGAAACGTACTGCTCAAAAACAGAACGGAAAACTTCTGTAGTTCTGCAGTGTTGACACACTTCAGGAAGAAAAGGCAGCAGCACTGGAATTGCTTGTGTGGTTTCATAGCTCGTGAATGGTGTCCTTTTTATCACTGACCTGCTCGACACAGGTACTGTCCTTGGTATGATGCCTCCAGAGCAGCTGCGAAGGTGCAAAAGCTGCTGAAAGACTGCTCTGACTGTGGGGAGCTTTGCTCTGAAATCTTCAGTGCTGCTCCCAAGTCCAGAAAAATCCAGCTCTGAAGCAGATAGGAATACTAATCCTGCTGTGAATGAATCTCTTCAATTTGCAATGTTTTGGGAGTAGAGTAAAGCCCACTTGCAGCATTAGATTTATTATGTTTACTCCCTGTTAATTGTTGATTTTAAATAATGCAGGTGGCCTTAAATGCACGTGCAGATCGCTCAGTTCAAGTTCTTTAACTATTAATTGTTCTAAGGAAGTTTTCACTAGTTGGGTTTAGAGAAAACAAAACCTATTTAGTCAAGAGGAAAATTAAAGTTACGTTCCAAGAACCTGTTCACTGAAGTCACATCAGTGCCAGGACTGAATGGAGACCGAAATCCTTCCCTGGAAGCTGCGCCTGGCTGCTCTCTGGATCAGGTAACTGTGGGAGTTCTGTGTTCCCTGCACACCGCCGGGTGAGTTTTCCCAAACCAAGGTCTCTGGTTTCAGGTGGTGCTGACAGGTTCCTTGGAGCCAGACCCTGCTCGGGGGTAACTCGGGGACGAGGAGCTGGGCCCTTCACTGGTCCTTGTCCCAGGATGAAGCTGGGAGGGCTCGAGTGTCCGAGCCCAGAGCTGTGTCACAAGAGCAGCTGGAGAAGTGCGTGTGCAAAGCAGCTCCAAAGGCAGGAAACTGGCAGAGGAAATGTGCTGCTTACTGGGCCTTGAACTGAAGGAGAGTTAAAAGCCCCCTTAGGAGTGTTGGGGCTGCCCTTGGATCTCAGGATTTCAAAAGAGAATTTTGTTTTTTCTAGAAACACTGGGTAGCACTTGTCTGCAGCAGTGGAAATCTGTGCCAAGAAGCGTGAAGTCTGCCCCTCTTGTACGTACAAGTTATAAAACACAACAAAATTTGTCTTTTCCTACAGAAATTCGTTGTGCTGCTATTACACTCTGAGGCTACTTCAACAGCTTCGATCCCTCTTTTCCCCTGGGAGCGTTGATTTGTAGCCTGGCTTTGTGTCTGTGTGCTGGTTTTTGCCCTGAGCTGAAGTGTGGCTTTTCCTAGCACAGGCTGCTATGAGCATCCCCTGAAGGAGCTCTGAGAGTGCTGTAGCTCCTGGTTCTCTCTGCAAGTGGCCAGGATGGGCACACGCTCAGCTGGGATTTGCTCTTGGAGGATATCAATGACTGTGCTGTCCTAGCCAGGAGCTCTTTCAGATAACAGACTTGGAGGGTTTTGCTGCTGAGCCCAAACAAGAACATCCTCACTTGTCTAATTACTGACACACACTGCATGTTATTTCTACCGAGGCCCTAGCAGAGCCTAAACCTCCTTGGGTTACAGACTGGAGTGTACAAGGCAAACGCTTTTATTGGGTTGTGTGGATAATTATCTTCTAGTTGGCCAAGTGAAGTGAGAGTTCAGTGAGTGAATGACATTTCCCCCAAATTCCAGTGTTCCAAAAGTTGCACCACTGACATGGGCCAGTGTTTGTATCAGGGCACTAGTTCAGTATAGGAATAGGTTGCTTGATTTTTATTTTGTTTTGGATAGTAATAGTTGGTGTCCGTCTTGCTGTGATCCTGGAATTCTGTCTTGAAAAGTATCAGGTTCCCATATTTATTCTACTTACATGAACGCCTTGTACGGAGATTTAAACGGCTGCATCACAAAGGTCCTGGTGCTCCCGAGGATAATCAGTGACTTCTCAGCAGTCACAGGATGATCTGGGCGGACGGGACGATTCCGGGCTGGAATGAGCCCCCGCTGCAGCGGACGGGGTGATGTGAGCGGACGGGGCGGTTCCGGGCCGGTTCCGGGCCGGTTCCGGGCCGGTTCCGGGGCCGTTCCCGGGCCGGTTTTGGGGCGGTTCCGGGGCCGTTCCGGGCCGGGCTGAGCCCCGCCCCGCACGCCGCTGCAGTTCCCACTTGCGCCACGCGGTGGCGGCCGCGCCCCGCGGCTCTCGGCCCGCGCTCACGGATTCGAATTGGGGTGAAATCCGCCAGAAGCGGGAAACGCGCGGGGCCAGCGCTCGGCAGGTGCGCGATTTCATCCTCCTGCTGCTAGCACAGCAAAGCCTAGGCACCGCCGTCATTTTTCCCACTCTTCATCAAGTTTAGGTTGAAAAACTGTTAAAATCAGAGTTCATTACGCGATGACAGCCAACACAATGATAAATGGCATTGAACTAAAGTGTAGCTTCACCTGGAAAAAGAATCATCCATTAAGTGCTGATCAACCAATGTTACAAAACGAAAATGTGGTGAGGAACGTGCAGCAGTCAAATCGAGCACGGTGCTGTCATGCCATTCGTGGTTTGAGCTTGTAGTAAAGTCATGCTATAAACAGCAAAATGAGCAGAAGGCTTGAAGGATTGGTGTCCTGACTATTCTAGTTCCTGTTTTGCTGTAAAGAGATGTAAATAAGGGAGAAAGATGCTCCTCCTCACAGTCGTTCGGATCTGAAGCTGGAGGGGCTGGAAGAGCATCTCTGGGATGGTTTTCTCTGCTATCCCTAAAATCAGCAGGGGCCTTGGGTGGCAGGGGAGAGATGAGGTGATTTAGGCACATTTTGCGTTGCAGTTGGAAAGGCTTTCAGCCCGGGGCATTCTCCTGTGGCCAGGTCCATGGTTCCTTCCAGCTGAGCTGGGCTGTGTGAGTGCCCTTCGGGTGCTGTGCCCCTGCCCTGCCCACTCAGTGCCTCCTGCCCGAGACCTGTGCCCACCTGGCAGCTTCAGCCGAGCACACCTGATATTAGTTATGGAGAAAACAATGCTATCTGCTTTAGTTAATCACATTTTCCGGCCTTATTTGTATTTTAGTTGCCATCTGTGGAGTGGATACTGGCTACAAGTGGTTCCCTACTAACAGAGGATTAATGGTTTTATTCTCTCTGAGCAAAAAATCCCACTTCTGAATACGTGGCATTTATCCTTGGCTGCTGAAAATCTGACATGTTAAGTTTTGTAATGCCATTTCCACAGGTACTGGCCTGACTACAGAACTGTTTCCTCCATATTTAACTCTGCAGATGGATGTGGTGGGTATTCCTTGGTGTTCCTCTCTCCTGCTCTTCATCCCCGATGACTTTGCATATGCTAAAAAAGTCTTAGAGCCCAAAAGGGAAACACTTAACCTCTTGAAAAATCAGCGTTTCTCACTAATTAAAAAGGGCCTAAATGAATTAGGTCTCATCAATCGTGTTCAGCTGCAATGACATCTGAAAATGACATTTCTTTAAGGAGCCTATGAAAATCACTGAGAGATTGACAAATCCTCTAGAAAAAGAAAGGGGGATTTCTTTGATCTCCATATCATATCCATTTTCATAGTCAAAATCGCATTTTGAATGGTAGATTTTATTCCATTTTCCTTTCCTGCAGTATGCATTAAGAACAGTGGCAGATACAAATGGGATTTTTTTTTTTCCTCTCATTTATTGTTTTGAAAAGATGTTTATAGGCAGTTCCATGATTCCAGGGTGTGTCTGGTGATTTAGGGATCTTTGGGATGACTGTTGCAGCTGACAGATGTAAATGATTATTCAGATTGTTCAGCACAGCAGCAGAGTGAGGATCAAACCAACAGGAACCCCTGTGGCTAAGGGAGGTCGTGCAGGAGGATTTTTGCTGGGTTATGTGCTGGCCCGAGAGCCAAGACTCAGCACCTGAAATTATGTGACTTGTTCTGGAACTCGGTTTTCACACTTTTAAATTAGTTAATGAGTTGCATTTTGGATTTGATGACTCTTCAGGTTTTAACAAGAGTGTGGATTTGGGAGCTTCTGCCAACTCTTCAGCCAGCTCTGGTTTCTGTCCCCACCCTCTCACTGCTTTTGCCACTCTGAAGTAGGAAATGACAAAAGCCAGGGGCTGTGTCATTCCCCCCAGGATGGAGAGTCTTTAACATACATGTCTGGGAGAACCTCGGATGTTCTTGCTGAGAAGTAATTTCCACTGGCTCCTGCTTCTCCTTTTGTGCTGCTGAACTTTTCCCCAAGCACTCAGACAAAACCCTCATGGAGCTGCTCTCACCCTGAAGAGCAAGAGGCAAATTTGTGTGAAACTGCAGGAGAAAAGCTGGCACAAATCCCAGAGGCAACATTTATCATGGTTTAGGGATTACTCATCATTATCATATAATACTGTAAGTATTATTTTAATATTTGTGTAATTAAGAAAATCTGACTACCTGAATGATCCCGAAACAGACGCAGACAGCGGCTTCTGGCAAAAAGGATTTGGCTTAATCACATAAAAAAGGATTTGTAAAATGTTTTATTTATACAATTATCCAGTTATATGTAAGCTTGTCATTAAGGCTCAGATAATCAAAGGTTTGATTAAATTAAATCTTTGGGGTTGGCACAAAAGCCTAAATCACTTTGCAAAAATCAAATGTTTCCTTCATCCTATGGAGTAAGATGTTCAAGGCACTACCATGACACAAAAACAGTCCAATGAACAGTAAATAGACAATAAAAGGACGAATCCAATAACTATCGTGGGAAGTGGGGCTTCATTCAAAGAAACTTTAAAGGTATAATTT
Organism: Platysteira castanea; assembly: GCA_013397175.1. Classification (NCBI taxonomy): domain Eukaryota; kingdom Metazoa; phylum Chordata; class Aves; order Passeriformes; genus Platysteira; species Platysteira castanea. The sequence goes on along the minus strand of VYXC01003456.1, from coordinate 371,222 downwards.
GTTCTGTGGTTTTATCTACCTGCTTAATTGGTCTTTGAATCATCAGTGTCCTAAAGTTTTCATAAGGAATATCTACATCTCTCTATATATACACACTAAATCAGCTTAATGTTACACATGTTGCACAATAGAAGTATTTTCATTTGATTAGGCCTAAATTTTATTGCCAAAACGCTGGATTTTGTTTTCTGGCACCAACCAGCAACTTCTCATATCCTTAATTAGAAAAATATTTTTCCATGATAGCGTTACCCTTGCTGAATTAACTCTAGGATTTGTGTTTGTTTCCTGTTTCCCCAGCCTGGCCTGGCTGGTCCTTCTCAGCTCGAAGGGGGCTCCAGGCAGGGCCCTCCTGGCCCTGGGTGTCCCCTGGCAGGGCTGGGG
>VYXC01003456.1:335237-368784 GCA_013397175.1 Platysteira castanea | reverse complement strand
ACCTCTCCCTGTGCCAGGGACACAAACCCACCCACCTCTCCTTGTCCCAGCACAGAGCAGCCCCTGCCCGGCCCTTCCCCTGCTCTCTGCCAAGTGGGACAGAAAGTCTGGGCATCCCAAATCCTGCATCCCCAGTCCTGCATCCCCATCCTGCATCCCTCAGCAGGGCCCAGGGCTGAGGATGNCAGGATTTTCAGCTGCAGCTCTCTATTATTTCTAAGGATGGCTCTACTTCTCACTTGTACTATGGGGAGTTCACAGGGTTTATGCAGAATTCCTCCTCCTCCTTCAGGATATCGAGGAGATTGTGGCTGACAGTGATGAGGGAGGGAAAGCTGGAGGGAAATAAGCAGAAGCCAGGCTGGTTATCAGTAAATTTTTGTAGGAACTGAAATTCAAAAGTTCAAAACTTTCAAAATTATTCTCTTGTGGGTCCTAAATCAGGATTACAAGCACAACTCACATTTTATTTCAATAAGGAAATTTTGTAACATTGAACTTTGGTAGCCTTGGAGCATTCGTGCACCATGGATGTCTTAGGGTTTCCAAGCTTAATTTTGACCCCCTCAGTCCTTGGGCCCTGCACTCCCATCCCCTTGCCAGTCATTCACAGGGAACGAGTTGCCCCCACAGGCTTTGGAAATTCTGGAAGTTTTGTAGGAATATTTTGCTGCATGAGTGGGGCCAAAAATATTATCCAATATTTACATAACTTCTGGCAAAAGAAAAGTAAACAAAAAAATCTGGATTTTGTTGCGATATTAGCATGTTATAATTCTGATTTTTAGTTTCTGGTATTGCCTACATCACCTTTAAGTGGCCTGTGTGAGGATAAAGAAGGGGTGGATAGGGAAATGCAGGGAAGAAATTAAGAGGGATAAGAAAGCGTATCAAATTTTGTTTAAAATATTACTCTTTCAGTTTATTTGGCTGAAAATAAAGAATGTGGAGAGAACTGAAAACAAGATTTTACCATAGAAGGGCAGAGTAAATGAAGAACACCAGCTCGTTCTAGCTGCTATTTTTCTCTTACATGTAAAGTGCTGATTAATATTTGTGACATAGTTTGTAGTGTAATCGGGAGACTCTCATAAAAATACTTACATGTAATTATTTTTATTTTAATAAAAAGTAAAGTAGCAACTGCAGAAGTTTTTCCGAGGTTTGTGCAGCTCTGAGGGAGCTGGTGAAGTGGGCAATGCCTCAGTTCCCCCTGCTTGGTGCAGATGAGGTAAAACCAATCCCTGGCAGTGCCATGTGGTTCAAATCTGGTTTTTAAAAGATTTTTTTGACAGAAATACAACCCGTGCTTTTTAAAAATGAGCAGCTGCCAGCTTTCCTTGCAGAATTCCTCCCGTGTTTCCCAAGTGCCGGACCCCTGGGCGCTGGCGGTGCCTTTGATCCCTGCCCAGGTGCGCGGATTTTGGGAGCGCCGCGCTCCCCTCTCCCTGTGCCGGAGCTCCGGGCCCCGAGAGGAGCGGCAGCAGCGGGACAGACGCAGGGACAGACACACGGACAGACCCACGGACAGAGCCGGGAATGGGCCGGGGCCGGGGCCGGGCGCTGACATCACCGGGGCCGCTCCCCGCCCCCGGGCCCGGCGCGGAGGTGCGAACCTGGGCGGGACGGGCCCGCGGTCCCGGCTCTTTTCTGCTCTTCGCGGCTCTTCTCGGCTCTTTTCTGCTTTTCGCGGCTCTTTTCAGCTCCTCCCGGCCCTCCTCGGCCCCTCTCAGCTCGTTCCGGAGGGCACAGGCAGCTCTGTGAGGAAGCGCCTTTCCCGGACCTCTGACAGCGGGGAGGGAGCGCGGCGAAAGCGCAACCGCAGCCAGAAAGTTGCAAACAAGAGTTTTAGTTTTTGGCGCAGGCTGTAGCAGAAGTATCTGACTTGTTTCCGCGGAACAGCACAACTTCTGGATTTGATGCACTTTCGTTGAGTTTTCCACCAGTCATGGTTATTTATTCGGAGTTGAATGAAGATATCGGAGGGTGAAGCAAGAGAATACTCCTTGAAGGGTCTGGAAGGGTATTTTGCCGTCACTGGAGGAAGGACTTTTTGAACCTGCGTGGAAAATGTCCTTTCTAATACCAACAGTAGCAAAGGAAAACTTATGATTGAAATCTTTAAGGAATTTGATTTCAACTGCACTTTTACATAGACCATGGAGAGTTTATTATCTCTACTCTGTTGCCATTATTCTTTGCTGATTTTGTTTCAGCAAAAGTATCAGGTAATATTCTGAATATGGTCAGTTTTGAGATGTGCTTGGATTCCTCTTAGCAAGTTTTGCCTCACCGTGTCTCACTGTGTAATGTTTTATGTGCAGGTGTACGGAAACTATTCCCAGCTACCCAAACACCCAGGTAAGGAATGCTCTATTTCCACTGTATGGCAATGTGCTTAAAGATTTATTTGCTTTTTTTCAGTTTGTATTTTTTTTAGTTCCTCAGTAGCCACAAAGACACTGAGCCCATGTTCGAATGTCAGTTCTGTATTAAAAATTAACAGTCCAAAGTATCAGACTGTCCCAGTCATTTTAAATTCAGTACCCTGCCCACTAAATATTCCGAATAGAAATACATTTGGAGAAAAATGGCTTGTATTTGATATGTGGGAAAGTCCTGTATACACTTGTTTATCATTACTCTCCTTGAGAGTAAGTTTCTAAATCGGATCTCTACACCGAATACTTTGTTTTTCCCCCTCAGTGTTCAGCATTTTCGATTCAGTGATTTACAGTTGGATTTGCCAGCTTGTACACTTGGCAGTTCTCTGGCGTGGCTGCAAGTCCTCTACCCCCCTGCCAGCCTTCACACTTCAGTTCGAATCAGTTACAGGGCGGATTAAGGATTTCTCATCTGTTTTCAATGTAAAAAACCTCACTCACGGCTGTGTGTGTAAGTGCAGAATCCTGCAGTTTTTATAAATAGTTTAACCTCAAGCCTCATGGTGGTGTACAAGCACAGTTTTAGTGCTTTGCCAGTTCATGGATTGCCCCGTGCGTTTCAGCTTTAACCACATGTAGTTATTTTCAAGTAAAACGCGGAGCGACGGGGAAGGGCCACATCTGTTGCAGGGGCAGCTTCAGCCTGATTCACTTCTTTTGCTCCACCTTTGCTCAAGACCGAGAAAAAGGGTCCTATTCCCTAAAAATGAGGGTCTCTGGCTTCTGGCTGGTGGAACAAAAGGGGGAAAACCCTCCTGCGATAAACGGGCGAGTGGCACAGCCCTGGTTTTGTACTGCAGGGCGTGTGGAGGCATCCACAGGTGCTGCTGGCTGGGTTTGAACCAGGCTGGAACAAGCCCTGGGGTTTTGTTCTGGAAGGGGTAGGTGCCTGGGGAAAGGATTTTGCATTCCAGGCAACAGGTTTTGGTTTCCAGAGGTCTTCCCAGGGCTGTGTGCCCGGAGTGGGGTAAGAGCTCCAGAAGTGGAGCTGGGAAAGCCACCAGAGCAGCGTGGCCCTGGGCAATTCCCTCTGCTCTGTCTGTATTTCCCTTCCCGGTTTTTGGGTCCCTTTTCCCAGCATTTAAACATAAACTCCCTGGAGTGCTGCTCCTCCTCAGGGGTGTGGTGCCAGCCGTGGCAATGCCTCTGTGGTGGTGATGCTGCTAAAACACTCGTGCCATGTTGTGACTCGTTCTTCTGGCATCTGATAATTTTCTCCCAGCAGTTTGCCTTTCTCTTTTTCTCAGTTTTTCTCATGATTTTTTTTCCTACCACCTCTTTTAACTTAAATCCTTTTCTTTACCCTGGTACAAAAGGGAGATGTTGAGGGGAGCATGAGATGTTTGCATATGAGCAGAGTAGGAAAGAGCAGGCGTGTCCTGTGCCCTGCCCAGGGGAGCTGGGAGGCTGATGGACGTGGAATGGAGGGGTATTAGCACAGGCAGTCGGTGTGGGTGCTCTTAATACCACAGAAATTGATAATTTCCATTTCTTTTACAGCTTGTGTAGATGCAAACCCCCTTTCCCCATATCCCATTTCCTCTGTTCTTTGCCGTGCTCGGCTTGGCTGAGTTTGGGTTGCCTGGAATTCTCAGTTGACGTTTGGTGTGTGCTGGCTGTGGGTCACTGTTCCCTGGGGCTGGCAGTGTCCCTGTCCCCTCAGTGCCAGTTGTGCCCTTCCCTGTGTCCCAAGCAGTCGGAGGAGATGGAGAACCACAGGGCCCCATCCATTTTCCCATCTTACCCCTTTGTGCTCATGCTCCCTCCTTGAGGGAAAGCCTCTATGACAACTGCAAACATTTAGTTAGGTGGGCTAATAATAGATCCTGAACTAATGAATTCGGCTATGAATCACTTGTTAGATATCTCTGCTCCAGCTGACTTTGGAAGCAAGTCTGAGTAGTTCTTGTGTCCTCACAAGATGCAGAACTTTGAGTTCTGTTTCCTCAGATCTGCAATTGCCTGTTGTGAAGTTTAGCAATTTTACCAACTTTGCACTCCTAATAAAAAAATAAATCTTAGGATCCCATCTGTGTCACACCTCAGAAACGGCACCACGAGGGTGGAGGCCACCAAACTGCTCTCCAGGGTGGGCGTCAGGCACTTTGAGGATGAAAGTAAAATCTTTGCACCTTCATATCCATGATACAAAAATCTGGTGTGTATCCAGGACATTAAAAGGACAGAGCAAGTATCAAACAGGCAATGTGTTTTGATCTCAAAAGTGAAGAAAGGTGTGGGATAAACTGCAGAGTCAGAGGACGCTGCTTGTGACTGGGTTAATTGGCACATTCGGTGTGGGGAGGTTCTGCACGGGGTTTGGCAGCTGAAATGGGGTTTAACAGAATTTCTCTGTCAGCTTCACCCCTCAGTCTCTTGAGAGATTGCTTGGGAATGGAAAATGACTGTAGGGGAGAGAACAGCAGGTGGGGGTGACAGAAATCCTGGCTCTCCTGGTCCCTGGCACCCTCTGTGTTACCCCTGGGGGAAGCAGGAGCAGGAATATTCCCTGCAGAGGCTGAACATTCCCTTGTGCATTCCCATCCCCTGCTTTGGGCCGTCCACCAGGTGCTTGAAATCTCAGTAAAATCTTGAAATTACTCTTGAATGGCTCCTCAGCTGTTACTTCAGTGAATGCTGCCAGGTACACCAGCAGAGATTTAGTCAGAGGTTGTTTCACATTTTAAGTGAAATCAAAATGAAGATCAGTTGGGGTTTAAACACAGGTTTTCTGCAGTGGTTAATCAGTTATATGGCTTTAATCTACTCTGCTGCTTTGATTTATGATCCCACTTATGTGCCACACTTGATTTACATAAAATATTTCGGTTTGCTTAACCTTTTGACCTCTTTTATGGTTACTTTCTGTGCGGACTCGTTACGCACCTGGTTGGTCCTTTATTTAATAATCTGTTAACCTGTGTTTCTTGAAAGGGTTCGAAGTCCTGGCGTCAGCTTCCCATTACTGGCCACTGGAAGATGTGGATGGAATTCACGAGTTTCGGGACACGGATGGAGGTAGAGGAAGCCTTCCCTGGCTGGCAATAACACAACAGTCTGTGGCTGTCTGTGATTAGAAGGGGGGCCAGAGAAAAGCAAGGGGTTAATGTTTGTAGCTCAGAGGTTGAGATTTTTTCCCAGTTAATGTTTTTGCAGTGCTCTGATATCCAAATGATGTTGTATTTGTGAGCTGATTTTTATGGAGTATTCTCTGAGGTTTTATGGGCTGTCTGCGCTTTGTTGAGGTTCTGAAGGAAAAGGTTTATGATCCCAGGAGTCATTGAAATCACACTGTTATTAGCTGGTTTGGTACATGTGCATCAGGCTCCAGCACACTCAGGGCCTGAGATCTTTGGCTCTGCAGCAGGGAAATGCCTCCTTCCTTTTGATTCCTTTTGATTTTGGAAGGAGTTAAATGCCAGAGCTCCTCCTGCACGTTTGAACACTGCCTGCAGTGTCCATAGAGAGAAGAGGGTAACCCCTCATTTATTTTAACTGCCTTTGGGTATTTCCTTAGGAGCAGTATCGCAGCATTAGCTCATATCAATCCAATTCTTTTTCCAGCTGGGCAAAACCAGGAGAGATTTGCTGAGGCAAAGCTCCCACTCCTCTGCAAGAGTCAGCTCTCAGGGCTGTGGGGTGCGAGGGAATGACCCCAAGGGCTGCTCCCAGGGGTGCAGGTGATGCAGGCTGGGGGCTCCCCCAGACCCCTGGCAGCGTTGAGGGCTTGCAGGGCCGTTCCTTCCCCATGTTCAGCTCAGCCCTGCCTGCTCCTGGGGCCCAGAGGTCCCTCGGGAATTCCCACACCAGCAGTTCCTTCCCTGCCGGCGCTCCAGCCGATCCCGAGCGGTGCTGATGTGCATTCCCAGAGCTCCTCACCCCATTCCTGCCCTGGTTCCCCAACCCTGTGTGCTCCCCAGAGCCCCTCACCCCATTCCTGCCCTGGTTCCCCAACCCTGTGTCCTCCCCAGAGCCCCTCACCCCATTCCTGCCCTGGTTCCCCAACCCTGTGTCCTCCCCAGAGCCCCTCACCCGTGCCTGCCCAGTGGGGCTGCTCTGTCTGTACCCACAAAATCCCTGCACAAGGTCAAACCAGGGCGTGGAGCCCTCCACAGCCTCACACGGAAACGTTACAGAAGTTAATTGTTATTTATTACATGTAAGAGTTGCTGCTATTTATTACACAGAAATGGCAATATCAGTCTCTGCTCCTAAGTGGGGAAAAAGATCCATAAATGTCTAAACCCTTTCCTTGTAGAGGTGTTCAAGCATTTTAAGCCCCGACTTTGACCTATCTTTCCACACAGTTTCTGAAAGGAATGAGGTTGCCTGACCAGAAATACATCTGGGCAGTATTCTGCCTCCACTAGGAGCTGATGGCAGCATTCCTGCTGACTTCAACAGAATAATAATTTGGCTTAAGAAAGTTGCCACATAAGTTCTCTAAAAGTGTGTTTAAGTAATTTTCTGACACTGGACTTCACACGGTTTCAAAAAGAGTGAAGTGACCCTTATCTAGCACTGTTTTGGCAATCATGTTACAACAAAGTTGTTTTGAAAGTGCTTGAAAATGGTATATATAAAATATAGCTCTTGGAAAAGGACAATTGATGTCAGATTGTTTTCCAAATTTTGTTAAATTTCATTATTTCAGCAAAATTCAGAAGTATTTTTAGTATCTTGGAAGAGATAAAGCAGAACAGATGAAGTTCCTGATCCTGTAAACCCTCACTTACAATAATGGGTCTGGCTCTCTTTTGACTCCTGTTATGACGTGGTGTTAAAGAAATTGATAAATGAGCCAGCTGCATGACTTTGCTGGAAAGTTCTGGAGGACTTTGTCTTACTGTTACTCGCAGGGGATGCCAGCAGCCAGAGGTGCTGGTCTCTGCAGGGCAGCTCTGACAGTGCCCAGTTCTCTCCTTGGGGTTGCACTGCACAGCTCGAATTCCTCTCAGTTGTTTTATTGTGTCTTACAAGGCACAGATATTATTTCAGCTGCCTCCAGCAGAGGCTTTATGTACATCTCTGCTATTTGACTTTGATGTACAAGAAGAGTTTTCTTTATTGTTATAATCTACTGCAGGTGACAATTTGCTTGGGTTTGATTCCATTCTGATTGCACAACTCTTCTGTTTATAGCAGAGCCTTTCTTGTTTTTCCACTCATCATATCATGCAATTATTTTCATTCCATGTTTCTCCTCCTAAATCCTTGAAGCATCATAATCTGTCCGTCACGTTAATCCATTTTATTTGTTGAAGTCATTGTGTGTGAAGCCAGGTTTATATCTCTCGAAGCATTTGTGTTGTGAGAGTGTCAGCAAATTAATGTTTGGGGTATCTCAGCACCAGAAGCAATTGAAGGGAAATAATCAGCTCAAAATACAGCAGATAAAAGCAAAGTGGCCATACTCAGGTTTTTCATCCGACCTCTTGTTTTCCATGCACTTTTATCTTGGGGTTTTTGTGTGTATTTCTCTTCTCCTAAGAGCATTTGTCTTTTTGTTCATTGAGCTCAGTTGCTCTAAATCCCAAATCAATGTCTCTCCATCTACTTTCATGGGCTTTTCATCAAGCTTTATTTGCCTGCCCAGGGTAAACAATTACAGCGTGCAAGATACTGTTAAATTTTCAAAATCAAAAAAGAAAATTAGAGAATAAAACTTTACTGTCAGGTATAAAAAAAAAAGTTGAGAGTTTTCTTATATTTGGATGGAGTTCTTCATATTTTAATTTGTGCCTGCTGCCGTTTTCTGCTCCCTGGGTACAAACAAGGAGAGCCTGGCACTCTACATCTCCAGCTGAGCATTTGTGCACATTGATGAGCCCCTGAGCCCTGAGGTGCCCGGGCTGAGCAGTCCCAGCCCTGCTCAGGTGTGTCCACGTCTCTCGTTCTCGGTCAGCCCAGAACTGGGCACGGGGCTTGGGCTGCCCTGGCTCCTGCACCACCACGGTGATTTTTATTGATTTGTTTAACACGTGCAGCGTTCCTGGCCAGCAGGAGTACATTTCAGAGCCCTTCACCTACAGGTGGATTTTGTGCAGTTTTTTCTCCTGGGTGCCCGTGAAGCAAACCTTGCTTTGGGGATGCTGCCTTCCCTGGTGCAGGAGGAGCCCGGGGCACCCCAGCTCCTCAGAAGTGCTCGAGGGGTGATTTCCAAGGCCACTCGTCAGCAAATCTGTGATTTGTGCAGTGTTGGGAGATATGAACTGGCCGATTCATTACTGGTTGTGTTTATCCATTGTTTTGCTCATTTGCTTGTTTTCTTTTGTTGTTCCACCCAGCTCTAAGAATCCACAACTTCACTGTGCTTCCCTCCCATAACTCTACCTTTGTATCTACCAATGACTCTGCCTACTCTAACTTCTCTGCAACTGTAGGTGAGGATTTACTCGTTTTTTTGTTCTGCATTTGTCAGGCTTGGATGGTTCTTGTAACACTGGATTGAGTTAACGCTGAGTTTTGGCTCCAGTGGTCGTGTGGTAAAGTCTGTTTATTGTTATTGCACTGTCATACTTTATTGGGAAAGCACTCCTGCAACATCACCTGGGTTCCTGGGATCTGGGAGAGGCATCCCCGCGTGAATCCCACAGGAGGATGGGCCCCAGGGGTCCTCCAAAACCTAAAAAATTCTATGAGGCTTAAAAGAAACAGAGATGACATTTCAGAGGAACACGTGAGAATAAACAGGTTAATTTTTTCCTCGTCTTTCAAGGCTAGAATGGAAAAGAAGCCCTCTGTTTTTCACAGTTTCATAATAGTTTTTAGAGGACACATTAAGAAAAACAAATGCAAGCAAATTTGCAAAGCCTGGGAGTGAGATCTTGTCAGCCTTGACAACTTTGGTTAACATGATGGGGATTTTTGGTGGTGTTTTTTATAATGGGAAGGGAAATCTGTATATATATGTCCTTTCAATAATTTCTTTTAACATCAGCACACTAGGGGGTGGAAGGAAGAACAGAAAGTGCCACCTCACAACTGAGAGACTGGGAGCCAGGTACAGCTGCAGCAGCTGAGCCCCTCCACTCCAGTCCCTCTCCTCTGGGCTGTGCAGGGGCCCCTGCAGTGGGGCCTCGTGCCCACCTTGCCCTCAGATACTCACTCACATCCAGCTGCTGGGAAACCTGACCTAAGGAGGAGGATGGGGGTGGTAAAGCTGTCATTTGGGCTGCTCAGATAGTAAGAATTTTATATTGGAATACTAAAGCCACTACTTTTTTACTCTCTAACAGTAAAAGTGTGCTGGCAAATGTGAACTCCATTAATGATGAACTCCAAATGACCCTAATTCCTTCCAGTCCTCTCTTATCTGCTTTATAGACCATTTGCATAGTTCTCACATAATAAAATATGTTCAATGTGAACGTTATAAAGAGTGACACGATGGCAGAGGGAATGCCATGGAAACAGAAATGCATTACCTTATGGGAATTCTTCTGGGGAGAGGAGTTTATAACTCATGTGCCTTGAGAAGAACTTAGAAATGCTTGATTTACCCCATAGTACACGCTCACATTTGTAAAATAAACTAAATTTTATCTGTCAATTAGAGGCAATTGATGGTTTCTTCCTCAAAGGGAGGGGAAGACACCTGAAAACTGATATTTAAATAAGGATTTGGAATGAACTAAGAGAATGTTGACACTTGCATTCACTGCATTCAGCTGGAAAAGGAAAATGCATTCTCATTGCTGGAGTTTCCTTGGAGCAGCTCTGCTCTTCACGTTTTTCCAGAAGGAATTGTGAAGAAGGGTCTTAAAACAAAGGTTCTGAATCTTCACAGTCCTTGCAGAAATGCCTCCCCCAGCAGTGCTGGTGACCTGAGATCCCACACGGAGCAGTTCTCTCTGCTCAGGAGCAGTTCAGTATTCAGGGTTCTGTGCAGAGCGGGTGTTTGAACACAGCAGAACGTTTTAAATGTGGTTTTGGATTGTGGTTTTGGATTGTGATTTCCTGCTGTGCCCATTGCTGAAACCAGCCAGGACACACGAGAGCAGCCTCTGGTCCTCTCCTGCCAGCTGCATCTCAGCCCCAGCCGGGTTCCTGCAGCAAACAGGGTCAGTGTTTTGTGTGGAGAGGATTCCTGTGCTTCAGCAGGCAGGGGATGAATCACCAGCGCTTTTCTTCGGGAGGGAACACAGGGAAATCACAAGAAATTCAGTCATTATCCCTGTTAGACAAGGAAATTGCCTTTCCAAGGGACAAGGACACCACGGCAGAGGATGCTGGAAAAGGATGAATGTTTCTGTCTTGTGAGTGGACCTTGTCTAGTAAATTCCACTGAGTTAGCTTTTAGTGAGGAGTGGGGTTCAATCACTGACTTGCCCTCTCAAAAAATTACAAAAACCCCAGTATTTTGTTACATTTTAATTGGTTAAAGAATTTCTTTACTAGCTCAGCCTAACAGTAAGACACCTCCAGGAAGTATCTGGCATTCAGAACTCTGGAAAGCAGAAAGTTTACTCAGATAAATTTAAATTAATCATTTTTGGGTGTATGGGTTCTGTCAAACAGCCTTAGTTAACCGCAGAGCTGAGTGGATAGGAGTGCAACATTTCCAAACTTGAAATGAGCGAGATCTCTGTGGGGTCTTCAAGAAATACAACAACAAACCATTGACAAACAGAAACAACAAAACAAAACAGAACAAACTGAAACAAAAAGTGCCAAAAAGCAAAACAAACACAAAAAAACCCCCAAAAATATATCGCTGGAATGAGATAAACATCTGAGCTATAGGAGTCTGTTAAAGTCGTGTTTCCAGGAGGTTTTCCTTTATGTAAATGTTAAACTGAGTTCTGCTTTTGCTTTAGATATTGTAGAAGGAATGGTGAACAAAGGAATTTATGTCACTGAAAAGAAAGGAGTCACCTTTCTCTTCTTTGGAAGCTACAGAAATTCTTGCATCAGTAATCCAGAGGCTTGTGGGCCTGAAGGTGAGCAAATTCATTAATTATTATTGACTGTTCTTTTGCTGCCAAATTATGTTATTCAATAATCATTGTTTCTTTCCTCCTTGGAATCAAATCCTAAAGTCTTGCTTGACACTTTATTGACTTTTAAAACAATTGAGAGTTGATTGCTGAAAGTTTAATCTTTTCTAGCTGCAATTTAAATCAGAACTTGTCACAAAATACTCGGATTCAGTGTGGCCTCCTAGCAGGAATGGCTTGGGGTTTTTAGGTTTATCTCTAGAGATAAGAACATTTTTAGGTCTCTGGTGTTCTGGCATCCATTTGTCTTCACAGATGCTCAAATCTCTTCATTCAGTTTCTCCTCCCTCTCCCTTGGGTTAGGATCACAGAACGCCAGGCTGGACAGGTGCTGATTTCAGAGGGTGATGGAAACTCTGTGTGGCCTTGCCAGCAAGCATCTGCCCCATCACTAACCCAGGGCACTCACCAGAGACTTCAAATTCCATGGAAGTGCAAGGTTCCAGAGAAAACGGTGGCTCTGTGAGCTCCAGCAGCCCCTGAACTTGAGCAGCATTTTAAATATTGAATTTTCTTGCTTTCATTGATTTAGGCCGTCCTTCAGAGGGGTAACACAGCCTGGAACAGGATTTTGTGTTGGAGCTGCTGCTGAGCTCTGTAAGCGAGCAGGAGACGCTCAGGGAGTGCCTGGCACCTGAGAGTGCTGGGAAAGGGCTCAGTGTCCTGCTGCAGGTGCATTTTGTGACACCTGCTGCCTCTTCTCATATTTTTTTTGTGCCACTGGGAAACAAAAATCATCAGGAAGTCATATTCCTTCAACACCTATAGTGTAACGTAGCAATCAGAATAAATTATTTTTATAGTACCAGAGCAATTCCAGTATCTCACAAACAGGAACATTAAGGGCATAAAACACTGGAATGTTCAGCAGATAAAATGTGAGGGGAAGAAATCATATCAACAATAAACACTAAGTCACTGTAGTGGGTATTAATAAAAGAAAAAAGAGGCAAAAAGCCAACACCTTTTTGCCTGAAGAACGTGTTTGTGTTTTTTTCAAATCAAATGCACCTGTGGCAAGGGTAAGGTGTAATTTTATTCCAGCTGCTGTTGCTTAACCCTCCCTGGATTTGTGGTGTTTGTGTGAAGCTGGTGTCAAGCACACTTGAGCAGGGAATGCTCCTGGAAGGGTGTTGGGATCTTTCCAGATGAAATACAATAACCCATGGAACAAAAATCCCGGTGTTTCTTCTAAGGCTGAATTTCATAACATCTCAGGACTATTATTTTTACTTGAGAAAACAAATTCTGCTTGCTTTTGAAATGTTGACCCATTCTTCCCCCGCTCTGCTCCTCCTGAAGCAATCTTTAAACAAAGGTTTTCTGTCAGCAGCTTCGGGCTCCTTGAAGTGGCATTTCCAGTCAAAAGAAACATTTGTGAAAGATGCAGGGGAATGTTCTCTGTTTGTTGGTTTGAGCTCATCCAGAGAAGCTGTGTGTAGTCACCATGTGTGAAGTTGAAATTAAAAAATAATTTTAAAAGCATCCCTGTAGAAAGTAGAAGAGGTGTGTTTATTGTGCCTTTAATTTTTTGTTTTTAGTTTCAGAACTTGCTGATCCAAAGTACACATAAGGACTGAGTTCCAGTTTTCTTGTGGCTACAGGGTGGTACAATAGGAATAGTGAGGGAGAGATGTTTATTTGGTTTAAACTCTTAGAGCATTGTTGATTTTAAAAATGCTGGCCTGGTTTATGCCAGCAGATGATCTGTCCTCAGAAGCATTTCCACTGTCTCTACTCTACACATTGGAAATTTTTAATTGCAGACATTTTTGTCATTGGAGTCTCCTCTCCCTTGCTTTCCTCAGGAGTAACATTTTCCTTTTTCTGGAAGACTCAAGACCAGCAGGCCAAACTTCTCCCTGCCTCTGGTGGACGAGTGATTTCCAGTGGTTTCAAAATCTGCTCAAACGAAGGCGAGGGCTCCGTGGAATTTTACACCCGTGGGAATGCAATGATGAAGTGGAAGGCGAGCTTTAGTCCCCCAGGTAAAGTTTATATATTAAAAAAAACCCCGAACCAGTTTCTTTGTTACATTTGCTTTATTGTTGCAGGCAGAGGTAGCGAGAGGAGCACAGCTTCAGGGAAGAGAAGTGGGTGTACAAAAATAGCTGCAGACCTCTGTGCTTGAGAATTCTCCTGGTGTGGGGAGGGAGAGATGAAGTGCAAAGTGAAGAGCAGAGGTTTGGTATTACAGAGCATTTGCCAGCCCCCAGCAGCCCTGGGATCCAGCTGCTCCTGGAGTGGAGTCCCCGGTGGCACCAGGAGCCCCGGGCGTGGTTGGATGGAGCAAAGAACGAGATTAATCCCGGCAGCTCCCCGGGCACGCCAGGGCTGGTGGGCTGCTCTCTGCTGAGCTAAATTAAGGCTTTATTTGGTAACTCTCTAACTGGCTGTTGGGTGCTTTCATAATCCTGCTTTCTGTGGAGTGTCAGGTTTTCTGTGCCAAACCATAGAATTAGTAAACATTTTGGTATATCACACGTCTCACTGTGAGCTGCTGGGAGCAGTGATATCTACTGACCAGACAAATTCTGGTCTTCTAGTAATGCTAATGGCAGACAATAAATATTTCCTTGCCCTAACCTGACTACCTGTACGTTGTTAAAATACGACTCATGGTAGCAGTTTTAGAAAGCTTAATGAATCAGTTTAGAGATCTTATTTTAAGAGAAAAGCTGCCGAATGGCGAGAAAAACTCACATGTTTGTGGATTATCCAATCCAAGTGAAAATCAATGTTATGTTTTCTGCCTCTCAAGCATAACAAAGGAACTGTGACAACTTTGGAGTAGTTCATTTGCTTATTCTCCAGCTCTTGCAGACTTTGTGCTGCTCTTGCTGAGCTGAGTTTTGAGGCGGTGTTGAAGAGACCTCAAATCTCGGCCAGTATCACTCTGCAGGTGTAATTTATGGAGCTGCAGGGAGCCCAGGGTCAGACAAAAGCTGAAGCATCCTGCCAAGGCATGGGCTTCCCCAGGGGTGAAAGATTCATCCAGCCGGGACCAGCACTGCCCAGCTCACCCTGAGCCCTTCCCCAGCAGCTCCGCGGCGCTGCCCTGGCCAGCAGAACCACGGCCAGCAGGAAGGGCTCCGAGTGGAGCTGACCCAGGGATTTCCCTGCGACTCTTCATGTTCTGCAGGTCCTTACTGGACTCACATTCTCTTCACCTGGAAGTCGAGAGAAGGGCTGAAGGTGTACGTCAATGGCACTCTGAACACCACGGACCCCGACGGGAAGGTTTTCTATGATTACGGAGACCCCAGCGCCAGCCTCCTGGCTGGGACAGAGGGGGACCCCACCAAGCGCTACGTGAACGGGGCTTTTGATGAATTCATCATCTGGGAGCGGGCCCTGACCCCCCGCGAGATCCAGCAGTACTTCACAGCTGCCATTGGTGAGTGGGAGCCTGGCCAAGGGAATGAAATGTTCAGAGTGCAGGGCTCGTGCTTGTTTTGCATCTCTTTGCTGCTGGACACAACTTGTAGAGGCAGAAGAAGTCAGGGGTGAATGCCACTGAAATGCTCAGCTGTCTTTGGATGTGCAGCCCCTTTTCCTCGGGTTCCAGCTCCTTACCTGTAGTGATAAAGACTTATTAACTCAGGTTTGCTTGTGAACCAAAAAGAAAGAGATCAGCTGAAATGTAACAGAACTTCTGATGCGTGCCTGGAAATGAGAACGTCTGTGTTTGTGACTTCCAGGTTTGATTACACCAATCAAATGTGTACCAAATATATTTTATAAAAAATCAAAGTGTAAGCTAGTTAATGTACAATTGAAGTCAGTGAAATAGAAAACCCTCCACCTGTGGGTATATAATGAAGTAACCTATTTGATTTGCCACAAAAATTGCAGGAGTTTTGCTTAAGTGTTTTATATTAAACCCTTTTTATTTTAAAGAATGATTCCTATGAAAGCCTTCAAAATTCTGATTGGGAGAATATTCATTTGGTAGTCATTTGATACAGGAGATAGCTTTAAAATCTTTTAAAAGTTTATAATGCCCTGGTCATGGTGGAAAAAATGCTTTTGTATTTGGCTGCAACAACTGAGGGTTACTATAGCACTGTCCAGCCCAAAGCTGCTGTTAATCACACTCTTTGATTAATGTGCTGAAGAAGAATGTTGTGTGGCTAAACTCAAAGCAGCAGATTTTCAAACTGCCCCGATTCATCAATATGTGTGCCCTGCTCCACTGCCAGGGAGGTATGGCTTGAATAAACACAGAGAGGGCTCTTCTTTCCCCCCCGAGTCCTCGTGAGCTCCCAGCACTCACGCCCTGGTCCCTCACCCTCCCACCTCCCCTCTGACAGACCAGGGCACCCTGGAAGGCCCTTCCCACTGGGGCAAACCCCGTTCAGGGCTGCAGTTTCCTCTCCTTGCCTCTGCTTGGCTTGGGAAAGGTCTCAAAATCTCTGGATGCTGGATGTTAATGTTCGTAGCTCCCTTCTGAAACCCTGCAGGAAGTGCTGGACCCTCCAATCCTGCTGGAGTCCGATTTTTTTTAAGAGTTGTACAGAATTTTTCCTGCATCCCACCTTTAATCCCTGCAGATTTTCAGGAGGCTGCACAGCAAACTCCTTGATTTGTACATTGAGGGGTTCATGCCATGAGCTTCTGTGAGTTTACTGCAGTTTGCATGACATCAGTTGTTCTGTGGATGGGTTTTTTTCCCTAAACTCCCAGTTCACAGATTTTTCAACCTCATGTGGAACTATCAGAATGCTGTGAGAAATAAATGTGTAGCCTCTTAACTGAAAGTGAAGCTTGATGTGTATTTTCCAGGGGCTAAGTAATTAAAATGTCAAGGGATGCCAGTATATATTTTTTAATTAGTCAGAAGAACTCCAAGCCAACATTATTTTAACACGATCAGGTGTTTTGGAGCACTTGAGAAATGGGGAAATTTAATCTTTGGTTCTGCTCTTCAAAGACTGATCGGATTTTATTAGATTTCCCACTTAATGTATGAAATTAGAACGTTCTCAGAGGAAGCAATGGGTATTACAATGGTAATCAACGTGGTGAAGGAAGGTTATTATATCTATTTATTGATTTTGGAGGATTTATAACAGGGTTGAAGCAGGGTGATGTGCTTTGACATAAGAAATTTAATAGGACAGAATGTTTTCTAATTCAATGAATAATCACGTTCCTTTTGGATCTGTGAGAGAAATGTGTCCTGTAGATGCAGCTGATGTTGGACTGCACTGAAATCCCACACCCCTGGCAAATAATAACTCTTGGGAAGATGTAGATTAGAAGAAAATTTTGCTATCGCAAATGGCTAATAAATCACTTTGCACAGAAAGCAATCAATATTTTTAAAATGGAGCAACTGGAAGCCGTCCAAAATCAGGTTTATTCTTTCTGTCTTGACCAATCATTTACGCCATGCTCACATGGTGATTTTCAGTGGATGCAGGGCGGGTGGGGGACACTCATTAGCAAGGCCTGGCTGATTAACAGCGGCCTCGCTGTGCTGGAGATCAGCCTGCAAACACCTCCAAGAGTTTTCTGTGAGGTGCTCAAACAGCAAACCTGCTGCCTTCAGTTAGAACAGCCTGAAGTGCCAGTATGTACATATAAAATGCATATCTGATATAAAATACTCAGATCTGTTAACGCTCTGGTTTGTGTTCGTGTTTCCCCAGGTGTGCAAGTTCTGCTCTCTTCAACGCTGCCGTGGCCTCTGCTGACAACCCCCGCCAGCCCCGCGGTAGGACGGTGCTCAGAGCTCCTTCCCACGTGCAGGATGTGTGCATCACACAGCTGCACGCCCTCCTTCACCCTCCTTCACCCTCCTCCGGTCCCTCCCCGCTGACCCCAGGGAGTGCTGGCCCCGCTCGGGGTGACTGTGCTGGGTTGTGTCTCTGCTGCAGCTCCCCGCCGACGCCTACGGCCCCGTCCTGGCCGCCCTGGGCCAGCTCAGAGGCAGCGCCCGCTCGCCCAGCTCCCTGCTGGCCCACCTGCAGAACGTGTCCTGCAGCCTGCCCAGCCAGCCCCTGTCCCCGGACACTGCCCTCGGCCTGACCGAGGTGAGCCTGGGGGCCCGCGTGGTGCTGGAGCTGCTCCAGAACCTGGAACATTGAGTGCAGCTCTGGGAGGTTTTGCTCGGTGCAGAAAACACCCATGGAAAAAGCAGTGGCTGCTTTAGGGGGTAGGAGAAGTTCAGTGGTAACCAGAGAAAAGAGCTGGAAGTCTGAGCCGGGAGCAGGGGGTCCTTCCCCCAGAACAGAAAGTTAGCCTGCTGTGAAGTGATGGGTGTCTAACCCCTGATTTCAGCAGGCTGGGCAGCCTTTATTCCAGTGATCAGCTCTGGCCTCGCTGGGATTGTTCCTTTAAGCCTGTGGGTAATTCCAGAGTGACAAGGACACTTTACTCAGACAAAAAATATAAATAAACGCTTCTGAAAATGACAGGGACAGCAATTGAGAGTCCATGTTAAAAGCTCAGTATTTGCAAACTGTAGAGCTTGGATTTCAGGGATCACAGTTTGATATGTAGCAAAAGCCCTTCTAAAGAGCTTTAATACGTTGTTTCCTTTGTTTCACTGAAAAATTTGTGTGGACTCTAAATGGGAAATGGAACATCATCCTGCCAGACACCATACCTGTTTCCCACATCATTCTGGTTGCTGTTTGGTTGCTCATTCATGCTGTCTGATGCTGCTTTGTGTGCCATGAAAGTGATTTGCAGACAGAAATGTGATTATCTCGAGCAGAGCTATTTTGGGAAGTAAATACAAGAGCGTCCTGATCATACACACCGGCTCTGCCACTCCTCTGAGTGATGGCTGGGCTTCACATTGTCTGCAGCTAATTCCCTGACAGACAGGCACTGAGCGTGCATGTGATTTTCTGTGGAGTTATCTCTGCCCTGCTTGTCGCACGCCTCGCAGCACAAGGAAATTTGATTTAAGTGATATGCAATAAACTTTGTGATTACTGACGCACGTTTGTAATGAATCGCTTCTGACAAGCCCGGCTTGGGTTTTGTCATGTGGTGTCTTCCACATTTCTCAGAGGAACTCTACTCCGGTCCTTCCCCGAAGGCATTTCAATAGATAAGTTAAGCAGGAAACGTGTTTTTTTTATTCCTTTAATAGTCAGTGCATTTTTCTGTGCCTCCTTTTCTCCCTCTGTGTGTGCACACAGCAGCACTCCCCGCACTGGGGCTGTGCTCAGCACTGGGACTGTGCGTGTCCCAGCCCTGGGAGAGTCCAAGGCTGGGCTGGACAGGGCTTGGAGCAGCCTGGGATAGTGGAGGGTGTCCCTGCCCACTGANCATTTCAATAGATAAGTTAAGCAGGAAACGTGTTTTTTTTATTCCTTTAATAGTCAGTGCATTTTTCTGTGCCTCCTTTTCTCCCTCTGTGTGTGCACACAGCAGCACTCCCCGCACTGGGGCTGTGCTCAGCACTGGGACTGTGCGTGTCCCAGCCCTGGGAGAGTCCAAGGCTGGGCTGGACAGGGCTTGGAGCAGCCTGGGATAGTGGAGGGTGTCCCTGCCCACTGAAGAGGGGCTGGAACAAGATGATTTTTAAAGCCCTTTCCAAACCAAACCCTTCTGTGATTCTACTGATGTCGTGTGAGTTTAGATAAAAGGGAAGGATAAGTTCACTTTAGTCCCAGTGCTAGCTCAGCTGAGCTTTGGGAGTTACACCGTGGTGGGACTTTTAACAAAATAATTGTTACTTTGAGAAGTCCCCACACAGAACATGGTGACAATGCTGGCAGGTAGAGGTGAATCTGGGACTTGAATGGAAGTGGGCTTGTCCTCTTAACATAAACCTGAGAAAGATCCCAGCAGAGATCTGCCTCGATCCTCACCAGGAGATGTAGCTGATTCATAAATAATCGAGTTCTATTTGTCTTTTAGGCATTTTTAAAAGCTATTGAAGACTTTATGTTACTGTCCAACTGGATTGATGGACCAGAGGTAAGACAAGTGGGCTTAGATTTGTGACTTACTTTGGTTGCATAAATTCACATGGATGAGAACAGAACTGGTTGTCTCTTTACTATGCTTGCTGGGGCTCTTTGGCACTATGACTTATTTTATCATCTCTCGCTGATGAAATACCTGCAGGGTGAATCCAGAAATTTTCTGAATTTTTTGCTTGAATCTTAAGAAAGCACAGATTTCAGAAGAGAAACCTTTTAAACTGAGAGAAGGAGAAGCTAAAGCACAGGGAGATCTCACCAAGGCCTAAAATGCTTTTAAGACAAAATGATGTCTAATTGATTTAAGTTCTTAGCGTAAAGTCCTTGATCATCTCTGGTGTAAATGGATTTCAGATAAAATAGATTTCCTTTTCACTGAAACATGCATTAAGTCTGAGATTTTACGAATCAAGTTTCAGCCTGGAGGGTTAAAGTAGCTTCTATACTGAGGAGCACTTGAATAAAGATGAAAGAAAGGCCAAACTACAGTGTCTCGGCTTGCGTTCCAGGAGAGATCTGACACCAATCTTTATTTATTGTCAAAAAAACCCTGCACAGTTCCCAGCCTCATTCCCCCAGTCCTGGCTTTAGTTGACTGTCGGGTGCTGGTGGAGCAGCAGCGCTTTGGAGCCGTTCTGTAAACGCAGCGTTTTGTGGGGCTGTGCTCTGGTGGCATCACTTTGTGTCACATTTTATCCACGAGAGCGGAAAAGGCGGCGGGGGAGCCGCGCTGGCTGGGGCAGGGATTCACCTNACTCCCCTGGCTGGGGCTGGGACTCCCCTGGCTGGGGCTGGGATTACCCTGGCTCAGGCTTGGGCAGGGACTGCCTCCCCTGGCTGGGGCAGGGACTCACCTGGCCGGGGCAGGGGTTCACTGTGGCACCCTTGGGCTGCTCAGAGCCGCTCCTTGATTCAAACCCTGGCGTCTCTCCCTGCCCAGGCCCCTCCGGTGTTCAGCAGCCTGATCCTCACCATCGACACGGTGATGGCCCACGTGTCCCGCAGCCTGGACGGGGACTCGCTGCCCCTGAGCGTCGAGGGCTCCTCGTCCATGGCAGGTGGGGCTGGGCGCTGCCCGGGCGCCCGGCACCGTCCGGAGTGCCCGTGCTTGCAGCCCCTCCTGTGCCAGCACCCAACACTCTGTGTGCCTCTTGTGGGTGCAGAGCTGGGCTTCACTGGCAGGAAGATGGGGGGGAATCGGCTCTGACTGTGCCTGAGCTTCCCTGCGGTTCTCTGGGGAGGAATTCAGAATAAGAATTATGAGTGAAGAACCAAGTGATGCTGTGCTAATAAAGGGCCTTGAGCTCGTATGCAGCATGTGGAAGTTTGGGTGCCACCAAACCTTAATCTTTCCAAGGGTTTTGCAGGAAACTGAAAAGAACAGGAATAGTTTTGACCTTTTCGGAGAACTTTATTTTACTGCTGGTTAGCATCCCAGCACTCTAATTTCATCTGCGCCTTAGGATGCTACAGGTATCAAAGGTATTTTACCTGTTCTGTGCCTTGTGGAGACCTCCTGTGAGGGGTGAATAACCTGAGCAGTCCCCAGGGCCATTCCTCACTGCGAGTGCTCTCTTGGGCACTGGGATTCTCAAAGGCAGGGCTGAAATAATGCCCCAAATGCCAAGGGTGCTATCACTCTGCTCTGCTGTCCCTGGTGAGCTCTGTCTCTGAGCCTGGCTGGAGTGACCCGTGGGACATTAACAGGGCTGGTGCCGCCTCCTCGGCCACAAAGGTGCCAGAGATAAAAGGCAACTTTGGACTTGGGGGATTTACCATCTTTTCTGCAAACATCTGGGTTTTAAATCCAGAGCTGCAATAGCTGTTAGGGAAGTCTGGTTAAACAGCCAGGGAGGCTGCAGAGGCGATTGGTTTGATGATGTCTCTGTTTGGGTTATCACACAGATTATGCTGTGGTCAAAATGCATCCTCAGGCCCTGAACGTGTCCCACTATCGATTCCCATCTCGAGGACAGAGTTACATTTCCATTCCCGGTGAAGCTTTCCATGGAAAAGGTAAGGAAAAGGTTAAAGAGAGAAGTGGGCTTGTGGGCACGGGGTGTCCCAGAATGATCTCGCTTTAGAGCAGGTTTTGGTTCTCTTTATTTTTCCAAGTAACTGATTTGATCCCTGTGGATTGTCCTGAGTCTAAGGCAGCAGCAGTGGTCCTGTCATATTAATGAGCAATTAATGTAGTAGAGTTTTCATATTAGTTGAATTAATATTGAATAATAGAGCTGGGCAACAGAGACAAGCCATTTAAATTTGACATATTTTTACATCAGAGAAGTCATCATTTCATAATTTTTTAAAATTATCTGAACTAGTTATTTTTAAGAAATTCTAGGATTTCGGATCAGGTATTGCCTATCCCTTCATGCAAAATTGGTCTTTTGTATAAAATTAAACTATAAAATGATAGATTTAAGCAATAGCAGCTGCAGGAACAGAACGAAGATACAGACTGCACTCATGGCAAAAAGGCAGAACTCAAAATTCCATACCTAGGCTAAAATTTTAAAGATCTCAAAAAGAAGTACAGCTAAAATCTGCAGCTTTAGTCAAGACTCTAAAATAACAATGTTTGAAGTTAATTATCTCTGCTTTACTCAGAGACTGAAGGAACCCATTTACAAAAGCATCGACCTCCACCCTCAAATCTTTGAAAATCTGACTTTTGTGCCCCAAATTCCAACCCACAGACTTTACTCACCCAGAGGCCTCTCTGCAGTCGCCTCTGCTGAGGGATGGTCCCTCTTTCATAAAGTGCAAAGTTAGCTGGAAATAACCTGCAGTGAGGAATTCTCTGGTAATTGCTGAACTCTCTGCCTGATTCGTGGTGGCAGCCTGGTTTCTTTGCACCAGCAGGGGCTCTGGCTGGAGCCTGCACGTCCTCCCAGGTTTGAATAACTATAATTGCAAACCAACTTGTAATGCCAAAAACAGCATGTGAGGGGACTTTTTCCTTCCCCACTTATCCAGTTTCTCACCGTGCAGATTTTCCTGTCATGAACATTGTCATGCTTTCTATCCTGAAACGATCCAGTGCATTAAATGCTGTACTCTTTTCCAGCCAGAACTCACTTCTGAGCAATTTCAGCCTTCAGGCCACACTTCCACACTGCCCACACGAGCTAACCTGAAAAATCTGTTATTTCACCTTGAACAGCTGACACTGTAAATACTCGGGACCCAGCAGAAGGGGTGGCAGAGGACAGCTGTGTGGCTCACTCTGAGAACACACACCTGTGTCCTGGCTCTGGGCTGGAGAGCCTGGCACTGCTGGGAGCGTGGGCAGCAAGCACAGCCCTGGGGCTGGTGGCCTGGCTGGCCTGGCTGGACTCACACTCTGCCAGCTGCTGGGGGTGGGGGTGGCCCTGAGACCCCTGTGGCTCCCAGGGAGCCACTGCTGTGTCCCACCCCTGTCCTGTGCTGGGGGTGTGTGTTATCACTGACAACTGGTGCCTTCCCCAGCTGGGTTTGGAGGCACAGGTGTGCAGGGCAGGCGCCCTTCTCTGCTGCTCTTGGGGTCTGTGCTGTACAGCACATTCTCACTTTTTCACTCCAAAGAGCACCCAGAACCCTGCTGAGGCAGAGACCTGGAGGTCTCTGTGAGTCAGGGCTCGCAGCACGGGGCTCCAGGCCCAGGAGAGGAGCTCTCTTGCTCTCCTGCCTGGCGCTGCTGCTCTGAGGAGTAACCCCTGTTCCCTCTCCACAGCCTGGATCACCATCGTGGGCCTGCTCTACCATAACATGCATTATTTCTTTCACAACATCAACCCTCTGGACACCAAGTGAGTATCTCGGAGCTCTCGGGAGGTAACAGCTTGTCCATTACCTTAGTGATATACCCCTAAACAGTCCTGTCCTTATCAGCTGTAAACAAATTACCAGCCATAATCCTGGTTCTGCAACGCTGAGGGCGTGTAGTCATTAACTAGAGGCAGATTAAAGTTTACATTACGTGTTTTATTTCAGGTTGCAGTAAAATAAATTCCCATAGCGACACGTTTGTCTTTCTTTGTCTTCTCCTTCCAGTCATCAGATCTGGTACTAGACTGATAATTTTAATCTGTCTCATAAAAGGAGATTGCATCTTTTCTCCAGGCACAGATAAAGCTTGAGCTTAAATGAAACAAGTAAGAAAACAACATCTCTCTTTAGACAAAATCTGAATCCTAATCCTAGAAACCCATACGATGATTTTATAACAGGAGACCAGCAATTCTTTAAAGACCTTTTGTTTTATACACTACCTCAGTGAAATCATTAGCTGATAAGATAAAGTGCAGAGCTGTATAACCCTCTGCAGTACAGCTCCCCAGGCGATTTTTGCAAGGCCAGTCATACAAATCACTGCACTTCCCTTTTAAATGAGTATATGCCTGTGTTTCCATTTGATTTTCACTGGGATTTGTGGATCAGTTTACGCTCCCAGCCCTCCCCATCTGGAATTTTTGCTGGGTTGTTGCTGCCATCAGGAGAGGTGCAGCATCTCAGGGAGTGCCTCCCTCCCCTTGCCCACAGCTCCTTGGGAGGTCGGGGAATCTCCTCTGTGAACTCCAGGGTGAGGAGCCCCTGCTGGATTGCTGCAGACTGGATCACAGTGCGGGTTGATCACGCTGAGATAATTACACAGCCATTTCCAAATGGCATTTCTAAATCAATAGTGAGCTGTGCTGTTCTGTGCCCTGCTCTCTCAAGAAAAGGACACTTAGCAGAGGCCTGTAAGGGTGCCGTGGCATCAGTGTGCAATATTTCATACTGACGTGAAGAAATAAAGGCAATAACTTTTGAGAGCTTATGTTTTTCAAGGAGGAGGATCAATGCAATTTGTTAAGGTAATAAGATGCAATCTCAGTTTCTCAGCGGGAGAAAGAGAATTGAAATGATCCTGACTGAGGTCAAAGTTTAGCAAACGCACTCAGATTAAAGATGCTGCGTGTCAAACACTGCATTTAATGCATTGTCACAGGTCCTGGGGCTCTGACACAGCAAATGAAGCAGATTTGTCACCTTTGAGCACATTCCCTGAGACCTGGGGATGGGACAGCTGGAGACCCATTCCTGTTCCCCTGAGCTGTGTGTGCTTGTAGCACTCATTTTGGGAAGGGAGGGTCTGGCCCTGTCCTGATGTGAAAGAGAAACACAAAGAATGGGAGAAGAAATGTCTCCTAGATTTCTATAATTAATTTAGAGTGCTTGAAATGTTTGCAGTATGTACTGCACTACAAAATCGTGTCTGTAAAACTGTAGATGCAGGTCTGCCCAAAACAGCATCTAAAAAGGTAATAACACAGGGAATGCTGCCTTAGCAGTTTTTCCTCTGTGGAGTCAAACCCCAGGTACTCAAAGATGTTTTAAAAATAAGTATGCACTTCTCTTCTGCTGGCTTTTCTTTTTTGTGCTATACTATTTTAACTTTTTTGCTTACTTTTCAGTAGAATAACAACTTTTTCTCAGAGTAGTTTGTTAAAGAATTTCTTTGTGTTCCTTCTAGCACTGGGCTGCTTAAACACCTGTAATTTGAAACCTGTCCATTTTTTTTTTTTTTTTTGTGGTGGAAAACCAAAACTCTTGGAGCTTTTGTGCCGTACAGACAGATGACTTCTATTTTCAGACTGCATAAATATCAGTTTCTAAGGGGAGCAACTTTTGATTCTTTGCCCAAAAAATGAAACACAAATGTTTTGAGCCTGGTTCTGCTCCCGTTCCCTCTCAGCTGGTGTAACTGTGGGCCTGGCACCCAGGCCAGGGTGAGGAAAGCCTTGTGTGAGCACAGAAACATCGTTCCCTGCTTGTGATGAGGATTTTTCACACTTCAAAATTCACCGAGGTCTCTATAAAGTTAAAACAAGCAGGTAAAGGGTGTGGAGAAAACGTCCACGCTCTTAATCTGTGCAGGAGAAACCTCAAAATGTCAGATGATGATTTTAACTTTGAGAGTCCTTCTCTAAACTTAAATTTTTCATACCAGAGTAGCAAATTCTGCCTTCAGATGAATGAGTTCCATTCACGTGCTGGTTCCTGGGAGCAGAAGCAATCTCTGGTACTGGTGGGTGTTTTAAGGTCAGAACGAGGGGGTTGTGCTGGATGAGTTCTGTTCTGTGTGACCCTGCCAGGAGCTTTTGGAAGTTATTTCAGTGTCTGACAGGAGTTTTTCTTTCTTTTTTCCTGAAATAAAAATAAGAAACCACTGGAACAGGTGGTGGATGCAAATAAGGTGGTTTTTCATTTGGTTTCAAACCAGCCCTTTCCAGCAGTGGGCTGTGTTTGCAAACCCAAGCTGGTGGTTCATTCACCCTGGCTCAGATTTCTCGTAGTAAAACCCATTCATGCTCGGGCTCAGGAGAGATGATAGCAGTCATTTAATCCCTCACAGTTTGTTACTGATAGTGTGAAAAACTTTACCCTGAAGCCAAATGGATCTCAGTCACTCCTAAACGTGTGAAAATGCCAAACTCCTAAGTTTTACCTTAAAATAAGGGTTCTCATGTACCGCAAAATGACTTCCCCCTAGAATAAATGCATTTCCAGGACTAATCAGATATTTAGTCAAGTTCAGCTGTTTGTATTGTGACCTGTCTTTCCCTCTGACAAATCTAACTGGACATGATCTATTTTTCAAGGTAAAGCTATAAATCACTTCTGAATCCATTCCTCTGTGTACGTTTATGTGCATTTTGTCTGTCTGTCTCACGCACTGATACATCTGTTCTATCAGCCAGCCTGAAACCGCCTGCAGGCTCCCCCCTCACGTTGCTCAGGGTGTTCTAGATGCCTTCCTAGGCTTCTCTCTAATTCCCTAAAATGCTTTCAGCAAGGCTTGCAAACCTTGGCAGAGAGGAGCAGAGTGAAGGAGGCCCTTTGATAACAAGTCTCAGGTGCCCAAAGCTGTGCCCTGCACTTTACAGCTCTGGCTTCCACTCCTGTGGGGCTGCTGTGGCCAGACCCCGCTGCCCTGCAGAAGTTAATGGGCTTGGATGGAGAAGGAGTCCCGTGTCCCTTTGTTGTGGGTGTTATGGATAAGAAAACAGTTGTTATTTTTCTTCCTTAACGTATTTACTTCTTCCCAAGGATTGCTGAAGCTGCTGCCTACAAAGGTTACACGATCTCAGCGAGCAGTTACCTCATCTCCATCAAAGTGGAACCCCTGCCCAAGCTGTCCTACAACCTGTCGGGATCTCCCCTCATCACCATCCAGCTCACCCACAAGTTGGTAAGTGAAGTGAGAACTGTTTGGCAGTTCAGGCTTAGGCTGCGCAAAACTTCTGTGCCTGGGATAATTTCTTTGTGTTTCTCTCGTGATTTTTGTGGGCGTTTTTAGTAGCGATTCAGATGCCATTTGTGGCTGCAATTTTACGCTTTCCCCACCACTATGACTTCGTTTTTCATCACTGCAAGAGGCTGGTTATGCTCATGGTGGAGAAGAAGAAGGTGAAGTGATGAGTGCAGCTCGAGCCCTTCGTTTCTGTGTTCTGTGGGTGTTTGTGCAGCCTGCAGCAGACGGGGATCAAACGTGGCTTTCTCACCCCAGTGGTCAAAAACAGGAGCTCACTCGTGGTTTTTGTGTTTGATCTTAGTCCACACTGAGGGGTTTTGATGGTTCCAATCCCTGTTCTAGTCTGAACTGCCCTTTCCAGAGAGCAGAGGATTCTGAATCTCAGAAATAAGAGCCAAAAAATACAACAATCTGAGGAGAGAAAAGTTAGAATAAAACTGATGAGTTTTGGTAAGATGTTTCAATTTCCCCAAATTAACATATGCCAGCAAGAAAGTGGAAAAATAGCTGGTTTTTTTTGCTCTTGGAGATGGAGGGGTATCTTTGTGCTGTCAGTGGAATGGAGAAGGGTTCAGACTCTGAGGTGCTGGGGGGAGGCATTGCAGCATCTCTGACCCACTTACAGCCCTGAACGGGAACGGCAAGGAAAGATTTAAATTCTTAAACATTTCCTAGAATGCATCTCTTAGATGTTCTTCTGAATATTTTATCATATTTTTCTTTTAAAGCTGTTTTTGAGTCAGTTTATCTTCTTTCTGCTGAGCTTTTGGTAAAGATGGAGTAAGCTACAGAAAACATGGGGGATCCCTAAGGCCCGGGAGTGAAGTGTGTTGTTTTGCTGACAGTTTTTCAAACTAAGGGCTCCAAAATGTCCCGAGAGGCCTCTTAGAGGTGGGCATTTGTGAAGTGAAGAGTGAATTTTGGGTAGATGATTTACAAAATGCACTTGGCTTTATTTACCCAGGCTCCCCCTCACGCTGTAGTTATGATGATTTACTGGGAGGCTCTTAAACAAACCTGTGGGTTTTTTCCTTTTCACTGTGGAGATGACTGGGATCACGGGATACAGATGGAAATGTTACATTTATCAGGGATCTTTCTCTGCTTTGGCCAGCAGAATCCCTGAGAATGTGACAGGAACTTGTCTGGTTGTGTGCTGTACAGCAGGTACAGGTGCACTGGGAGACTCAGAGCAGCCTGGGCTTTATGTTTGTGTTAGAAGAGTGGCTGGTTCCTCCCACTCCTGGCTGATGAGCAGTGCAGTCACAGGCAGCCACCTCCCATCTCCCGTGGTGCTCCTGCACTGTGTGCAAGGTTGGGGTTGTACCAACCGTGCTGACACCTGCTCGGGTTTGGTGTGTGATGGAGGGTGTTTGGTGCTTAGGTCTATTTTTTTTAATTTATTTTTTAAAGTTTTTGCAGCAGATGGGGAAACATCCCATTCAGAGAACAGCACTGAAAAAGTAGCTCAGTGCTGTTTGGAATCAGACACATGTAAATACGTTTGGTTTCAAAGCCCTGAGAGTTTTGAGGTGGGGAAGTGTTCCTAAGTGTGTGGAGAGCACGGTCATGGGTTCTGTCCAGTGAGCTGTGAAATAAATTTGAAATAAATTTGTAAGTTTATTTAAGGAAATGACTTAAATTCTGTTGGGTTGGGAAATGGCTCCACGTCCCTGGAAGCTTTCCTGTGACAGCAGCACAGATCCTTTCTGTCATGGCACATATTATTCCACTCTGAAGTGGTTTCATCTGGTTGAGAAGGGCTCCTCATGAAATAAAAGTAGAATTTAAAGTGTAAAAGAAATTCTGGCTGCAAGATCACTGTGCTAAAGTATGTGCTTGAAAGAGTAACTGCCAAGTTATTTATCTAAGTTTATGACTGAATAATATGTTTTAACTGAGAGCATAAAATCTGGCTTAGAAACCTGTTTTGTCCATTAAAATGCTGCATTTGGGAGAAGCATTTGAAGTGGATACCATCTCATTCTTATGGCTGTTTGTTTGTTCCACGTGATGTTCTCGGTTTAACACAGGAAAGCATAATAAGAAGTAAAAAATACCAAGTCCAAACAAATAGTTTTTCTTTATTAAAGCTTGAGTCTGACTTCTTAATTCCTCTTCTTCTGATGTGTGTAGGGAAAATGCCAATCACTGAGCAGCAGAAAACAAAAGGAAGTTGGAATAAACCATGTCTATTTTAGGAAATAGTTACAAAGGGAACGTCTGTGAACCGAATATCACCTCTTGAAACAAAGCTTCACAGAGCATTTATCGTTCCACAGCTTAACTCCTGGTGAGTTCCACCTCCTCTTAGGCAGGGGTTTCTCTGAAATTGTCTGCATTTCTCACACAGCTCTGGGGAGCTGCTGAGGGGAGCGAGTTCCTCTCTCGTTTTCAAACACGAGGGATTCCAAACTGGGACTAATGTCTATCCAGTTAGGGAAGAATGCAGGGAATATCTGATCATATAAATATAAATGATGGGTCAGTGCCCAGCCTGGGGACCCTGGAGGCTAAACTGGGGCTGTGGAGCTGAGAAGTCACCTCAGAATTAATAAATAAACTGTTAATTCAGGGTGCAGGGAGACTAGGCTGGACTCACCTAATCACCACTGCTCTGACAAGGCTTTGTTTTGTCAGAGACAAAAGTTAATGCACAATTGCAATGGTCAGTTGTTATTCAGGAGCATTTTGGGGACAGACAGACTCTTCTTTTGGCAGATTTAAGAAGTGGTGATGCTCTGCTCCTCACCAGCTCGGGTGAACTACTGTCTCCAGCAGAACAGATACCAGAAGTCCACTGACACCCTCAGGGTGTGTGGGAGGATGCGAAGGCTGGTGCTGGTTTGTAGCTGGAGGCAGCTTAGTCTTGACCTGTCCAGATGTTTTGTAGTGAGTACATTTTGTAAAATGATGATCTGAAAAAAATTCTGTTTCCAGCAAGATGTTTTTCATAGCAGGAGCAACTAGAGAAGAACTAACATTTCACTTCTGTGATCCAAGAAATTACAGCACAGGGTAGAAATTCAGAAAAGATGAGTGTCAGGGCTGAAATGCATCGCAATGTGCTCTGGAAAAACTCAGAAGAGGCAACAGGGGAAGAAATTGTGTCAAACTGCCCCAATATTTTGTAAAACCCATATGGCTACACAGCATGGACTATGAGGCATCAACCTTGAGTTTTGACCCTGCTGAAGGTACATTTTGACACTCTTGGGGACAGAGTAGCTGTAAATCCTCGGGTCTCAGGCAGCTGTCTTTCAGCTCACAGAAGCAGCAGCGGGGTGTAAATCCGGGTGTATTTGGTGCAGAGAGGGCAGGGAGCTGCCCAGGGGATGAGGGGATGAGACAGGAGGGCAGCAGCCACGCCCTGGGCAGTGCAGTGGAGCTCAGGGCTCCGTGGGTCCCCCACTCCTGCCTGGCACTACTGAGAAAATTGCCTTGCATCTAGAAGAAAACGTTTTGTTCACCAGTTCCAACCACTTCCAGTTTTCTCCAGGGCTTTATTTTCCGTTTCCTCTTTGCAGAAGGGGAACATGTGCAGCTGCAGTTTTGGAGGGTTTTAAGCTCCTGGCTCTTGCACCCCCTGTGAGAGTCCTCCCACGAAGATTAGATGCAAATTGGGAATTCTTAGTGCAGCTGGTTTTCCCTCAAATGTAGTTTGGGGCAGGGCCACTTTAAAGACCTGTTTGATTCTGGGAAAAAGGGGCACGTTTTACTAAGAGACTGCCAGGTCAGGACTACCCGAGCATTGCCCGTCTCCTTTGCTCCCCGTGGTTCCTTCCAGCAAACGCAGTGCTCGGGGAGTTTTCTGCCTGTAATCCTCCCCACCATACCCTTGCAGTGACTCATTGCACAGCTGCTTCTCTCCTCATTTTTGAGGAGCTGCTTCTGCTCCGCTGCTCTGTGCAGTGAGTGCTGCCCCTCGGAGCCCCTCCGGGACCCTTCCTCCTGCTCCTCTCCGGGGAGCTCCAGCAGCCAGGCTCCATCAGCCAGGCTCCATCAGCCAGGCTCCATCAGCGAGGCTCCAGCAGCCAGGCTCCATCAGCTGCTCCATCAGCCAGGCTCCATCAGCCAGGCTCCATCAGCTGCTCCATCAGCCAGGCTCCATCAGCCAGGCTCCATCAGCTGCTCCATCAGCCAGGCTCCATCAGCCAGGCTCCATCAGCTGCTCCATCAGCCAGGCTCCATCAGCCAGGCTCCATCAGCTGCTCCATCAGCCAGGCTCCATCAGCCAGGCTCCATCAGCTGCTCCATCAGCCAGGCTCCATCAGCCAGGCTCCATCAGCTGCTCCATCAGCCAGGCTCCATCAGCCAGGCTCCATCAGCTGCTCCATCAGCCAGGCTCCATCAGCCAGGCTCCATCAGCTGCTCCATCAGCCAGGCTCCNCATCAGCTGCTCCATTAGCCAGGCTCCATCAGCTGCTCCATCAGCCAGGCTCCATCAGCTGCTCCATCAGCCAGGCTCCATCAGCCAGGCTCCATCAGCTGCTCCATTAGCCAGGCTCCATCAGCCAGGCTCCATCAGCCGCTCCATCCCATCCCAGGCTCTGTCCCAGGGCTGTCCTGCACCCAGAGCCCGGAGCTGGGGCAGTGCAGGAACAGACAGAGTTTCCCCTCCTCAAACCCTGCCCCACTCCCAGGGAAGGGCTCCTGGTCCCCCTGCAGCTCAGGGACAGCGTTCTTTGGTTTGTCTCTTTCTCGCTGAGCTTTCAGTGAGGCAGTGGGACTTCTGCCTTTGAAACACACCCAAAATGATCCTCTTCTCTTCTTCCTGGGCATGCAATATCCCGGGGTTTGTTTAACATCATTACTGATAAGAAAATAAAACAAGGGAAGAACCAATTCCCATTTGTACACAAATATTAGTGCTACCTTGAGAGACAGATCAGTGTGGAGCCAATTAATTTTTATGGCAAGTTAAGTGTTGGCCAATTTTAATATTGATTGAGGAAAAGCAATGGATCTTGCCCACATCTGCAGAACAAAGGTATCATTTTTCACTGGATGGACTTTGACAGAAAGAACTTGACTAAAATAGAATTAAAACTGTGACTCTTGCAGAATGTACCACAATTAGGCAAAAAGAAAAAATAATAATAAAGCTCATGATTTAAAAATCAATGCAAAGTTTGGCACTTTGTTGCACGAGTTAAGTCCTCGCTGTAAAGAATACTGGAAATCCATTGAGTTCACATGAGAAATGAACATAGCTGCAGCTAATTTTCTTGCTCCTGGGCAACTTTAAAACCCCAGCAGTCATCATGATGAAATACAGCACCTCTGAACAATACTGCAAGAGTTTTCTATTGTTAATGTTATTAACAGAAACATCCCAGAACCTGTTTTCTCATGGGAATCCATTCTACCAGCCTAGGAAGGTGAACTAACAAAAAATAGAGGTTTTCCTTAAGCACCTGCTCCAAGAACCAGGACTGCTTTGTGACGAGCTGTAACTCACAGAAGGTGCAATTTCCATGTCAAAGCAGGCTCAAACCTTTGGAGATACAATGCCTTGCCTGTGTTATCACTCCTTGGTCATGAAACAGGTCCTCAGTATTTCTCTGTGAGGGAAATAGCAGGATATGGGTAGTGACAGGGAGTTATTGATTTGTCTGTATTTCTGTGTCATGGAATATTGAGGTTTTTGAACATGGGACTCCCCTGTTGGCTTTCAGCTGGGAGGGATTGGGCCAGGAATGTTTGAAAGTTGCCTGTTGGCCTGTCAGACACGTTAGACATGAATGATGAACCTGAGGGGGTTCAGTGTGGTCTTGTGGAACTCAGAAAGTTTAGTTTATCATGAGGGTTGAAAAGTTGTGTTCAACTTTGCTGTTCTGTTGATAAAGGAGTAGTGGACAGTTTCCAAATGGAATGAATTTAGAGTTAGGAAGAGGAGGATTTGAAAACTCTACAAGTCCCCTTAATGCAAATTGATTTCTTCTCCCCCCCCACATTAAATAGTCACAGTTTCTGCAGGAAAATGCTGTGAGTATTGCTGTGAGTATTGAGTGGGAGAACTAGAACTCGATCCACGTTAAGAGTGGAATACTCAGCACCCTAATAGAAAAGGGGGAAGTCTGAGGGAGAAATACCAGTTTTACAGTCTAATAGAGGCAAAGATTATTGCTCTGCTGGTGGCATTAGCAGCATCAGCACAGAAACAATCACACTTTGGGGTTTTTTTTAATGAATTGGAGCCTTTTTACTGTGCTCCTGAGCTGCTGCATTTGACCAGCACTGGGCAGGCGATGCTCAGCAGTGTGAGCGGGTGGCTTTGCCTCTGCCCAGGGCTCAGGGTTCCTCGGTCCAGGGACACCCAAAGGCCCCGGGTGGTGCCTGGCAGCTCTGACTGCAGGGCAGGCTGTGCCACACAGCAGCTCCCTCCAGAGCAGCGCTGGCAGCCACTCCGCCAGCAGAAACAAAACCTTTGGCTCGCGAGGAGCGTTAATTTTAGCTCAGAAGTGGCAGAGGAGTCATGCTTCGGAGAAGCCAGCAAAGAAAAGGAGATGGTAAATTTGGGGTTCTCATTCCCCTCCCCACCACCTGCACCCCCAGGCTCCTGAGCCCCACTCCTTCGGTGGATAATGGCATTGGCAGCCAGGGACAGACTCAGAGCTGTTGTTCTAGCAGGAAACGTGCAGCTGCTGAGGAGGGATTTTCCCTTTTTCTTTAGGAATAAAAAAAAAAAAAAGAGTGGAGTCCTTCCCAGTGTCGGAGGCAGCAGGAGCTGGCTCAGCAGCAGGATTCCTGCTGGGACAGGGCCGGCCAGGAGCAGCTGCCTCAGCGGGTCCGAGCCAGCTCCGCATCCCTGCCTGCCTGCCTGCGGAGCCTCCCCGCGAGCCTCAGCCCCCCGGGCTGCCGAGCGCTGGCTTT
>VYXC01003456.1:317610-335046 GCA_013397175.1 Platysteira castanea | reverse complement strand
TTTTGGCTGGCACAGTGCTGGTTTTTGGCTGGCACAGCTCTGGTTTTTGGCTGGCACAGCTCTGGTTTTTGGCTGGCACAGCTCCGGGCCCGGGCAGCCGGGAGGGATGGCGTGGGTGCCCTGGGCAGACAGCTCCGTGTACACGTCCCACAGAACCCTCTGGAGCCAGTGTGCAGGGAACAAGCTCCTTAAAAATGTGTTATTAAAACTGATCATTTATTTTAAGAAACAAATAACCTTACAATTAATCTAACCTTGAAGTGCGTGATGTCACTTTAAATCACGTATTTCACAGCTAACCATGCAAACATCAAACCCAAATACATCCTGCGAACATAAAACCCAAGGAATTATAGAAGAATTTCCTATAAAAAATTTATAAAGAATTTGCAGAGACTTAGTGCTTTATTGTGGTAAATTCTGTACCCTAGGGAACAAAAGCACAACTTCAGAATGTGGTGTATTTCCATATTGTGTATTTTCATTCTTCATAGTCGGCAGACTGTTGATTAGCTTCTTACTTCCCTGGATTTGAGTATTTTGTATATCCCAGAACTAGATTTACATATTTGAGCTCATTCTCTGGCTTTCTCCTGAGGAAAGTTAGAACTCAGTAAATATTATCTAAAAAAAAAAAAAGGCCATAAATATTCTTCCACTTCAGAAAAAAAAAGAGATTTTGAGTTTGCTTCCTGCAACTATCAACTAGCCAGCAGAAAACAAATGTACTGGCAGGAATACTTAGCAGAGCAGCAAATTTTAAGTGGTTACAGAGACTGTTCCTGGAAGGCAGACTCCAAAAATGAAGCTGTGACCTCTTTTTTTCTAGGTATCTACTATTTTTAATGTTTTATGCAAAATTGCCTGACTGTCTTCACTAAAGATATGTCAAAACACTTGGAGATTTACTGGATTAAATACAGTGATCAAATGTCTAAAGGCAATTAATCAGCACAAGGACTCTGCTCCAGTGCTGCTCCTCAAAGAGAGGCCTTTCACTGAGACTTTCCTGCTGCACACATTTCATCCTGATGTCCGCAGGCCCTGTGGAACATCATCTTATTACTTCATAGCTAAACTTCTGTGTCCTTCTCCTTGTATTTTCTTTTGATTCATGGAGGAATTTTGCTTTCAGGCCACATCTTTTGGCTCCAGCTTTGCAGCGTGCACCAACGCTGGCAGGGAGTTCGTTGGCCTCTGAACTGGGGGAGGTTAAACCGAATGTTGGAGGTGCCTTTGCTGCCCTTTGCTCTCAGAGGAGAGCAGGCACAATTCTCACGGGACCTTTCAAGGGCCAGGAGAGAGGAGGAAGAGCCCAGTGAGGGGGACGTGGAGCTTCGCTCACTGCAGCCCCAGAGGGTTCCTGTGGCCAGGCCGGGGTATTTGGGTACCCAGTTAATCTCTGCTTGAATGAAGCTTCCCCCTGGTTGCGTTTGAACCCCTGGGCCAGGGTGTGTTTGAGTGAAACTTGTATTTTAACATCCCCTGTGGCTGACACCTCCGTGTTTGCCCGAGGGCCCAAGTACACAGACACACCAGTGTTACAACACACCAGTCCTCCCAGGACTCCACTCACGCCAAAGGATTTCCTTAAAACGTTCGGGCTGAATTTTTCCTTTTTGTTTTGATTGATAAGGGAACGTGGAGCAATAAACCTGTGGATTTTGTCAGCTGAAACCCTCCCTCCGTGTCCTATGTGGCTGCAGCTGTGCGGCGCAGCGCTCCGAGGGAAATTCCCTGCTGTGAACATTGTTGTGAGGGCAGCAGTTGGGACACATTAGGAACCAGAGGTGCTGTCCGTGCCTGGTGTAAAGACTGCACAGATAGATATGGAGATGTATATTTGTAATGACAGAAGCTTGGATCAGTTACTGAGGAAAACTTGCCCCGTTTTGGATTTTTTGTAGCGTGCAGTTTTTTAAGCCTAAGGAGCGCATTTAGAAAGATAGAGAAGTTCAAAGGGAATGAAACTATGAAACTCCTTTATTTTTTCCTCATATTCCTTCTTGCATGACTGAACCAGGTTCTATATGTTTTGATGATACCACAAATGTGACATTTCAGCCGAGAGCTATAGAGCCCTGAAAATAAAAGTGTGTCCTGGAACCACTGATGGATCACTGGCGAGGCTGGAGCTTCCAAGCCAGTGGGAAATGATGACAGGCCCTGCATACAGAATTAATAGTTTCAGTCTGAGCTCCAGCCTCTCTCGTTTGCCTGACTCTGCTCTGCACAGGACAGGGTCCCCGAGCTCTGGGTTTCTGAGCAGGAGGTACAGATGTGTCCCAGCTGCAGTTTGTGCCGAGCTGCAGCACCCGGAGTTCGGTGCCACTTCAGCTGCACAGCTCCCAGGGAGGGATCAGGCTCGGGTGCTGCTTTCCCCCGGGGTAAAGGCCTGGGCAGGAGCCAGGCTGAGCCTACCCTGGATCCCCCCTGCTCTGGGCAGGGCTGGCGTGGTGCAGGGGCCGTTTGGGCCAGGCCAACATGCAGGGAAGGACTGTCCCAGTGCCAGTGCCACCTCCCTGGGCTGCTGCTGCTGGGCTGCACCCGCCGGCCTGGGACACAGCTCAGCCTCGTTCAGCTTGGGAGCCTGAAGGACAGCAGAGAGGGCAATATTTCACATTTTGTACACAATATCTCCCGTGACAGGACGTCTGCCAACTGCAAGAAAACATAGGCTAAAAATAAAGGTAAATTTCAGAGCACTTGGAAAAAAAATTGTGCAGCTTTAAGCATATGGTCTGATGAGAGTCTAAGTACCTTATATTTTGAGAACTAAGTATAGATAAGTGTATTCTAGTGTACTCTATTTAATTTGAGAGTATGGCAAAACTGCAGCTCTGTTCTCTATTGATGAAAATTGGTGCTACACTTACTTTGCAAATCTTACTGGCAGAAAGACAACTGTGATCAAAACACTTTCTGCTGCTGCAGCTGTGCTGTGCTCTGCCCCTCTCTCCTCCTGCTTTGAGTCTGTCCCTGCTGGGGAGGATGGAGGCTGTGAGGGGAGCCCATGGAGCTCTGTCAGAGCAGGGAGATGGCTCTGGCTGCCGTCCTAGCTGGCCCCTAGCTGACAGCACATCCGTAATTTATACCACAGTGATAATACGCTGTAGTGCCAGTAACTTTTTATAACACTCATAAAATCCCTTATTCCTGTGGGGAAGCATTCCTGCAGTGCGGGCAGCAAGATGATCGCTTTCAGATGTCAGTGTGGACTTGGGCGTTGGTACCCTGCCAGCAGTTAAGGTGACCAGATTTTCTAGGCTCCAAGTCAAGGAGAAGTAGTTTGGAGAGCTGGAAGGAGGAGGAATGCAGACCCTGCCTGGGATATCATTACAAGCCTCCAGGCAAGCCAGGAATCTCTTTCCCCTTTCTCACATCTGCCTCCTAGTCCTCTGCCACACCTTGAAAGTCAGGTCCTCAATGAGTGTATCACACAGCCACCACAACCTGCTGTGTTATTTCATTTAAAGTCACTTGGGTTTATAGTTCAGTCCTTGCCCTACATTCCTTCGGTGTAATTTGGGTAAGTATTTTCCAGGGTTCACTCTGTCCTGCCCGTGCCAGCTGCAGAAGCTCCAGACTGGAAGGAAATGTGAGCAATGAGGCAGTGCCTTCCAGGAGGGCCGTGCCTGGTGCTGCCAGGCCGGGCTGGGGCAGGAATGCACTGCATGGACAGCACCAGGCAGTGGAGATGATTTTCCTCCTAAAAATGTTATCACTGGAAACGTGTTAAACAAACTAAACACAGCTCAAATATCACATCTGCTTAGCCGTACTGGTTCTGGATGGGCCGAGGAGCAGCAATCACCCTCGGGAACACACAAGGGCACAGCTCAGCCTGAGCCGCTGATCCTGAGCGTCCTGAGTGTGTGCTGGGAGCAGCACCAGCCATCCCTGCCTGGCAGGAGCAGCACCAGCACCAGCCATCCCTGCCTGGCTGGGAGCAGCACCAGCCATCCCTGCCTGGGAGGAGCAGCACCAGCACCAGCACCAGCCATCCCTGCCTGGGAGGGAGCAGCACCAGCACCAGCCATCCCTGCTTGGGAGGAGCAGCACCAGCCATCCCCTGTCCCTCTGGCCCCACAGCTCCTGCTCCCAGAGACACCCCAGGCTGGGAATGCAGAGCCAAGGAGCCGAGCACCCGCTGCCCACCTGTCCTTGTCCCCCACACTCGGGGACACACGGGCAGCTCCGCCGGGCAGACACTTAGGGCAATGTTCAGGGCAATGTTCAGGGCAATGTTCAGGGCAATGTTTAGGGCAATGTTCAGGGCAATGTTCAGGGCAATGTTCAGGGCAATGTTTAGGGCAATGTTCAGGGCAATGTTCAGGGCAATGTTCAGGGCAATGTTTAGGGCAATGTTCAGGGCAATGTTCAGGGCAATGTTCAGGGCAATGTTTAGGGCAATGTTCAGGGCAATGTTCAGGGCAATGTTCAGGGCAATGTTTAGGGCAATGTTCAGGGCAATGTTCAGGGCAATGTTCAGGGCAATGTTTAGGGCAATGTTCAGGGCAATGTTCAGGGCAATGTTCAGGGCAATGTTTAGGGCAATGTTCAGGGCAATGTTCAGGGCAATGTTCAGGGCAATGTTTAGGGCAATGTTCAGGGCAATGTTCAGGGCAATGTTCAGGGCAATGTTTAGGGCAATGTTCAGGGCAATGTTCAGGGCAATGTTCAGGGCAATGTTTAGGGCAATGTTCAGGGCAATGTTCAGGGCAATGTTCAGGGCAATGTTTAGGGCAATGTTCAGGGCAATGTTCAGGGCAATGTTCAGGGCAATGTTTAGCCAGACAGTTTGGGAGAAACGGGGTGTTATAACCAATCCCTGCTGTTAGGTAAGCACCGGGCTGATAAACTGTAGGATGAATCAACCTATTCAATGCCATCTGTATAAAATTACAAGATGGATAGGACTGAGGGAATAATAGAATGCGAAATAAGACCCAGCAAGGTGCAGCAACTGTACAAGGCCAAAACTCTGTGAAAAGCTACATAATAAAGAGAAATATATGCGGAGGCCAGCAGCTGAATGTGTTTGCACTGATTGGTGCCCATATTTCTGTCTGGAGTTTGCAGGTGTCAGCAGCATTCGCCTTCCTGCACCCTCTCAGACAGGCTCAAACCTGTTTGTTCTCCTTCCTTCAGAGGCAAACAGGATATTTAATGTCCTCTCACAACCGCCAAGTGGGTCTAAGGTGTTCTGAGGCACCAACATGAAAGTTTAAAGTTTGCTGTTTACCAAATGCATAAAGAAAAAGGTGAGGATGAGGTGGTTATTTGAGGAGTAAAATAATGCAGGACTTTATGGAAAGAGCTGGAAGATGGGATAAACCAGGCAGATGGAGAGAACGGAATAAATATATGACTCTGTAAGGCGTAGAGGACAGCAGGCTATTGTAGAAGGTGACCCCCTGGATCAGGTAGAGGTGTGTGAGCACACCCTCAGAAGGCTATTTTAGAAATGAAGAGCTGCTAAGAAGTCTTGTGTAAAAGTTATACTGGACCTGTTACTTCCTGGGGATAAATTCAGTTTCTTTTGAAGCATTATCCTAAGGTTGGTTTTGTCTGATCCTTTGTAGCATATTGGAGATGGATTCATAAACTGCTTTGAAATTTGATTTGAAAGAAGAGTGCAGCTACTGAGAGTGTGCTGGGGCCCAGCATCCCCTCCTGCCTGCCTCCTCTGCCCCCGAGGGGCCTGCCCTGCTCTTCCTCCAGCAGAACTCTTTGTGTTCCCTCTTACAAAAGCCTCAGTCAATAGCCAACCTTGCTTCAATGGCATAATGCAGTGTTACTTTAAAACAACGTTCTCTTGTTGTCATCAATGTTTGCTTCACCAGAATTTTGTCACGCCAGCTGTTATTTTACAGGCAATCATTCAGAGCTTTTAACGTCAGTTCAGGTACCTCTTTGGGGAGTTAATTCCTGTCTAGAAGGACTGAGTGTCTGACCTGGGGGTGGTTAACAGAGCACCAGATGTCACTGCTATCCCCAAACAGCTTTGGTTATTAGTTGTTCATTTAATTGAGGTGATGTTCTCTCTGTCTGGATGATCACCAGCCTTATTTATCCACAACAAAAAGAGAGGACTGAACTCACTTTTTAAATTATCCTTCTCCTTCATGCCTCTCCTCTTTTCCCAAGGCTTCAGAACACTTGTGCACTGGCAGTTGTATAATTATAATGTGCCTGTGCTTGTCAAGCAAGTTTTCTGCCTTTCTGTTATAACCCCTGAGGTCTCCAAGGGTCATCAGCTCTTTCAGTGCCTCCTGTCTCCTAAAACCCCAAATCTGGATTTTTGGTGAACTGTTTCAGACCTAAACACAGCAAAAGCATTTAATGTATACTTATAATATTTAAGTTTTGAGGGCCTTTTGTGGTTTTTTTGTTGTCAGGCAGGGTTTCATCTGGGGTTGCCCACCCCACCAGAGCTCCTTCCCTCTGTGAAGTGTTCCTCAAGGGATCTGAGTGTGGTTTGCTCTTGTGCTGGCCTCTGGCTCCCCTGAGCACATCAATGAGAACAGGCAGTGCCCTGAGTTAGGGGGCCTCGAAAACTCTGCACAATGTGGTTCTGAAATGCTCTGACCTCAGAGAAGAACCCAACCAGTGCTCCAAGAATCAGTGACGAGCCTTGGGAATCAAGAATAAATAAAAGACTTCTCTGCTTTCAGCATTTCAGATTAGGCAAGGCTTTCTTCTCTCTCTATCTCAACAGCACACGCGTGGAGTGTGCCTCATTTCTGGGGCAGTGGCTCTGTCCTCGGGGACAGTGCTCTCACTGATGCCAGAGCTCGATTGGACATCTCTGGCTTTTGCATAAAAGCTTATGTAGGACAGGTCTGCTGGGCTTCAGGCAGCAAACCCCGTGCAGTTTGTCAATAAGGGGATTACAGCAGGAATTAACTGTAGCAGCGTGAAGATTTTGTGTCCCCTCATTCTCTTCTCATCTCATGCAATGTAACACAGTTCAGCACCGGGTGGGCCAGGCTGGGTTTGGCCCCAGGGGCACTGGGGACACAGCAGGGCTGGGAGAGCCCTGGCTCTGCAGGGGGATGGGGTGGGCTGTGCTGGGCTGGGGGTCCTGTACAGGCTCCCAGCAGCTCCAAGCAGCTCCCAGCAGCTCCCACAGCTCCCTGTGCTGGGAGCAGGGTGTCTGCAGGGCCCAGCCTCGGCCCCTGCCTGCTGGCCCCGCTGGGCAGTGGGAGCCCCCGAGAGCCCCAGGACAGGAGGGACTCTGCTGTCAGCAGCACCAGGGCAAAGAACCTCCTGTACTGACTGTGGTGCTCTGTGACTTCAGTCTGGGTGAGCACCTTGGAGGTCTCCCCCAACCTCAGTGACTCTATGGTCTGTTGGAGATTGTCACTGGTTTTGCTTTAAGACCTTCAAAGACCCTCCAAGCCTCCCCCTGCCCTGTGTTTCCCGTGTTTAAGAACACAAATGACCCATCCCAAGACTGAACTTGTGCAACCATCTCGTCTCAGGCACAGCTGCTGGGTTAATCTCAGCCTTCCTGCTCCAGCTCCTCATTCCCCATTCCTGGATCCCTCCCTGTGCCCCCAGCTGGGGGCTGTGAGGAGCTGAAAAGTCCTGGGCTTGCACAAACACCGCTCAGCAACACCTGAAACATCAGTGCATTATCACCATTATTCTTATCCAAAATCCAAACCACAGCCCTGGACCAGCTACTGGGGAAAAACCTGACCCTGTCCCAGCAAGATCAGGGCACTGGGCAAGGTAAGGGCTTTCCTGGGAAGGTGGCACAATTAAATAGCAGCTAAAATGCTGAATTCACATTGCACAATATTAGTGAATAAGGATCATGAGGGACAATAAACCCCCCACACCCTGGTCTTGATTTATTTTAAACAGCAAAACAAATGAAACCAAATTAATCTCGTAAGTCATGGTGTGAGCAGAGTCCAAAAAAATGTCAGTTCCAATAAAATATGACAAATAAAAGTATTGGCATAAACTCCAAGGATTTATATCGTTGGCACCACAAAAAGGTCTTCCTTAGTTGATCTTGAGACATGACTCAAAATGTGAAGAATGAATATAAATATAAATATAAATAAAGAGATTTTTTTCCCTAGATGCTGAAAGGGTTATTTTTAACACAGTAAACATTTTCATTTTAAGTTAACACTAGTCAGTGCAATTGGAAGAACTTTCCAGTGGGTTTAGCACAACCAGCTGAAGAATT
The DNA here is from genome assembly GCA_013397175.1 of Platysteira castanea. Lineage (NCBI taxonomy): Eukaryota > Metazoa > Chordata > Aves > Passeriformes > Platysteira > Platysteira castanea. Next base: position 326,837 of record VYXC01003456.1, on the reverse strand, counting down.
CAAAATAATCTGTACAGAACTGTTGTGGAGCTGGATTAAATAGATTATTTCACTAATCAGATTAAAATAACCCAGAGCGTCATTCACAGTCTTCATAATGAGCTCTTGGTAATGAGTTCTGTATTACCTCTCCTTGGATTAAACACAGACCTGAAGGGCTGAAAGATCCATTCCAGGAAAGCACAGCAGCACACACCTAGAGCAGCACTCCTGGAATGAGCTTCTGGTCTGAATTACCCGAGGTATTTTTCATCCTTTAATTAAATAACGTCAGTGTTCAAATAACAGACACTGCCTGTCAAGGAATACAGTGCAGGCATTCAAGTGATCTCTGCCAGAATAATTGCCCTACAATCAAGCTGTAATTTGCATTTTCAAGTAGACTGAATGATCCAGATTGATTGAAAAAAAAATGAGCTGCTTTTTTTCCATTAGAAAATAAAAGATGTTCGTTCCATATTCTACATTTTAAAAAAGTAATTAATTGTGAGATGTCATTTGGCTAATCTGAAGTAGCTTCTGACAAACCCCCAGGATTTGGCTTGTAGCTTTCAGCTTGTACTGGTGGGAGTTGGACCTGGATGTGTGAGAGTTAACCCCAGTCTCTGTGGCCTTTTTACAGGGAGGTTTGTCTTGCCTTCAAACTGTACAGAATTATCCTGACCACCACTGAACTGCTCAGAGTGTCCCTGTCAGGGTCAGGCCCCTTCTCCATCTGCGGCACTGACAAAGCCCCTGCTCCAAACCCTTCCTCCTGTTCTGAGGAGAGGGGATGGTCAGAGCACCTGGGGAAAACCCTCCCGGGGCCGTGCAGGGCAGATTGCCCCGGGCTCGGGGTTCTGGGAGTGCAAACTGCATAAAATCCTGAACTCAGAGCAGTTTCTGGCTCAGAGCTGAGAGCGTGGTCCTGGTGTTCTGCTGCCTGCTGCTCTGTGTGAGCATGAGCTCTGGGCAATTCTGCTCCTGGCTGGCAGCATTTGAGGCTGGCCTTGCACATAGAAAAATGACCAGACAAGGGTCATTGGTGCCTTTACAATAATTGGTTCATTTTCAGTCCTGCAAATACAATCTTTTTTCTTTTTTTTTTTTTAATCTGACCTTTAAATTTCTGTTTAATCCTGATTTTTATGAAATCTTAATGCTGTACAAGGCCTCTCTTCAATAAGTATCTGTTTAAATCAAAGTATTTAATTTGAGAAATTCATATTGTATGATCAGAACTGAGAGCAGAAAAAAAGCTGACAGACAAATGGCTGTTTTATGGAAAGCTGGGAGAGGTAGAGAAAAACGTACGTAGAGAAAAATCTAAAGCAAACAAAAGATTTGCCCAGCAAGTTAAATTATAAGGGTAAAGTTTAAAGCCGTTTCTTCCAGAAAACCTTGAAGGAATAAGGCAGTTTCTTCAGTCCTGAAGAACTGACTGTAAGAGCATAGGAAATTGGAACAAAATTAATAAAGATGAAATCTATGTGAACCTTTGCTCAGGCTCTGAACCAAACAGTTCCTATGTTTCCATGAAATTCAAAAGAAGTTGTTGCTGATTTAACAATGCAGTGTGAGACTCTGCAGTGCTGGATTTGTGTTTGAACTGGATTTAAAGGCTGTGGAAAGAGCTTTTCATGTGGCATTGCTGGTTCGTGGCTAACCAGGCTTTAGGGCGACTCTCACGAGCTGTCACTCCCAGGAACCCAAAAAGCTGCACTTGGTGAGCCAAGGGTCAGATGTGCTCCAGGCAAACCACGCAGTTTTGGAGGAGTGTCCCAGTTCTCTGAGCTTTCTAAAGCTAAAATAAGAAAAAAGACTGGAAATTATCTGGTTTTTGGTAGAGTTCATCTTTCTGCCAATCCACCACTCTCCATTTTTTCCCCTTTCCTGTGACATGCCAATTTTAAATAGGACCAAGCTGAGCCTTCAGAAAATCTGTCTTTATCCCAAGCAGCTCTCAAGGACCTGCCCGTGACACAAAACCTGCAAGTTCTGCTGCTCTGGGGGCAGTTCGGGTGCTTCATCTCTTTCCAGCTGAGCCTATCACTCCTCACAGCTCTTTGCTTTTCTTCTAACTCTGAAACAGAACCGTGGCTGTTCCTCTGTCAGTGTTCTCTTGTTTTACCTGCAGTTTTTAAGGGTGTTGCTGAATTTCAATATAAACTGCTCTCGTTCATAACAGCAGTCCTGAATATGTAAATCTGCTTTCTGTAAGGGTGAATATTAAGATGAATCTATTTGCATAAGAAGATTATTGTCATATATTTACCCCGTGCTTTTACTGCCTGAAATATGTCCCTCAGTTAGGGCTTTTGTGGTTCCCCTGATCACTGTTTGTGAGCTGCAGTCGTACAAAGTGAGTGCTTGTGATTACAAAAGGAAAGTGAAAAGATAATTTTACACTGACCAAGCCTTTGATATCTAAACCCAATTTCTGGATCTGGCACAAACTACTCCTGTAACTTGGGGCAAGCTATTAAATGCAGTTGGGTCACTTGGATGAAATAAAGAGAAGTATGATGGGTTATCTCAGGAAGGGAAATGGTCAATAATAATTCAGTTTGCCCGTCTATGTAACGGACACAATGATCTTTCAGGGGTTTTTTGTCCTTAACCATTCTGTTCTCTTCAGCTGTTTGTCTCTTCAGAGCTGGAACTGAGCGTGTGCTCAGTGCTTGGCAGGTTGGCACTTGACACACAGACTTGGCACAGTGGTTTTGGATATATTGCTGCCTCGCTGGCTGGAATTAATTGGCAGATAATTTATGATACTGTTTCTGAGAAGCCTTCCTTTTCCAGCAGACATATTTTAAAAAACCCAAACAAATTCCCATCCCCACCTCCCAAATAAGATCTGAGCAAGCCGCATCCCAGCCCCACGAACGGCCGAGCTCCCACGGACTTCACAGTGTGCAGGAGCTGCCTCTTCATGTATCGAGATGATTTTTGCAGTAAAAGCAAGTGAAGATAGCTGCAAACAACCCGGGCAGCTCACAGAGCTGCTGGTTCCCGTATGCCACAAATATTTTACGATTTGGTCTGTGTCCATTTCTCATGGTAAATTTGAATCAGACATTTACTCTTCAGCTTGCTAGTAGGATCTTTGGGGAAGGAACCGTTCTGCAAAATAAATCATTAAGTTGTATCTGAGACTGTTTTCACAATGATTTCGTGTTCGTAGCCAGGGCTCTTGTGCACCACGTGATGCCAGGGAAAGAGCTCAGATCAGAGCAGCAGCCTCAGTCCTGCTCAGGTGGCTGCGAGCTTGGTTCCTGTGATTCATGTAGGACTCACACATCTCCTACTTTATTGTTATTTATTGTAACTTTGGTCTCTTGGATAAACTTCAGGCGAGAATTTATTCTCTGTAAAGTCGCCGTCTCAGCTGAAAGAGACTGAAACTGGAGCAGCCCCTGCTCTGCTCTCCCTGTAGCTCCTGCTGGAGAAATGGCTCTTCCTTGTCCCTTTCCCCTCCGTGCCTCACCCAGACCCAGAGCCTGGGTGTTTCTGCGGCAGAGCCGGGTCCCCTGAGCCCTCTGGAGGGGATCCCACCCTCGGGAGCTGCGCTCCCAGCCCTGGGCTGAGCTCTGGGGCTGCCGAGACCTGGGAAATCCCTGCCCTCGGCCCTGTGAGTCTCTGGACACCTACCCCGAGCCCTCTGTCATTCCTGACCCAGGACAGTCCTCAGGAAAGGTTTTAGTGACCAGGTGAGATAAATTCTTCTGTTTAGTTTAGCTCAATTTTTATCAAAGTCCTGAGAAACAACTGAACTGGGGTGGAACCTTTCTCCAACCCAGGAGTTTACAATACTTGTTATTTTAGTCCTTTTTACTGCCACAGATGAAATTGTTTGACTTACAGTTTAAGACATGTTTTGGGAGAAAAATCACTGTATATAAATGAAAGATATTATTTTTACTATTACGGGGTTCTCCATAACTTTTATAGTTTACAGGCTGTCAGCATTTTTTTTTAGAAACCCAGTATTTTAGGTGTCTCAGTTTGGCCTTGAAGTTGTTCTCAAAGTTAAAAGCTGAAATACTAAAAACCATCTTAAAGCAAAGTTGTTTCCCATCTCTCTCTTTCCTCATAAAATGAAAAGATCTTTAGAAACCTTTACATCACAAAGACACAGATAAATAAATGTCATTGTTGGCTTCAGGCTTTGTCATGTGCTAAAACTAAAAAAACCCAAAGCCCCAAATACAACGAACAACAGAGAAACCCCAAAAGCATTGTTTCTCTTTTATTTTAATGCAGATCTCGGGCAGTCTCCCAGTGGGACTGATCTTGTGGTTCACGTGGATTTGGTGGATCTGATCCTCTTGCCTCCAAAATCAGTGAACGAACTCCCTTTGCTGGGAGATGTGCACGGCGTGTGCCATTTTTGGTTATGAGGATACTAAAAAGGTTCTTAAGTTGTAAGTCATGGTTGGGAGGAATCTCTTGACTTATTTGGGCTGTGAATCACTCCAGGTTAGCCATCATCTCTTTATTGAAAAAATACATTTCTTTTCTAGGCTGTCAGCCACTTATTATTTATAAACTATGAAAAGGTCTTAATTGGAAGTGTTGCCCCACTGGAAATATTCCCATGAACACTAGCAAGAATGTGTCCAAAAATAACATGTTTAGCAAAAGAAAGAAATCTCCACACTCCGTGGCATAAAACACCCTGGCCTGGCACCCAGTGACACTGAAATAGTTGCTGCAATGTTCAGAGACGCTGTGTTCTCTTCACAACTCTTAGTCCCAGCGGGAGGATTGTGCCCTGGACCCTCTGAAGTCCCGGGAGTTTCCCTGCAGGTGCAGCAGGAGCAGCCCCTGTACCTCTGAGCCCTGAGAAGCTCCTGGCACGCAGCAGTTTGCTGAAGGCTTTGAGTTTCTGGTTTGTAACTTTTCTGATGTTCCACAGAATTATCCCGGCAAATTAAACTGTGCACTCAGCCATTTCTGTTTACATACAATTATGGTTTTATTAGATCTAAAAGCATTTCCACTGTTTATGTTCTGTATCTTTCTCAAAGAAGAAGCAAGGCAGGGAGAGACCCCGGTTGATTTGCAGGGTGTCTGGAGCTCGCTGGAACGTGACACTCTGTATGTACCTTGTGGTTCTCTGTACCTTGTGTAACCACCGGCCACTGCATCCTGACCAGGAGATCAAAAATCCAGGTTACCATGAGGTGACATTTCCCTGGGGTGCCAGAAGGAGAAAGGAAAGGAGCGTGGCAGTGCTGCCATCGAAGGGAGAACACAACTTCTCATTCTTTGCCCATTTAGAATTGTTGTCCTAACAGACAAGCGAGTTTGGAGGCTCTGCAAGGCTCTAATGACCGCAGCTGCATTCCTCAAACCATTAGATCAGTTTCCAGAGGGACCCGCCGCTGATTTCAGGAATCTCGGAAAAACTGAGCTCCAGGCGAGCAGCGGGGCCTGGGAGCTGAGTAACCACGGAGGTATTTGCATCTCATGGCAGGAGATGGCTTCGTGTGGCACCCTGTGACCGAGCTGGACCAGCCAGCCACAGCAGCAGCAGCAGCAATCCTCCCTGGAGGGGTTTGCTCCATCCTTGTGCTCCCTGCCATCCCCACAGAGGGGTTTGCTCCATCCCTGCATCCCCTGCCATCCCTGCAGAGGGGTTTGCCCCATCCCTACAGAGGGGTTTGCTCCATCCCTGCATCCCCTGCCATCCCTACAGAGGGTTTTGCTCCATCCCTGTGCTCCCTGTGGCACGGTGAGGTTGCTGTGCCCAGCTGCCCACAGCTCCCTTGGTGAAGGTTGGTGCAAACCTTCAGCTGGGGACACACTGGTGTTCCCTGCAACCAGACAAGAGACTGAAAGGTTGAATACACCCCAGCTTTAAAACTTTCATCCTGGTTATCCCGGGAAAGAAACCCCTATGCCAAAAACGCCAAGCTCCAGCTTCTCGGGAGCGCTGCCTTTGTTGTGCTGCTGGAACAGCCTCGCCATGGCCTCGGGGTGGCTTCTGCCACCGAGGGCTGCTGGCTGCTGGCACTCGGGCCCCTGCAGCTCCCCAGCCCCTCTCGGGCTCGGTGAGGAGCCGCAGGAGGGCTCTGGCTGTGCTCCCACTGCAGCCCCTCGGCACCACCTCCCCACACAGCCAGGGCTGCTTCTCTGCCACTGCTGTATCAGCAACCACATCTCTATCTGTGCCCTGTCGGGGGGTGTGCACAACGCTCCACTGACTCCCACTTTCTCATCTGAAAAATCACCTCAGCGGCTTATATTGCTCAACTTCGAGCCTGAGTTAAAGCACCAGGCCTAATTCCAGACTGGTTCTCAATTCGCTGGATGTGGTTGATGCACACATCAAACACTTCTGGCACCCCGGCGCTTCCTGTGAATGAAAAATGACACTAAATAGCTGCGTGAATTTCATCCTCATTCATGCAACAGACTAGGAGACAAATCATATTTGGCAAATGCGCAAGAATGGGAGAAAAGATGCAAATCGGAGGAAAAAAATGCAGATGTTCTCAAGAGAGGGGGTTTTTTTCCCACAACGGAAAAAAAAAAAGCAGCAGTGGAAACCCCTGAGCTTAATCCTTGAAAGATCTGGTCAGGAGAGAGCAATATCTTAATGGGGTGTTAAGATCTGAGCAATGGTCTCACAAGAGAGTGTGTTACATCTCTGCTGCCCATGAGGCATCACAGAAGAGTTTTTATCTCTAGATGAGGATTAACTCTGGGCCCAGCTGGGTGCACATCTGGGCTGCATCTGCGCAGACCAGCCCTGCTCCTTGTCTCCATTGCCGTGGCCGCTTTGCTTTTTATTTATTTATATTTATTTTATTTATTGACTGTACTTGGGACAGCAGCTGTAACTTATTAAAGCGACAGAAAACTTGCATTTTTGCGGGGGTTATTTTCTGTTTTCGGATCATTTGCACTCGCTGGCTGCCTGTTTGCCTGAGCTGGAGCAGGTGGAGCAGTGGGCGTGCGTCTCCCCACCGCGGGTCTGGGCAGGGGGCTCAGGGCCGGAGCCCCCCGGTTCCCTGGGCGCGGCTGATGCTGGTTCTCAATGGGAAATGCCCCGGCCGGGCTGGGCGAGCAGGGCCCGGGCTCTGCAGCATCCAGCGGGGCTCCCGCGGTGCAGAACGGGGCACAGGGGCCGTGTTCTAGCCCGAGACATTACCGGGTAAATAGCTGGGATAATGAATGGGAAATGGCACGTAGAGACAGGAAAGAACCTGTGAAAAGTCACATGGGAAAAGTGAATTGGGGAATAAAACCAAATGTCCTAAATCCAAGGGACTTCTTGATTACACCAAATAAACACTCCCTTATCTCACCTAGTGGGCCTCAATATCTTGTCCTTAAGCAAGCATAAGTTTTTTGTAATGTTTTCCAGCCTGGTTGCAGGAGCCTTATCGTAGGAGGACTGCGCGCTGAATCTTTGTGCAAGCCTTTGTCGCGAGCCGTGGCACTGCTCTGGAATGTTTATTGTGTTCTGGCATTATTTATACTCCATCGCTTCCATTGAGCGCCTGTCCCACCCGCTCCCGGGAGATTAGCGGAGTCGGGGAGAGGATAAATGACGATTAGCAGCTAGTCAAGGGATGTGAGGGCTCAAAGGGTCAATATAAAACAAAGGCTGCCACATATAATTCACAAAGAATGTGAGGCACTGCCTTTCAGAGGCAACATTCGCATAGCCAGGGTTTTAATGAGAATAGAAAATGCTAACATATAAATCCAGTCCTAAAAAAAATATATTAACAACAAACGTACTGAGTGGTAAATATTTTTTACCATTAAGCCTGGTACTCTGTTTCTGACGTGAACTATTAAAACTCCTCCTAAACCTTTCATTAAATCATGTCTTCAAAACTCCCTTTAAAACACCGTCCTTTGTTTGGAAAGAAATTACTCTACAGATGGATGAGGACAAACCAACGGAGTATCTTACAAAACCTTGGGGTTTTTCGAAGCGTGAAATGCAGACCTGGTCAAACTCCGACCGAGGCTGACAAAGGGGCTGCCAGCACCCAGAGGAGCCGGGGTTTTCCTTCGGGAGCACAGCCCAGCTCCTATCAGTGCATCTCTGTCATGGACCGTGTCCCATCCAGCTGCTTCCCGTGCGCACCCACGGAACAAAAGGATTTTTGTGCCTGCCCACGGAGCCTTTGTTCCCTGGGTGCTGCCTCGGCTCCTGCTGCTTTGCTGTCACCTCTGCTCCTCCTCACCAGGGGCTGGAGACAGGGCTGAGCTGCAGCTGGAGCCCTGGGCAAAGCCCCCGTGCCCCGGCGGGGCTCGGGGAGCAAGAAGACAAACGCATTATTCCCAAATATTCTATAAACAGGTCATTATTTCTCTTATTATCATGCAGAGTAAGTGAAATTTTAATGTTTCACTGCTTCAGGCTGTCAAAGTCCTTGTGCTCTTCAAAAAGAAGGGCTCAGATTTTGTTCAGTCTTTGTGAAGGAAAATTAGGGCATCTTTGTACTTTTTTAAAAAGGTAGAACTTTTTGGAAAAGGGAGTACGTACTGTTTCTTCACTTGGGAGCGTATCTTGGGATAACTACTCTGCCTGTTGTGTGAAAAATTGCCTAAACGGTCTCTAAAGTCTTCTCCATAATAAATATGAGTGAATATGGATTGATTCTTCTTAATTATGACTTCTGCTCTTGTAGGAAACAGATGTTTGCTAACTCAGGTTTCATTTCTGGCTTGGCAAAGAAACGCAGGGAACTGAAACCAAAAAGGGCCAGTGAGACTCGCCACTGCTGTAGGGTTTTTAAGCTTTGTGCTGCTTTTGAATTCAGCACAACTTCTTGCTATTTGCAGGTAGCAAACCTCTGTTTTATGGGATGTCAGTTCCACCTGAGCTTGGTGAGACCTGGTTATCAAACCCTGGGCGTGTGCGGTTTGGGGTCTGGGGTCTGTGCTGAGGCAATCGGAGCAAACGCTGCCCGGCCCTGCCGGGGGTGCTGCGGCTCAGGGGCAGTGCCCGGCTCCTGCCCCGTTCCTGCCCAGCTGCCCCAGCTTCTTGCTCCCCGTTTCAACCCTCTCTGCCTCAGTAACGCAGGGACTGTGGCTCAGGGGCAGTGCCCGGCTCCTGCCCCGTTCCTGCCCAGCTGCCCCAGCTTCTTGCTCCTCCTTTAAACCCTCTCTGCCTCAGTAGCGCGGGGCCTGCGAATCACAGCTGCAATTTAAATGTTAAATGCTGAGTGTCTCGGATGGTTCTTGTCTGATGCAAATGCTTCTCTTCTTAAAAAAAA
>VYXC01003456.1:0-317589 GCA_013397175.1 Platysteira castanea | reverse complement strand
AAAAAAGCCTTCAGGAGGAAAAGTCCAGGCACTGTTTTGGAAACTAAGAATTGTGGAAATATTACCTAATAGGAGAAGTATTTTTAAAACTGATTCTCCTGTGTGCATCCCTCTAAGGGATTCTGTTCTATGCCTGCCTTCTGGTCCCTGTCACAGCTCTTGTCATTACCCTCGCAATGTTTCCTGTTACAGACTCTCTGTTGGGCCTGGAGAGCTGTATGGCAAAGGGAAATATTTCTGCCTTTGTCAAAATACTACAGGTGAATGGGGGGTGAGAGGAAGATTCATTTGCTGCTTTCACTATGGTTCTGTTGGATTAGAGAACGTGTCCTTTTATAAACAGCTTTTTCTACATCAGTCAGGCCAGTTGTTTTCCTTTGGTAATACTTTCACATGAGTTAAGAAAAGCAGTGTAGATTAAGAAAGGGTGTACAGAAGGCACAGCTGCTTCTTGTTTTAGAAGAGCAACACATTTTTAATATAATAATGCAGAGTAGCAGAAAAAGGCACAGAAAAGAAAACAAAAAACCTTAACAAAAGACACCATAGTCTATTTCATTAGGCAGTTTTGGAAAGATATCATGGATTTGTATCAGCATGATCACAAAATCTATTGCATTATGCTGCTTGTAAGGCGGGTGGGGAAAAGCTGAAATGATATCTCATTCATCTACCCAAAAATGCCTGTAAGCTTCCAGCAGTGTATGTGACCAGAATTCTGCAGGGCTGGTGGATGGTTTGCACAGACAGCTTTATAAATGGTGACTTTACTTGCATTAAAAATAGTGTTTTTGAGGAGCCTGGGAGCGCAGAAGCACCATAAAGCAGCCCAGCCTTGGACCAGGGGGATGAACACCACAACAGCTGCTCCAGTGGCCAGCCTTGGCAAGAAATATCTCACAAAATTACCTCCTGGATGAACCAGGCTAAACTGAGGTACTTTGGGATTTTTAGCTTTGCTTCATCTGTGCTCCAAGATTACTTCCAGCCTGACCCATTTAACTCAGATGTCCTAAAAGAGATCAGAGCGTAAAAGACAAAAATGAGATCTCGGTTAGGGGAGAACTGGGAGCCTGTGTTTACAGCCCCGCGGTGATCTCCACTTCAGCTGGATCTGCCACTGAAAAAAACCTAGATTTTCTCTTTTTTTATTTATTTGGCAGTCTGAAAAACTCTTTTTGGGCCCTGACAATCACACTGGGTTTCTTCTTCTGTGCAGCGAGCTGTTCTGGAGCTCTGAGCTGAGTGGACATAGGCAGAGGCCAGGGAGCTGCTCTGCAGGGCTTTGCACCACATTAAACCAGAATAAGATCTTTTAAGCCATGAGGAGCTGCCTCCACATGGGCACCTTGAGTGAAATAACTTGCATTTTTAATTACGTGGTTTAAATTAGATCTCTTTGGAGCCAGACTTTGCTCAGCAGTTTTGGAGAGGTGATGTCTGGCTGGAGGCTGTGCCCCGAGCCAGTGATGAGGAGTGTCCCACCAAGTCTGATGGTTCTGGCTCTGCATAAACAATTCCATCAATAGCACGCAGGAAGGAAACTGGTGCTCTCTTGCTCTCCCTTTTGGACCAACTTGCTCAAACTTAGAGAGGCAAGGCTGCATCAGTGTCACTGGCTTAGCTCTGCCCATCCTTTGATACAGGTTTAGATGGCTGCGTACTTGGAATTTTTTTCTTTCATATGGATGTAAGTGTTTAACTGTAAGGACATAGCAAAACCATCTGCTATATTGCTAATTAGGTAAATGACGCTATTTCTCAAGAGACAATATTAATATTTTCACTTTGCCATTCTTTGGAAGAGAGCTGTGCTTTAAGGAACATGAAAAATGTTTTCACTTAAGCATTAAGGCGGCTTTTCCTACAGATCATCAGTTCAGTTCTGTGTCTGTTGATGCTTGCATAAGGAACGGCTGCCGTGCTGAGCTCTGCTCCTCACTGACTGGCATTTAAATTTTTCAAACATCAAATATTTACTGGTGTAACCCAGTTGCTTCCCAAATTGAATTTCAAAGGTCCTTACCCTGCAGTTCCTCTTTGTGCATGTCTTCCATTCCAGGCAGCTCCATGCATCTCTAATGAAAATGAACCTGCTTCTTTTTGTAGCTATTTTTTAACCTTCCTGTGCTCTCCTTTATAACCATGATTTACAGCAATATTGTGAGTGTTATTAATCCAGATTGCAGTCAGAGGGGCTTTGGCACGGGTTTACACTGCAGTGCTGCATTGTGAGCAGTTGTGGCTTTCACAGGGAGGGAGCCTGGCCTGCAGCTCCCCGTCCCTGCCCCGTGCTCCCCAGCTCTCACAAACACCCCCGTGCCCACGGGCACCCGCGCCAGAGAGCGGGGAGAAAAGCAGAAATATTCTGTGACATATTCGAGATCTGTGGGACTGGGGAATGTACAAAAGCACAGCCCACGGAGGAGATGTGGTTAGTGAGGCTGAGCAAGGCACTTTGTGCTCGGAAATCCTCGTGCAGGCCTCAGCACTGACCCTCTGATGCTGTGCTAAGCACCAGTGGGATCTTTGAGAGTGGAACTTCTCTGTTAGGGTGGGGTTTTCGTAGCTGTAAAATTAAAGAAAAGCCACTTGGAGCTGTGCATGTGTGTTTAGGGAGTTTATAATTTTGACTCAAGGGTTGCAGACAGTTTCTGTTGCCAAAATTGCAGCTTTCCATGAGCTAGAAAAGATGGGATCCTGTTAAGAGAATGGCGTTTTTATTTAAATGGATGTGGACTTGGTAGTAGAAAAATAGCAAGATCTTGTCGTGCTCTACATATTTGAAAGTAGTAAATGTTTTCTGCTATGTGCAGTAATTAAAAAAGAAAGCAGCAGGACAATTTTCTCATCCATTCCCTCCTCCTTTTTTCTCTCTCTTATAGAAATGATATCTAGTGGAGCAGCCAAGATATTTTTCAGTCTGTTGCTCATGGGTCTTTTCATTACTTCTTTTGTTCTCACACTGCTTGCCCAATGCAGCAGCTGCTAGATAGACAACTCTGAGAACTGGGGAAGGATGTTGGTGCAGCATTTGATTAACACTGTTTTTGCAGGAAATTGATATGTCAACTATTTTTAGCCTCAGGCAAAGGAATAATCAAACCAATCCATGTGGCAACCTTCTCTAATTTCAGATGACTTTATGACCTCTCTATTTCATTGTTTTTTAACTTTATATTGCTGTCTGTCAAAATTTCCCCCCCCCTCTTTTGTGATTTCATGCAATTTTTTTAACTGTACGATTGTCCCATTAGGAAATACATTCAGCAAACTTTCCTCTGGCCCTGGGAGCCTATGGTGTTGTGTTCATTGCTTCAGAAAGTGTGTGTTGGCACAGCTCTGCTCACAACAATGAAACAACCAAAAGTCTGGCTTTTATCCACAACGCACTCTAATTCCCTATTCATAGCCTAAATTCCTTTCTGTGCAATTTGCAAATTTTTTTTCATTACATATGCGAGTTACAACTTAGGGTGAATCAGTCAAAGGGACTCTAAATTAAAATAGTTGGCTGATCTAAGCCCAAAATCTGTTGCAATGCAGTTTTCTCACAGCTTGGAAGAAAACTGCCAATATAACCACTATAGAAATGGATGATTATTCTTCCTGTCTGTCTTTTTCCAGGTAACTGAGTAGATGAATGCATCCTAAAGTTTTAATCTTCTAGGTAATTAGGAGAAATGGATGGAAAGGAAAGTCAATAAACCATGTGTCCCTGAATAGGTCACGCTAACAGGCAGGATGTCACCGTGAGGACAGGAAATCCTTAAATTAGAAGCATCATTTTAGTCTCTAATTTAATCCATAAAACAGAATCAAAATCTGTTTTGAATCATACGCACATAAGAATAAGAAGTCAGGCTGTGAATGGCACAAAACCCACAAACATACAGAGAAGAGGCTTGTCCAGTGCCTTTTCTTGCCATCTTCAAAATAATCCATGGTATTTTTGGAGGTTGAGAAAGCAAGGTTTCAAAACCTCTGAATTAGACAAAATTCTGTATTTTGCAAGCAGAGACAAGTGAACTCCAGACTGAAGTTCATGGGGTAAATTGTCAACTGCTTTGGACGAGAGGAAGCCCAGCACCCTGGGCTTGGAGCTGCTGAGTCCAGGTCAGTGACAGACCTGGCCCAAAGGTTTATCCTTCTTCACACTGCAGAAGGAAGGTGCACAGCCTCCACTCTTGGTGGCCACCGCTCTGTAGCTAAATATTTGCTTTTTAAATCCAGGGGAGGAGAGGAGAGACAAGCTAATCTCATAAAGGTTCACCCCACCCTCTGCTTGGCTTCTCTTCCTTGGCAAGCCTTCCCAGCAGCAGCTGGCTGCCTGTTTTTCTTCTGCAATTGTGTTCATGACATTTCCTGCAAGAAGGTTTTCCTGAAGGTTTCCAGCAGTGCTTTCAGCCCACACCCCCTTTTTTGGCCTCCTCCCCCTCCAAGCATGGCCTGTGCCTGGTTCCCAGCAAGTACCACGTTCCCATCCCACATCCATGCACATCCCCTGTAACGTCCTCTGCATTTCTGGGGCTTGCTGCTCTGACTGATTTACTGAGAGCAAGTGGTCACTGTAAGGGATGCTGAACAGCCGTGGTGTAAACAGAGGCAGTCAATCACAGAATTACTAAGGCTGGAAAAGACCCTCAAGATCGTTGAGTCCAACCAGTCCTTCCTCAAGGGACAGGCTCCATCAGGCAGGCACTGACTTTGCCCTGTTTCTGGTGCCAAGAGGTTGCTCTCTTCTTTCCATGTAATTCTTTTTTGGAGAAGCTGCATGTAGCCCTCTCCACGCAGAAGGAATGATACAGAGAATGTTGATCAGGGAGAGCGCATGCACAGATCCTGGATTGCTCAGTGTGCTGCTACTTTCCCTCTCCTGAAGGCTTCATAAACTGTCCTTTCACAGGCTTTTAATAAACACTCAAGTGACTCAATCTTTTAGTGTAAAAGCCTGCTTGCATTTTAAGCTTTCTGTTATCAATGCTATTAAATCAATATCCTCAGTTCTACAGGATCCAAGCCACATATAAGCTGTCACACACAGTTTAACTTAAGAAGGGCAATATTGAGGTACAGTCAGTTTCTTTTTCATAGATTAGAGAGTACTTTGAAGTAGAGCTGTTGAAGATCAGAGGGAGTTTATTCCTCTGTAGCCAGTTTCTTATGTGTTGGGGGCTTTCTATTCTAATGACAGTTGTGCTGCAGAACTTCAGTGAAGTCTGACAAGATGAGTACTTTGTGCAGTTATCATAAATGGCACTGGAAAGCCTTGTGGAGAATATATCATGGGTGATAAAACATGGGACAGATTCTTTAAGGCAAATAAGAAGGCAAATTAGGATAGACCCTTCTTTTCCATTCTTTAATCTATCTATTTTTCATTACTATTATTTGCTTATTCTTTCTCCATCTGAGTACACCACAGTTCTGGACAGGTCAGAGCCTCTATGGCCTCACCCGGGGCAGTTCATTGCCTAATGAGTGACATTTGTGTTTAGAGTTAAGATGGAGAAAAACAATGATTTGTCCCTTGCCAGAGACATTTAATTGAGGGTAAAAGGTACATCTGGGATTCATTTGTGTAAAAGATACACAACGGCAGTACCATGTCTTCTTGCAACCTGACCCTGAGGTGCCCTTTCTATCCAGAGTGTTAAGAATCCAGATTTATCTAGAGAAATCTTACAAATCAGAAATGGCAGTTATTGTTCAATCTTCACTGTTATTACAGCAGATCCTTCTCTCTCTCCTTTTCTATTCTTTTTAGCCACTGTTTGTCATAGGAGTGAAATAATTTGTAATACAACTGTAGACTCTTTAAATTGCTTACTTCAGGAAAGCTCCTGAGATGATGGATGTAACATCACACAGCCCTGGCAAAGGCCGTGGTGCGTGGCCTCGGGCTGCTGGAGCAGGATGAGCTCTGCCAACAAAGCCCCACACTAAAAGTGGCGTGAGCAGGTTTGGATGGTACCAGTGAGACATTTCCTGAGGATGAGGGACGTGAGCCTGTCCCATTCTCCCTTCCCAGTGGGGCACACTGGGAGAGCGTGGGTTCAGTCTGGTGGGAAAGGGCTGCAGGATGTCCCCAGAACCCGAGGGGAAGGGAGGGTGCCAGTCCTTGCTCTCCACAAAGCACCTGACCTGCAGCACCAGCTGCTCCCATGACAAAGGCTCAGGGAAAACAGGGCGAGGCAGGGAACTAGGAATTTGGGCCAGGGATGTGCTCAGGCAGATAAGGAAATTCCATTTATGTTATCCAGAGATGTGAGTGAAGAAGTAAATGTCCTTATCTGCAGCATAGCTGCTCGAGGCCTGAGGGTGCCCTGGGCTGGGCAGAAATGCTCTGCAATCACCAGCCAAGAGGGAGCTGTGCTACCTCGTGCCTGACTCAACTCCTTCGGCTTACGGGAGGGGAGAGGGAAAATTGCATCAGGAACTTCTTGTACTTGGTTGAGTTTCAGCAGGAGGAGGTGGTGGGGTTTTTTTCTTCATTCCCTAAAACAAGGAAAGCAAAACTTGATTATCTCTCGTCTTGACAGCAGAACTGTGTTGCAATAATCCAAGAGCTGTTAATTCATCAGTGATTTTCTTATGTTGATGACTCTTGTAATTAAAAAATTGCCATAAGGTAGGGTCGACATAATGTGGACTTTGGGGATTTATGTATTAGAAAGGGTTGAACAAACACTGGAAATCCTCTAGTTTGAATATTTTGTCTGTAACGAACTATTACTTCACTCCAATATAATTTGAATAATTTTGTCATCAAGCTCATGTAACGGAGTGGAGAATGGGATCTCAAAGCTTCTTGAATATAGGAGATTGAGTTAGTTGCTAAACCTGTTTATGGAAGATAGAAATTATGTCATTATAATGCTGAGGTGTGCTAAAATAAAAATCTTGAATTATGGCATTGCTCTTTCAGATTGAATGTATGTTTTAAAGTAATTGCTATTGTGGAAAGAAAATGTCTGTGAGTTGGTCATTGTAATGCACATATTTCAGAGTTACTAATCCTAAAACGTGACATTTTTATTACGCAGTGAGAACAAACGATGAATAAAGCCCAAAGAAGCCAAATATACGCTGAAGAATAATGTCCCAATCCTGCAAAAATTAACCCATGTATTTGTGCTTATATGCAATAAATGACCCTGGTTTGCTATTCACTTAAATGGGACACAGATTTCCCACTCAAAGTGGGGCGAGTTGAATCCCAGGGTGTAAAATTAAGACTGAATACCAGTCTTTGCATGTTTGGAGCTTGTGTTAAAGATATGAGGACTGAACAATTTTGCTGCCAGTTCTGGTGTGTTAATCTAGAATAAAGTATTGTAGCAATGAGAATTTGAAGTAGCTGAATAGTGGAATTTAGTCCTTTTTAAACATTCCTTCAGGGTTTATATTTTTTCCTTGCAGACGCCCAGACAATACAGCCAAGCACTAAATAAAAGTAACAGAGTTCATCTTTACTGTGCATTTCTGGATTATAGGTATGTTGCATAATTTCAAATTCCTTAACTTGGTTTAATTAAATTACGCTCACTTTGTGATTCTCTGTATTACCTTTATCATTCCTGCTTCCTCCCATTCCTGGAAATAGTTAAAGGAATGGAACCACTGGCTTATAAAAAACACAATCTGATTGTTTCTTCTTACCATAAATAGGAGACTTGTTATTCACAGACCCTGGGTTAGGTTTGTCATTGGGAACTGGAAACATTTTGTAATCAAAGTTGCAGACTGATACAAATCGTGCTTATCTTGTTTTGTGTGTGTGTCCACTTGGGCAGATGCTTGGATGTTTCAAGGTGGCCAAGCTCCAGCACAGCCATTGTTTTCACTGGATCTGTGCCTGTGTCACAGCGTCATGTGAGATCAGTATTTCAGAGCTGTGAATTTTGGCCAATGCATGGAATGGATAAATATAATATCCCTGAATGAAAATCAGCATTAAAGGGAAATAAATATCACCCCAAATTTCGCTCAGAAAATAAGAGCTATGGAAAAGTAGTGGCTTTTTCTTTTTTTTTAGCTCTGAATATATTTAATTTTTTTTTTTTTGCTTTTGAAATTGAAACATGCTGCTCTTACTGAATTAATTGAGAAAGAATACAAATACAGAATTTTTAATTTCATGGGGATTAACAGTTTTTGAGCTGTAACAGTGTAAGCCCAATTGATGCAGCAGTGGCCTGGGATGCTGTGATCCCTCCTGTACACCACGCACTTGGGAAGGTCACAGTAATTGTTTTATTGAAGTTCTGTTTCAAGTGTGCTGAGCTGTCCCAGCTGCTGGCAGTTACTCGTTGTTATGGTTACTCACAAATTACGATACATTAGAAGCAGATTTTAGTGAAGCGAATTAATGTGATTGCGGCATTGTTCCTGTACTGCTCTCCACTGGGGCTTGGGCCCTGGAGGCTTTGCAAGGATACAAACTTAAATATGAAATCTGTCCTTCCAAATCAGCTTCATTTGTGTCAGGATGGTTTTACTCCCCAGTGTGGGGTTGTTAATTTGGTTTCTGACCTACAACAGACTCTCTTTGACAACCCAAGGGGGTCCCAAAGGGCAGAAGCATGAGGTAATACCTATCTTTAAAACAAGAACTGAGAAAAGTGCAGATCACTTAGTCTATCAGCAGGACTCAGAAAAACATCCAAAGCAATAAATAGCAATAAATAGTCACCACCAGGCAGTGGGGTGGGTGACCTGTGGTGCCCGAGCCCACGGATCCCCACAGACAAGGGCCTGAGGCTCCTGTGTCCCCAGTCCCCGCCAGGGCTGTGGGAGCACAGGGAATTCTGGCTTGCCCTGGCTCCCAGAAAGAGCAAACTCATGAGGATCCCTGCTCAAAAACTACACAAAAAAAGCAACTGCATGAGGATCCTGCCCAGCCCTGAGGCCAGGCCACACATCCTGCCCAGCCTTTCCCACAGTGGGGCAGGAGCTGCCCCTCAGGCTGAGGTGACCGGGATGGGCCGCTGGAATCTGTGCTCAGGCAGCCTGAGTTACTTTGACAGGGTGAGGGTGGCTGTGGGTACGGGTAGGCAGCACAGAAGGCACACTGATTTTGGGGGGTTTTGCAAGATTCTTGACTTGTCTGATACTACAATTCTCAGAATACGGAAATTTGGGTCTGGGTGAAATGCCATAAATTAGATGCAAAATGTAAGGAAATAGTGCTGTTATCATTCACTGATTATAAAACTGGGAAGAAATCTCTAGAGACATTCACGGAGGGGTCTGATCTGTGCCTTGTCCTGGTGAATATTTTCCTTAACTATTTTCATGATGGAATTGAGAAGACACTATCAATGTTTGTGGGGTCTCCAGCCTGAGATGGCTTTCAGACCTTGTTATCTCCTTTATGGTACAATGCATGTCAAATTAAGCTACAGAAGATGTGTTTTGACAGAGATTATGTTCTGGTTTTTGTGCTTTACAGCAATGGAACTGGTGTTTGGTCTAATGAAGGCTGTGTGCGTGAGAGCGGGGACCTCAACTACTCCGTGTGTCTCTGCAACCACCTCACCAACTTCGCCATTCTGATGCAGGTGGTGCCTCTAAAGGTGAGATTAAGCAAACGGGTAAATCTGTCTGTTAAAAATGAAGCATAAATATGTCAGTTGCATCCTCACATCACGTAAGTGACTGAAACTGGGCTCATTTATACCCAATTTGGATTTATTTCTTGCTTTTTAGGATGATATTTTAACACTTCTTGACTAAAAACTCTCGGGAACTGAAATGAAACATGCCTGTGTTAGGCTGGACTTTGCTTTACCTTATTCTCACAGTTTGGGCATGGTTTGTTAAAGCCGTAGGCAGGAAAAGCACTAGAGGATATTGTACAGGTGACCTTGACTCTTACAATTCATTTTCAAGAAGGAGGCAGCTGAGATGTGGCTGTTCAGGGTTTTGGTAGACTTGTGGAATATGAGCAGCTGAGTTTGAACTCCAGGTGAAGCAAGCTCTGCTGCCAGCTGGCCCCTGCCCTCATCTCTGCCAGCTTTCCAAGAGTCTCCCTGCTGCTGTTTCTTGCCCTTGTTGCCAGGCAGGGGCTTGTGTAGAGAGAGCATGAGAAAGAGAATTTGGAGTTGAGAGTGAACACCTCATGTAGAGTTTTCTTTCTGCTCAGTTCCTTTGTCCAAAGAGCTGGCAAGCAAACATCCTTTCAAGTGGAACGTGACTCTTCCCCCGTTTTGACACGGGGTTCAGATGAAACCTGATGACAGTCGTGCTGCTCTCCACAACAGCAGGGTTCTCCTCATGGTGCAGAGAAGCGTGCCTGCTCCTGGCAGGTGAAGAGCTGCTCCTGCTGAAGGACTCCCCCTCCAAAACTCAGCAGCAGGAGAGGTCAGCCCCACCCAGGATCCTGTCAGTCAGACAGACAGCACTGCCATGAGCACGAGACATGTTTTACCCCTTTATTCAGCTGTGCTGCTATCAGGGAGGATCCAGTGGAGATGGGGGTGAACCCCTGCTCCAAACAACCCTCAGTCAATAAATAATGAATGAGTAATAGAAGTGATTACAAACCATGCATTTAAAGAAATGTATACAACTTGTCTGTCCATTTTACGCTCTCTGGCACATTCTCAGGTTCTGACAGACATGATCCCTGCAATATAAATTAACAGACTGGAGGAGAGCTTCAGGAGGGCTCCCACTGCCACCTTTGTCACTGTGTGTAGTCAACAGGCGTGGTGGGCTCTGTGGTGCAGCCGGGAGGGCTCTGCTGGCTCTGCTGGCACCAGAGCATACATGGCCGTGTCTCTGGTTCTGGTTAGTTGCTTTGAATGATGGGTTTGCTCTTCTTTCAGCCTGGAGATTTGCCAAGAAATCACCTGCAGCAGGATGGGCTGCAGGGGCTGGTGAGGGCAGCTGGTTCCTGCAGGTACAGGGGGCAGCTCGCAGTGTCAGGGAGCTCCAGCCTGGCTGTGCCTTCTCCAGGACAGGTTGCTACGAGGAGTTACTGATCCAGGAACATTTGGGTACAGCTGCTCCCCTGGTAGCCCGGGGCAGAGGCTGTATGGCTGTGGAAGTCAGGGTCACACTTCAGAACAAGATGTTCTGTTATCCAGAGAGCTTAATTCATGGCCCAGCCCTCTGTATCAGCCTGGCCACTCGAAGGTGGGGGTTGGCTTCCTCAGGTCAGCCGGTTTTATCTATCCATCATTATCTTTATTACTTATAAGGCACCTAATGACCCCAGCTGGTTTCCAAGTATAATTTTTCTAGGAACTCTTCAAGCTGATAATAAAACGCAGCTTTGCCTGAAGACCTCCCATCTTGTGAGACAGAACCATCTTGGGAGAAATGTGCTATTATTAACCCTGTTTTAAAGAGCAGCATTCAGGGAATTATTCAGGATTAAACAGGACAGCCACCAATTAAATGCCACTGAAAGATTGGTTGATCCTCCACTGGGAAATAGTTCTGAAAGGCCTAGCTTTCAACTAAACAGATTTAGGATTGTGATGATTAATGGGGTGCTGCAATAAGTTTCACTATCATGCAACATTAGTAATTAGAGATGAAAGGTATTTCATTTCAAATTCTTTGGAATCAAGTTTTCCTTGAGAGATCTGAAATGTGTAACTAGGAAAGGCTGGATGTGACTGGACCTTCCAGTTCCTCACAGTCTTTTAATGGTTCTATTTTCAATACTTTTACTCTCCTTAAATTTTGGTCTGACGTGTTTACATCCACCAGACTTTGTGCAGAAAGTTTTTGCATAGCTCTGTTTTCCCCTTTATGATAAAAGGAAAATCTCATCCCAAATCTTTGTCCAAGACATACCCTCTAAATTGACCATTTAGGATTATCTTGCGGTACTAATTTTTTTAACTGGTGAAAAGAATTGTTATCTTCATTGTGTAATTGGTGTGAAGATAAGAGTCAGGCAAAGACAGAGGTCCTGGCTTTGGAGCTGTACAAGCAGACTGTGCCCAGTTACAAATTCCTAAAACATTTGCTAAGCAGAGCCTGCTGAATCAACGTGACAACTGGAAACTTCTCTCAGGTGTCCTTGGAACCCTCTTAAGTAAATGTCAAAATGCTGTGGATTTAAGCACATATTTGTGTTTGTTCACCACGTTCAGAAATTCATGCACCAGGGTTCAAAGGGCCCATTTAAATCACCCCTTGGAACACCAGACTGTCAATGCTCTAACAAATCGTTGCAATGATGTTATAGCCAATCTTGAACTTTTGTATATTTTAATCTTCTTTTCATAAATTAAGTGCATGGATAATAGGAGACAAGTCAAAGAGGGTGGGAGCGTGCAATTGCCCACATTTGAACAGTTCTGTTTACACAGCTATGATACATCTGTGGCCAAATATATTGAAATGGATCAAATCTTTTTGTATGAACACCACTCCAGATTTTACATTAGTTTCAGCAGGAGCTTTAAGGCACTGAAGCCATGGTGATCGTGAAAGAAGGACACAAACAATGCTGCTGCTGAGCTCAGTTTAGTGCTTTCAGAGGTGCAGGGATCAGCAGTTGTAACAAGTTTATTTCAGGAATGAAATAACCATCTTGGAAAGCCTTACAACCATGTGGTGCTCAGATGTCAGCCTGGCACTGACCTGTTACCCTGCTGATGAATTGGCCCACATGGGATGCTGAAACTATTTGTGTTTTATCACTCTGCTGTCATGTCTGTATCACGCCTGGCCCAAATTCTTGCTTGCTGAGAGTCGTTTATCTTGTTGGTTTTCACTTGAGATATTATAGCATTTATTTTGAATTTCGGAGACTAGTGGTCATCAACTGGTTTGAACAAATAAATAAGTTGATTGAAGGTAAAATGGGACTGAAGAGGAGCAGAATGTTCCTGAAGGAACATGCTCAACCCTTGATTGCCTTGGAGAAGTTGCAGGGATGTAACGAAGGTCAGCACGTGATCAGAACTTGGAGACTCGGTTGGGAACTCTTTTGACAGCTCTGATCAAGTCAGTGAGACTGAGAATTGTTCAGTCTCATCTTCCCAGCAAAACCTGGCACTGGGACACTCAGCAGTTGTGCAGATATTAAATGATTGCTCTGATGAAGCTTCTCCTTCTGATGGGGAACCTGAAGTAGGGCAAAGAGGTCCCTCACAGCAAATCATTGCTGAAGCTGCACTCTTGGGAATTCCTGTCTTTCTCTTTCCTTGATCCACAGACCATTGTTCCAGGTTTTCCTTCATCCAGTGCAGCCAGAACAAACCTGTGCTGCCCTACACCCTGCAGTCAGGGGGACACTGGTGCACCAATACAGCTGGGGTAGGAAAAAGGAAGAGTCCATTTATTTTGATGTGTTTGTGTTTGTTTCTTCTGGAGAAAGCCCAGGCAGAAGAGGCCCAGGGCGATGTGCTGCCTGTGGGGTTTCTTGTGGCACTGTGGTACGAGTGTCCTGCTGGATGGGAACCTGGGTGGAGCAGCAGAGGCTGGGAGATGAGATCCCTCGGCTGGCACAGAGCTTGGGGAGATCTCAGCTGGCTCCCGTGGCTGCTGGGAGGTCCCGTGCCAGGGCAGGAGGGACAGGCGGCCCTGGCAGGAGAGGCACGAGCAGCACCCCTGCAGGACACACGGACACGGGGACAGCTCAGCTTCCTAGAGAGCAGGAACCCAACCCGACCCAGAGTGAGCTGCGGTTCAAAAGTGCTTCAAAGAAAACTCAGCTGCTACCATTTCATTTTGGGCAGCTGCACTTCCCCCCATCAGTCAGTGGTGCCCTCTGCTCCTGCCAAGAAACATGCCAGCCATCTGGCAGATTTTATTTTTATAGTGATCCAACAACTACAAAGCGTGCCAGGCTATTTGTACCATCTGCCACGTAAATGTCATTTCAGCAAAAGGATGGTGGACACCTGGGGACCCAGGGTTCAAAGATCCTTTTAAAGAGGAATCATTTTCTCCCACAGAAAAATAGAGCTTGAAGCTTGGGTCCCTTTCCCCCAAGAGACCAATGAAGGACACAACTGAAATATTTATGACTCCTAGACCATTCTCTTAAATTGTTCTTCTTTCCTGTTTTTCCTCTTGCTGTCTTCTCCAACTGTGAGGGTATAAAAATTACTCCTATAAAGTTCACATGTGGATGGACATTTCCAGCTAAGCAATAGAGTTATACAGCCTGTGGCAGAAATTGTTTGGGGTTTTGAACACATTTTCTGCACTTCTAAAGCTAGAAATGACTTTGTTTTTTATCCCATTTATAGCTCTTGTTCACAATTCAGAAGAGACCATCAATCAATATAGTTCAAGCCCCTCACCAGTGGGCTTGAAAGCAGACAAGTGTTTATACAGGGAAAATATTTAAAACCATCTGATCTTGATGATGGAACTGTAGAAACAACCCATAGCATTTTTAGGGAGCCCACAATTTTGAAAAGGTTTGGATATTTTTCTGTGAGCTTCAATTTACAAAAAGAAAGTAATCTCAGATTTCTTCTTTGGGGCAGTATGTGTTTTTATTTTATTTTTTACTGTTATAGCTGAGTTTGACAACAAGTTTTGATAATGTATGGCTGATGGAGAAAAAAGTGCATCGATTCATGTTTATAAAGGCTGTTTTGAAAAGTCCTAATATTGCAAAATGCTTAAAATATATGGGGGATAGGTGTGTAATTTATCAGTTTGGGGCATTGTTTCCTAAATATAATATTGCAGTTATTAATCAAACACTGCACTTTGGGTGCAATAAAATAGCAGTCTGAAATCATAGGCTTTTTCTTAAAATTCTCAGCCAGCTACACACTCTAATAGGACAATGAAATGGAAATGATGTGGCTCTCTCCGATTTCTGCTGTTTTGTAATTTTAATATAATTACTTTTCTCAGTGTGCCTTTCCTTGCTGGGAACATAAAAAGAATAATGCCTTAGTCCAGTAATTTTTCTTTTTTGTTGCATATTTAAAAATTGGGTAGGCATTGTGATTTTTTTGGTCCTTGTTTATTACCACTGACAGTCTGTTTAACTGAAAAGAGCTCTACAGACAGTTCAGACAGCCCTCAGCCATCAGATGAACAAAGATAAATCAGCCTGTGTGTTTATTCTAGCATTGCTCTGTAAACTTTCTTTGCTCTTTCTTGCTCTCTCCACTTCCCCCTCCATTTTATTGCAGTGATTATTGGCCCTGTGGAGGAGCACATCTCCCTGATGTGTTCACAGTGGGATTGTGCCTCATATTTCTTTTGTCCTTACTACACCCGTGCTCATCTTTCCTGAAAATTGAGCACGAGTCTTGGTTCTTAACTCAGAGCCATTGCTCATTCTTTTGCTGTTCCACTCCCATGCCAGTACAGTTCTGTTGATTTTGATGGGAGGAAATAGGAGACTTTCTGGTTGTCCTTAATCCCACAGAATTACATGGGAAAAGTTGGACTAGTGCTGCAGGATACTAAAATCCTCAAATTCCTTAGAGAATTGTTTGGCAGTTACTGAATTTCACTCAGCAGAGGAGAACAAAAAATTACTTTTTACTCTGGAAAAGGACAAATATTTAAGAGTGCTGTAATTGTCAAAAGAACCCTTTGTTAGAGGAGCATGATAGAGCAGTCTATTTTAATCAGAGCACTTAACGAAATAACAGAGACTTCCTTTCCATGGTGGAAAGGAAAGCACCGAGCCACTTGGCAGCCAGTTCCTCTTGCTGACTGAAGGGTTTCCCCACACACTATAACAACGATATAAACAGGGCACCTTTATCCATCACTTTTCTCCCTGTATTTGGTCATTCTGTACTCTGCATGCCATCTGTCTCCTGCGGGGGCCTCTCTGTGCTCTCTCTCCCCAAGGGTGCTGCAGGGCAGGCTCAGGGCTACCCTGGGCTGTGGCACAAGCCTCGCTTAGTCCCAGCCCTGAATCCAAATGGGCCTTTTGGAGTCAAAGCCCAAGCCTGGGAAAACGCAGCTGGGCACACTAATTTGTATGGAATTTTGCTGGGAGCTGGGTATTTAATTATCCTCACCTGCTCTGAAAAATCTCAGAGTCTGGCAAGAGACCTGCATTTCTCTGTCTCTCAGAGCCTGCTCCGGGCCCCTGGTGGGTTTGATCCTTCTCGCAGTGCTCGCCAATGGACTTAATTTTGGCTGTTAATTGGAGAACAGGATGAGCCTGCTGGTGCTGGAACAGAAGGTAGAGAACAGATGTACCAGTCTGAGGTGTATGGGCAAAAGCAGCTCCTTGAGTTTCACAGGGGATAATCTGCTGTAAATACAGCATTTAACAGTTCCCGAGACACTGCAAGTCTTAAACTTGAAATGAAGGCAGAAAAACCTGCTCTGTGTTGCACGAACAGATTTGAGAACTTGAAAATACTGGCTTTTCTGGTCCCCAAACTTTATTCTACTCTGATCGCACTTCACAACTTGAGTCCTTCCTCCCTGCCATGCTTCCTTCAAGCTTCATTTGAACTAGGAACTTGCTGTGCGAGATTTGTAATGAGCAGAATCCCTACTGTTTGATGACATGTTGCCCAGAACTACTTTAAAAAATGATGTGGGCATTTAAAAATACTAATTAATGTCTTGGCAGAGGTATTTGGAAAATTCTGTATTTTTCGTGTCACAGTGAAAAGTTTTAAATAAGCAACACCAGGCTGGGCTGGCTGGAGGAAAATGTGCCTTTAATCCTGAAAAGCCCCCTCTGCAGCACTTTATTGCAGATTGCTAGGAGCTGTGGAGTTAATAGAGAATGGGAATTCAAAAACAATTCTGCTGGAAATGGCTGATAAAGATGACTGCATTGTGAAGCGTGACTCTCGGAGGCCTTTTTTCTTTAAATTCACAGCATCTGATAGGCTGTGGCTTGAGAAAAGAAGTTTGTGCATCAAATTAGACTTTTCTGTGAGTGATGATGTACAGTGCCACTAAGCATGGCCCCACCAAAATCGTTCCTGTGGTCTCAGGGAGTAGATTGAGCCTCCTGAACTCATCACAGATGTTAATTTTAAAAAAATGGAATGTTTTGTACCTAACAAAGTGCTTGGCAAGCTGAAGGAAAACAGAGATTTGTATTGTTATTATTATTTAATATATAAATAAAGGCTTCTCTGGACTGAAATCGAATTTCAGCAGCCTTTCTGGAGGCAATTAAAACCATTAGCTTCATCAGCCAAGGCCAGCGTTTTAATGTCTCTGAGACACTCAGGCTGCCAAAGTTAATTATTCATCCTTTTCTTAATTGGATTCAGATTACATTTTGAAGGTGCAGCTTCAGTAGATTTGGCTGAGCCTTCACTGTTCACCCCCACCTCCCTGGCCCTCGCTCCCCCCAGGAAATGTCTCAGGAGGGGGCTGAGGCTGTGCAGAGGGCTCGAGGTGGATTTCAGCGCTGGGCAGCCCAGGGCGGATCTGTCAGATCAATGAGCGGGGGAAAACCAGCCCTCACGGCCAGGAACTCCATGGTGGGAAGGTTTCTGTGAGCTGGAAAGCTGACCAAAACGGACACTAAAATCTAACTCGCTCTTATGTTTGGATTTAGGGCAAAATGCAATTGTCATGGCATTTCCAGCAGTGAACAAATAACTTCAGTTTCATGGAAGGTATCCTCTATATAAGCACATGCAAAAACATCCTGTTCCAGGTTCTCCCAGTGAGTAAGACTGAAATGCAAATGAGAGGTGTGATATTGTCCTCAGCTTGCAGGACTCAATTTTTAAGGCTGTAAAACCTTTTTTGGTTCAGGAACTTGCCTTTTTCTGGAAGATGAATGGTTTTTCAGAAAGGAGATTTCAAAAGGAGTTTAGACAGTGAAATTACTGCTTTTGATGTCTAAATGGTGAAGTTGTAATTTGACATAGGGACAAACCCTTTCAGGATCAGCTATGACAAACCTTGGTTTAAGTATTTGAGCTCAGCCCTTTGTCTGATGTGTGACCTCCAAAGGCAGAAATAGAGGGATGTTTTGTGGTATGTGAAGAAAATTTTAGGTTAGAACTTCCCCAGAAATCCCGTCCTTTGGAGAAAACCAGAAGTGCACTCTTTGCCAAGCAAAAAAGGTGCAGTCAACAGCCTGAGAGGTGAACAGTTTGAAAAAGGGACAGGAGGGGAAATGTCCCACGGGAGAAGGGAGCACTGAGCAGGGAGCCCCGTGTGGCCCAGGCAGGTGCTCGGAGCTGAGCAGTGGCTGCTGTGCTCCTGCATGTGGTCACTCATTAACTTCACATAAATAAGGTTTTCTCTTCTAGATACAAACAATTTTTCTTGCAGAGCCTATTGAATAAGTCTTTCAGCCTGAACTGACCTTTCCCAGCTACTCCAGAGATGAGAAGTGCCATCCCATTATAATAATATATCTTCATCTTCCGTGCAGTTATTTTTAAACAGAGGGGTTAGATACCACTCTTTCCTTTTTTTTTTTTNTTTTTTTTTTCTTTTGTTTGTTTGTTTGTTTGCTATGAACAGCATTATAAATGAAAAATATATATTTGGAGCCTGAACTGGTCTCTTTCCAGGATCATTTC
This sequence comes from Platysteira castanea, assembly GCA_013397175.1. NCBI lineage: Eukaryota > Metazoa > Chordata > Aves > Passeriformes > Platysteira > Platysteira castanea. The sequence continues at coordinate 299,119 of VYXC01003456.1, read as the reverse complement.
TCAGGCCATCTGCTTCCCTGTGAGCTTCCAAAATAAAAGTGTTGAGCCACGCAGTAACTTCTTTTATGAGGGAGAACCAGGGTAGGACAATGGGCCCTAGTGCCACAGAGGGGTGGGACCACTGAAACCACCAGTTCTTTGTCCAGGCTTTCAGCAGCACTCAGGGTAAAGGGTGTTACAGCCTAAGCTGAAAGGGTGGGGGTTTTATATGAGGTAGGAATTTTTGATTTTACTTTGTCAAAGCTGAAACTAAGAAACATCTGTCTCTCCGTGTTGGTGATTGCTCACACTCATGGCTGTATGAGCTCGTTTCCTGGCTTTTCAGCTCGCTGCAGAGTAAAAGAATGACCATGTAAACCCAAGCAAGCAAAACATTTTAGAAGAAAAGAATAATTTAATGTAGATTGAGGCAAGTGTGAGAATCAGGCTCATGGGACTACTTCACAGATTGCTCAATGTTTTATTTGGTACTTTTTAATGCTATTTTCTTTAATAATAGCATTTCAGCTTGATTAGAGTTTTTGTGCTGACTACAAGAACATCCCAAATTACTGTTTTATATTCCACATCATGCAGGAAGTATGTAAACTTTCAAAAAGACAAGCTGAGGTAAGGTGAAATCAGCCCTTATCAGAGCACTGGAATTTACTGAAATTGTTTCCTAATTAGTAAGGCCCAGTGCTTTGACAACTCAGGTACTTCCAACAAATTGCTCCTTGTTATCCCTTAAAATGAGAACACGCCACACCCAGATGTGCTGCGACAGCTGGGCTGTGAGAGGTCTCTAGAGGTCTGAAGTCTTGAATACAGGTTCTTTTCTCTCCTTCACCGCAGCCCTGCAGTGGGGCTGCACACCCTGGAAATCACCCCGAGCCTTCTTTTCGTGCTGTGTTCTCTCCCCTGCGTTCACATCCCCACAGGAAGGAGCTGGTCTCACCCTCTCCTGCACCCTCCAGCCCCACTGCTCCCTTTGGGAACAGCTACTGCAGGCCCAATGAGTCCTTAATTACAATTTTATGATGGTTCAGAGCTGCCCACAGACTTTGCCCCTCACTCGAGGCGAGATGAAAAGGTGAACTGCAGTGGTGCTGCTTTTGGAATAGCTGTTACCACACTGATGTGAGTATTGATTTAGGAGCATCATTCTTAAAGCATCATCAGATTTTGGTTGTGTTCACCAGGGCAGGAGCAATTTCCAGCTCACAGATGCAGGGACCTGTGCAGGTTATTTCAGGTTTCAGTGAATCTTCTATATTTTGTTGTTAAGAGATTTTTTTTCCTTTTCCATTTCTGAGTAATCGAGGCTCCACTTGCGAGAACTTGATTCACACCTTGTCTTGCCCTGCAGGGGTTTCTGGAGAAAGACTGAATTAAAACCCAGAGAGGAACTTTCTTAGAAGCATGACATCAAAGAAATTAGAGAGAAAAAAAGTATTTGTGTGATCATCATCTTCTTTTGGATTACTATGGGAAAAAACCAAGGAGTTTGATTTTTAGAGGGATGAAGCACCTTTCCTACAAGGAAAGAATTGGGTTTGTTCAGCCTGGAAAAGAGAAGACTTCAGGCTGACCTAACTGTGGCCTTCCAGTACCTGAAGGGAGCCTACACGAGGGAGAGCAGCTGTTTACAAGAGCCTGTAGTGACTGGACAAGGGGCCATGGCTGCAAGCTGAAAGAGGGGAGGCTTAGATTAGACAGTGGGAAGAAATTCTCTGTGAGGGTGGGCAGGCCCTGGCACAGGGTGCCCAGAGCAGCTGTGGCTGCCCCTGGATCCCTGGCAGTGCCCAAGGCCAGGCTGGACGGGACTTGGAGCAGCCTGGGACAGTGGGAGGGGTCCCTGCCCATGGCAGGGGTGGCACTGGGTGATTAAGGTCCCTTCCCACCCAGGCCATTCTATGATTCTATGATTTTTGCCCATTTCCACTGGCTTGCTCCTCGGAATCTTCCGTGTTTGTATGTGACAGTGAGACACCACCACCCCTTTGAGATCTCTGCCACGGCAAACACCTTGATAGACCACTGGAAATCTAAATTTTCACTGGGCAGGGATATTCTCTAGGGAACATTTTCTGGCTGAAGGACTCTGGGAGTGAAAGGAGTGAAAGAAAGCCTTGAACTGCTGAGAAATACTCATCTCAGAGTGACTTTAAATCTGAAAAGCTTCCTCGGCTCCCCTCCTTCTGTAGAACTGTGAGCCACCTGTAGCCAGGGAAAAGGATGTCTGTTGGAGAAATCAGGAAATAAAGTCCATGCATTTTGGACATGAATGTACCTGATGAGGAAATCACTCCTGAACTGCTCCATTTACCACAGATTATCCCTATTTCAGGAATACTCTGTGAAGAATGCCTGTACATGGCTTCTTTGGGGGATGAGGGACGATAGGATCTCTTTTGTAGGAATTATCTGGAGCTTTTAAGCTGTTCCAGTACACAGAACTCTTTTGTTTCTGTAATTGATGCTGTCCAGTCAGGGAAAAGAAATGTGTCTTTGGCTTGCGAAAGAAAAAATACTCAAGAGCTGCATCATATTTCCTAGGAACAGTAACACCATAGCAACAGTTGTCTTTTCAGTGCTGCTGCATCCCTTAATGGCTCTCAGATTGCTGAGCAAGTCACAAGTTCTGCTGTGAAGCTCCCCATACGTGGGCTGATACAGTTGGCAGATAATTACAATAAAAATCTACATACACAACACATCTTTTTGTCTGTATTTATGTTTTCTCATAACCTCATGGCACATTATTTCTCTCCTTTAAGAGGAATTTTAATGGGGAGTTTATTGGTAGAACTGCTTCGGTTTGATAATCTCTAATGAAATACTTCGTTTGGGTGGGAAATTTTATTGTGTGTGTGTAAAATAATAGAAAATCCCGAACATCTGAGAAAGGATTAGTTTTTATTAGATGAAGTTGCTGTAAAAATTTTGGAAAAGATATGGTCTCCTTTTAGGTTTTTAAAATAATAAATAAATATTCTGAATGAGTTTTCAGCTTGGAATTTAATTAACAGTGAATAGAGATTGAAATAAAAACAGTATTTCAAGCATCAAAATCAAAACTTTTTGATTGACTAATTTTTTTTTCCCCAGTTTATGTTCAGTTTACGAAAATGTCAAGTCTATCCAAAATCAAGTCAGGAAAAATGTTTGAAAATTCTTCTAGGATGAGAAAACTTTTTCCTGCCTGGCTCTGTTCTACTTATTATATATTAATACTGCCTGGCTCCCTTTGCTGGGTGTGGCTTTTTTGTCATTCTTTTATGAGAACTTGCATGGAAAATTAAAACACACTGATTAATTTGAGATGAATGGCCAAACCACACTGCCCCTCCTGCACTGACTCTGTCCAGGTTTAACACAGATCCTGGGGGAGAGCCCTGTGGAGTTACAGCTTAAATGTTCATAAAAATTGAATTACATCTACAAAAGATGCCTGTAGATAAAAAAGAGGCTGAGAGACGAGATTTGCCCTCCTGCTGCTCACGCTGGGTCTTCGCTGGCGTTTTCCATTGTGTAGGTGTCAGCCCAGCTCCTTCTGCAGGCGCTGGAAACAGGAGACATTAAACAAAACAAGCGGGCTACCAACGGCCGGTGGCTCACGGCTCACCTGGGTTTGTGTTCTGGAGCTGTGAGGGGCTCTGGGGTCACACGGGGCTGTGAGTGCCCGCAGGGAGCGCCCCGGGCCCACTGGGAGGGGCTCTGGGGTNGCGGAGCCCGCCGGGCCCGCCTGGCAGCCCGGGCCGGGGCTGTGAGGGGCTCTGGGGTGGCACAGGGCAGTGAGTGCCCGCAGGGAGCGCCCCGGGCCGGGGCTGTGAGGGGCTCTGGGGTCACACAGGGCAGTGAGTGCCCGCAGGGAGAGTCCTGGGCCGGGGCTGTGAGGGGATTTGGGGTCTCACAGGGCTGTGAGTGCCCGCAGGAAGCGTTCCCGGGCCCGCGAGCTGCCCGGGCCGGGGCTGTGAGACGCTTTGGTGTCACACAGGGCTGTGAGGGGCTCTGGGGTCACACAGGGCAATGAGTGCCCGCAGGGAGCGCCCCGGGCCCGCCTGGCCGCCCGGGCCGGGGCTGTGAGGGGTTCTGGGGTCGCACGGGGCTGTGAGGGGCTCTGGGGTCGGACACAAGGCAGCGGATAAATGCCACGGCGTGCGGCTGCCCTGGCTGCGTGGCTGAGCTTGGAGCCGGCTCCGCACTGCCCTGACCGGGAGCAGCAGCACGGGTAGGGCCGGCTGCAGGAGCACACGCGGGTGCGGGGGCTATCAATTAATGGCTTTTATCTCGGTTTTTTCCTCCGTGCACAGCTAACGAGAGAACACCAGGTGGCCCTCTCCTCCATCACTTACATTGGCTGCGCCCTGTCCATCTTCTGCCTGACGATCACGCTGGTCACCTTCGCTGTATTGTCGTGAGTAATTTTAACTTAATACCTGCTGAGCAGCCGTCACGGTAGAAGGCGAGTAGTGCATTCCAGCCCACTGCATAGGATCCGTTCAGGTGCTCAGGATAAAACAAAGGCTATTAATTCTACAACCTTCCTTAATTAGATTCTGCACATGTATTTGTAACACTTGGTTGGTTACTTCTAAATTACTTTCATTTCCTGAAATGGAGTGGTCTTTTCATAGCAAGCTATTTCCATCCCATGAGAGATTTTTAATTTTTTTTTTTTTTTAACTGTCCCTGCTTTGCTATAGTTCAGGAATCTTGCAGAGAGGCTTGGAGGTGGTCTTGGTCTGGAGCTCAGAGCAGTACAATGTGAACAGGGACTGCAGGATCACCCCCTCTGCCCCCCTCCTCCCACATCTTTGGATTGCTTGGAATATACAGCAGCACTTTGTGCTTTTCCACTGTCCTGTCTGTCAGGCCAAGTGTTTATACAGGAATGCCCAGTAAGGAAGTCGCAGTCAGCGTTAGCTGCCTGACGTTTGTTTCACACAACTTGTACACAATTACCTCATACAACCCATATTTATATTCAAGTATCTTGCTGTTCTCCATTAGGCTGGTCTTCTGAAGTGTTGCTTTAGTGGGGTGAAGGACACTGTAAGCAGTGTGAAATTCACTCCATGGCTTGTGGTGAAAAACCTCTGGATCTCCTGCTGGGTACAGGGCAGCCCCTGTGAGGACTCTCTGTGCTGGGAAGGTTTCTGCCCCAGGGCACTCAGGGCCTTTATTCCTGTTTGTGTTCCAGTAGTGACAAATGAGTTTGAGGCCCAGCTCGGTTTGATACAAACATTTCTGAATAAAAGCTTTCATAAAGTTTTGTGTCTAAATAAAAAATAGAAAACTTGACTAAGGGTGAAGCAACTTGTCCGAGGTTGTGCAGCACTTTGGGAGTACAGCAAGGAGTGGGATTCTTGTCTCCTTTCACACACTAAACCATATTGTTCCCACTTAAGAGTTCAGTTTTTGTTTTCTGTGCCTAAGCATGTATTTTGGACATCCTGCTAAGAGGCCACTTTCTAGGGAAAAGGACTTGCTGCATCTCAGTAAACTGATTGCAATGCTTGTTCTTTCCACACCTCATATTATTTCCAAGTTCCAAGGTCTGTGTTGGTCATACTTGGATTAAGAGTCTAACGTGTGGCAAAATCCACTCTAAGTAAGTCCAACATCTGCCTGTCTGTCATTGTGCTGTTGACATGTTTAGGCTAAGGGGAATGATCTGCTCCATTTTAGTCTGAGTGCAAAATTGGATGTTGGAGTGTTTAGAAAGGAAAAAGGAGCAAAAGGAGGAGGTGTTGCTGCACCGGGCTGAAAACTCCTCAAGAGACTGGAAGAGAGCAAACAGAAGACTTGGAAGAGAGCTTGGAGCCAGCTGACTGTCAGGGTTAAGCACCCCACCTACAGACAGCATCCTTCAAACTGCCAATTAAAAATAATTTGATTATCTTTTCACTGGAGAGCAGGGTCTCATTAAGCAGCTGAAGTGAAATTTTGCAATGTGGTGTTGGATGACTGTGACATAAGCGGAGAAGAATCTGGCAAGTTCCTTGCTAGTCCATGTCCTGGCAGTGGCAGCCCCTTCCCGGGAGGGCAGTGAGCCCTGCTCCCCTCCTGGGTAACAACACCGTTCCTGTTGGTGATACACAGGGCTGCTCATTAGAGAGCCATTGGCACCAGGCAGGGCATCCTTGAGTTACTTTTTGGGCTCTTGATACTTCTTGTCATCTCCCTCTTCATCCCCTTCTCACAGAGCTTTGCAGCAGGCAGCGTGCATTGGAATAGGAAACCTGTTATCACCAGGGCTGTTTGTTTTTTAAAGAGAACAGAATCTAACGAAAGGGCTGAGATGGTCAGATCAATGTTTTTGTTTTGTGTTTGCTATTTCTGGATGAGAACAGAAACACGAGGTCAGAAGACTTCCAGGAAAGCCTGTTCTTGTCAGATTTCCAGCTGGTTTTTGAAAAGCCCAGAGAGGTATGTTCAAATGATGTTGTAACCATGGTCAGGTCCCTGTCAAGATAGGCACTGCCCATCTGTATGTGGAGATACAGATCTGTGCTCTGAAGTTATATTGGTGCAAGTCAGAATTGGAACCAATGTCTTTCCACATTCCCTTATTTCTCATACAGGCAAATACCAACAAAATAAACCCAGGAACTCTGGCACAGCGTGGGTTGAGTGCTGCCAGGTGCCGTGTGCTTTCTGTGAGGTGCGGGTCTGACCTCCTTAGCAGCACAGCACCCTCAGGATCAGACCCTTTGTTAATATTCTGTCAGTAGCCATCAGCTTGCTCATGTGCAAATCAACCTTTCTGCTGCCTTCGGTCAGGTACCACCCCATCCTGGTCGAAGGAAAGCTCAAAAGACACCACGGTAGCCCCAACAAAACCAAACATAAAATTTAAATGCTTGCTGATAAATCATAGATATATTCATGCCTCTTGGAGCACTGCTTTATTCAGGTGTTCCTGTCTCCTGCCAGGTCTGTCAGCACCATCCGCAACCAGCGCTACCACATCCACGCCAACCTGTCCTTTGCTGTGCTGCTGGCCCAGATCCTGCTGCTCACCAGCTTCCAGTTCAGCCCCGGAACTGTAAGTCCCAGAAGGGGTGGTACTGTTCAGGGAGGCAGCTCCATGGAATGAATGCCATGTGCCACATGCAGGAAGGTGTCTTCCGTGTGAGATCTATTTTTAACATGCCTTAGCCAAAAATGCCATCCTACTACAGGGGTAATTCCTTATGCAGAGTACCAGGATCCAAACCATTAAAGCTGGCATCTAAAGCAGCTGGGTTAGATTAAGACAAACTGGCCGAGTTAACATATCACATACCAGTAAAACCAATTTCTTTCCACTGGTCAGTTTAAAAAAATGCAATTTAAAGTAGTATAAGGTCTTTGATGGAAAGTCTCACCTTAAGAGCAGAAACAAAACCTGATTTTACAATAAACTTCTAGGGTGCTCTGTGTTTGTGCTGGTAAAAACTTGGCTACTTTGGTGAGCAGCTGTTGCTCCAAAATACTTTTCAGAAGCAGCCAGTGGTTTCTGTTATGAGGGGGTTGTTTCTGTTTATTCTCAGTACAAGTAAATATGAGGTTTGCACATTCTTCATTTTGCCAATACAACAGCTACCTACATTTATATTCAGCTCAAATGGGATCCCTTGAATTTCTGTTAAGTTTATAAATAACTGTGCTGTCTGGTTTGCAACAGGCAGTTATTACCTGAGGATCTAAAAGCACTCTGGAAAACTAAGTTCATACTCTTTTGCTGTTTAACATTCAGGTGGGTCCTGAATGAGTCATGCAATGTGCAAGGGAGAAAATGGTAGGGAATGGTTTAGAAGGAAAATGAAATGGAGACATTGGAGAGGAGCAAAAGATGAAACTGAAGACAGTAGAAACCAGGCATGAAAATAATCCTCTTTAAGTATAGAGCTAAAACCCTGCTGAAAGGACATAGGCTTGAGGGCAATAAAAGGTTCACTCAGCGTAACAGCGTGTGGTATTCTCCCAGCTTTTTCTTTTTCATCCATTCCAAATTTTCAGCCAGTTCAGCTGAGTCACTTCAGATAGTGTGTGAAAGCCTCTTTACACCTTATCAAGGCCAGTATCACCTCCAGTCTTTTAAAGTACTGTGAAACACCGGTTGTGTTTCCTGGTTTGGGCTGGATGCAGGCAGAGCCCGTGCTCTCCAGGGACCAGTCCCAGTGTCACCTCCCTTTATGATGTGCCGTGTTCACACACGGAGCTCCTGCTTGTTTAGCCGAGCTTGTGAAACGCTCGCACCGACTGAAGCTGCAGTTTAATTGGTGCATATTTTCTCTTACCTGTTCCAAACCTACTTTGGTGAAATGGGGACAGTAGCACAAGAAACCAGGACCTGTTTTACACCACAGGCTTTGCGAAATGAAATGCTTCACAGAATCCATGGATTTTTTAGCCCTGCCTCCTCTATAAAAGCTGTAATTGTATGGGATAACACTGTAAAGCTCTTAAAGTTGACAAACGTGATGTAAATACTGTCTGCTGGGCTTTTATTTTTATGCTTTGTCCTCTTGAAATCCGGGGGGGTTGTGATTCATCTTTTTATTAGTCTGCTGTCCTTACCTACTCCTGCTCTGTTCTTGCTGGCTTTGACGGAAGTTTAAATACCTCTAATTGCAGCTTTAATTGAACTGCTAAACGGTCGTTTACAAGGAGCGGGAGGCAGTATTTACACGAGAAGGTGTGAATTTGTAATCTGCCTCTGCCAGGGCTGGGTCTGTCAGTGCTGAGCCGCTTGTTGGTGCCCTTGCAGGACACTCTGTGGTACCCCTTGCTCGAGGCCATGCAGGAATTGTGCCACAGGGAACGGCCTCAAAACCAAGTGCTGAGCTGGCATCACTTCCTTGCCTGGCCGCTTTGAGCCTCCCCATCCTTGTCCCACCTCTGTCTCCAGGGAGATGTCGGTTCTGACTGCAGTCATGGCACACAGCATTCCCTGGTATTTTCAGGTGCATAACTTAATGATTTACAGTTCATACTACAGCAGTTTTTCTTTAGGTTACTAAAGCCTTCCAAACACCTGAGTGTGTTTGTGCAGAAAACTGAAATATTATTTAGACAGAGGAGAATGAAAATTGAAGTAAAAGATGTTAGCCAGCACTGGGTTTTTTCCAGAACAACCAGAAAATTTAATGTCTCTACTATCTGCAGTTCTGGACCAGGGTATTGAACTCTTTCTCACTCGATACTCCTGCCTGGCACTGCTGGAAACTTCCAAATGGAGAGGTGAAATGAGCTGCTTTTGTTTGTGATATAGATATAAATTTAGTTATCTGTTTTAAGACTGTCCTTAGTGAAAAGATTACTGATATTTTCTGAGAGGCCTTTCTGAGAGCCTGCTTTACTTTCTGAACAACAATAATATAATAGACCTCGCTGCTGGCTGGGCTGCTTTTTCTGTTTTCACAGACTCTCGAGTTGTCAGTTCTAAGAGTAACAAGATCTGGCTTTTTGCAAGTGTTTTGCTAAAAGTAGGGTGTTTCACATGGTGCAGCAAGAGAGACACGCTTGGGGTTAGTATGTAAAGGCTCAGCTTTTCAGTGCTTTTATAGAAGGCAGTTTTGCCATTTAAGAGTAACTTCTAAGCAATAATTAAGGCAAAAAAAAATAAATCAGAATGAGCAGCAATTTTGCTATGGATTTTATGTACAAATCTGCAACTAGGCATTATACAAAATTATATCCAGACCAGCCTCCTGCTACTTCGCCATGTGTTATTTTTCTGCTGTTTTGTGATTCATATTGTTTGGCTACTCAAAAGTTGGAAATTATCCATTTGACAGAAATAGCCTGTAAGTCAGCTTTATGTTGCATTTATATTTTTGTGGACTAATCTTCTGGTAGAAATCAAAAGGCATTAAAATGGATTTTATAGCCTTACGATAAAATTAACTGGAAAGGCTTTTACAGCTTCTGTCAATAAGCTAATCTGGTTTAATAACATGTCACTGAACTTTGTGAAATACTAAACCTCATACAGACCTCACTTACACGAATTAACCCCAAATTTATTGCTTTTGAATACACGTAGTCCCACTGGATTTGCATTAGAATGTCCTCGCACTAGTACAAGTGAGACTGTGCAGGACAGCCTCCATTTTCATTGTACTACCGAGTCCCAACATCTTAATTTTCATTAGAGTGCAAAATCCCAAATCATCCCCATGAAGAAGGAGATGCCAGCACAGCACAGGTTAGCTCACGCAACAAAGGGAATTAACGATTAACATCTGAGGCAGCAAACTGGTTCCTACTGGTGGTGCTTGCCCAGCACAGACCCCCCCTGCCCAGAGCCTCCCTGGGCCCTGTCCAGCTGCGGAAGGCAGAAGCCCTCCCGTGTCCATGGCCTGGACGCAAGCAGCCCCTCAGGAGCTCCGCAGGTGCCGCAGAGGGGATGTTACAGCCACAGGGCAGAAGGTCCCTCCCCACCAGCCTGCCCCAGGGTGCGAACTGAGGCAGGGCTGGGAGGTTCCTGGGACGTGTTTGAGCTGTGCCTGTCCGGACCAAAGCCGGCCAGGCTGCCCCGTGCTGGGGTCAGCGCAGTCCCTTCTGTCCGGTCACCGGGCGTGGGCTCAGTGACCTCCTCGGGGGGCACTCAGTGGGGAGGGGGAGCGGTGTGAGCACCCGGGGCCTGGGGAGGAGGAAAGGATTTGGTTTTCCTGTCTTGGTGAGCCAGGCTGGTCGGAGGCTTAGAGAAGAATGTAAAGACAGCTGAGAAGAACAACTCAAGGAAAACCAGGGAGCAGAGTACAGGACAACACTTGTACCCCACTTCTGCGACTCCTGTATTGACTACAGGCTCTGCAACCAGATGCAGACACTTCAGTTTTGATTTCCTAAATATTTTGTAGACTTTAGTGGGAGTATTGCTCCTACTGTTATAAATAAATAACACATTTGGATTTCCACATCATGTTTGGCAAGGTTGTTAGGAGTTTTTTTGATTTTTTTAAAGGTAAGAGGATTTGTTACTCTGAAGCTATCTGAAAATGCAGTACAAAAATAAAATTGTCTATTGCTTTCTTTTTAAGACAGTTTTTCTTCAATGATTTAGTATTTAGCATGTAAATGTCTATAGAAATTAAAATAGAAAAAAATAGAAAACCAATGTAACTGTATCACAAAGAACTAATATATTCATTTTAATTCTTAATTTAGCTGCCTTGCAAGATATTGGCCATTCTCCTTCATTTTTTCTTCCTGAGTGCATTTGCATGGATGCTGGTGGAAGGATTTCATCTTTACAGCATGGTGATCAAAGTATTTGGGTCAGAAGAAAGCAAGCACTTATATTATTATGGAATTGGATGGGGTAAGCATTTAGTAGCTGCTTACTTTAAGTCTCCTAACTATAGGACAAGATTATATTCAGAAGCATATTTGAAATTGTCATCTTATGATCACAGTTTGCCTTACTGAGAGTAGGTCTGTTGGATAAGAAAATGCATAATTTTTCTGACTGCAATCAGACTTCAAAATGTGCAGTCTTTAAGGCTAATTCCACTGCAGGGAATGCCACAACCTCCCTAGGCCAGATCAGACCCTTAAAGACCAGATCAATAGCAGGGCTGTGAAGGGAGGTCTCACTACACTGGTATGTTCTTTTTTTTGGTTCTGACTCTCAACAGTGGCTTATTCCATCTGCATTCTGCAAAGTCATGCATAAAAAACGGGCACAGCAGCACAGAAGCATCACAAGACTTCATTAGTTGGTGTTTTGTGCCTTGAAATCCTTAGATTAAAAGTGTGCACAGAACCCCAGCACTATTATTAGGAATGAAGAAGTGGTTCTGTGACATGGGAATGTCACAGACAACGATTCAAGGCTTTCTAAATGCCCTAATGAAAGCATAATCTGTGTGCATGTTTGGAGAGCCAAAACTGAGCATTTTGTTGCAGACTCTTGCAGCAGATGAAAGTCACTTGCTCTCCCAGCCCTGGAGGAGCAGCAGTGGTGCTTGACAAAGCTCCACGTTTGCAAGAAGTGGGAACCTCGTGCACTGAGTCAAAGAATAGATGTGAAAACATAAAAAAGGAATATCTATGCAATTACAGATAATTTCAAAATATGTTAAAATATGCATTATCCTTCCTCCCCTCCAAATTCATTTGGAGGTGCAGGAAAAGCAATTATATCAATAATACAGACCTGCTGCAGCCATAATTGGAATATTTAATACCTATTTGGCACCATGCAGATCTGGGTGGTAGTAATGCTGTGAAATATATATATATATATATTTCAAGAGCTGCCTACTTGTTCTTTTTTTTTTTTCATTATGTCCTTTTTATTTCGTGCGTCTTTCCTCATTCAGTTAAAACTCTTCTTAGCAGTTGTGTCTGAGGGCTGTTTGCCACAGTGCTCTGGGACCCACCAGACAGGGGACAAGCTGCAGCTGGAGGTTTTCTCCTTTGCCCTCACTGCATCTGTGTGACAGGTTCAGGAGTATCACATTCATGTGGCATTTTGTGCAAGGTTTATTGGTTGTAAAGTGGTGGTGATTTAGAAGACACAAAAATAAACCAAGCATTTGACTGATTGGGGAAAAAGAACCCCAAAACTATGTTTTTGCCCTGGTGATTCAGCGTATCAGGCAGAGGTTGTTGTAGCAAAGCTCTCGTCCCACCATTTGTAGGATGCTGGTGACAGAGTTTGTGATAGTGGATGTTTTCCTGTTTCAGCCAGATTCCTTTCCTAAATATTTAGAAACAGAGTGAAGACTTTGTTCTGAGCTGTCAAAAGACATAAATTTCATTATTTGCTGTTATTATTTCTGATGTAACATAGCAGAAGAAAATCATAGAAAACGAACTTCCTCAATAGAAATGGGAGAATATACTTATCCCCATCAAGCAAAGTAGATCTTTTCATCACTGGAGGGAAATACACTTTCATTTGTGTCTAATGCTTCATCTTTCTCAATAAATGACATATTCAACCTTTTAGAATTGATGTCCTAAAATTGCTCTGAATTGTCTGCCACAGAGTTTCTACAGCCTGGTTTTTTGGGGGTTTTTTGGATTTTTTCATGTATAGAAGACACAGAAGCTTTCAAAATACAATGCTTCTTAACTACTGAGTATATATCATATTAATAAATACATGTTCATATCAATATATAAATATTCATAAATGTGCTTCTAGTTGCAGTTATTAAAGAAGGAAAATACTTCTTCCAAACATTATACTTCTGCCAGTACTGGAAAGCCTTACAGAATTTGTGAGGATGATAGAGGTAAAATTAAGCAGAAATTGCCTGTCAGAGAATTCTGTAAAACCCTCATGCAGAAAAAAACCTAAAGAATTAAAAAGAAAATTGAAACTTTAAGCTATCATGTCTAATACTCTGTCTGGGACCTGTTTATTAAATTCTGTAAGATGATAAAAGCTCAAACCTTCACATTTTATTAAATCATACAGGAATTACCAGGCAATCATTTAATACTTGAAGGGATAGGTTTTACTGCATTCAGAAGTGCTGGCAGTGAACCCCTGGCCTCCTCTCCAGCTCCTGGGCTGGAATGGTCTCCCCCAGTGGCACGACAGGACCTGGCAGTGCTGGGGCAGAGCTGCCTTTGTGTAATTCCTGTGGCATCCCACGAACCTTCCTCCACCTCCCAGGGCACAGCACACCGCCCATCAGAACCATCTGGAAAGAGAGTTTCCTCCAAACACAGAAATCTTGTAGATTTATTATGTATTTATGTTAAAATCAGTCTTGATTGGGCACCTGAGGGGGTCTGGGTTTGCTTCTGTCTCTTGCTGCCAGGCGTGATGCTCTGGATAACCAAATGTCCCCATTCCTGTCTTCTCACCTGCTATTCATGCACCCCTGTGAGAAACTGCTCTCCTATCTAACTTCGAATTCTTGAACAAAAGTGCACTTATTTGGGGGAAAGTGGTTAAAATAAGGCTGATATTGCTTCACATGGTGTCACTGCTTGAATAGCAAGAGGCAGAAAGTCCATAGATCAAAACTAGGCTTAAAGAGGACTGACTCCCAAGGAAATTAGCACTGATTCAGTTTAACAGTTAAACTAGTGCTTTATTAAAAAGTCATTTTGTTTCTCTGACATCAGTTGATTAAAATACGTTGGATTAAACAGCTGCAGGAGGATATCAAGTTAGACTTAATTTGAAAATGACTCTGAGCTGTTCTGTTCATACAAAATGTAGCAGAATTTGCAGGGCTTACGGGAAGATGTGCTTTTATTCCTAATATTGCCTCTGCATCTGCCTTTCTGCAGGCTGCCCGTTGGTGATTTGTGTCGTTTCTGCAACGTCGTCCCTAGACAGCTACGGAGAAAGTGGCAAGTGAGTATGAAAAAATCCTCTCTGTGGGTGCAATAAGGATGAAAAATCTGATGTGGAGGAAATTCGTAAATGTGTTAACAGAGCTGTGGTGCTGCAAGACCCTCCCGAGGAGCAGGGGAGAGAGCCTCCAAAAGGATGACTTGTGTAGACGTGTTCTTAAACATAGAAGCCTCAAATCTGGTTTTCACAAAGCACAAAAAGCTCCTGAGATGTTTTTCCTACTTTTCACTGAAGAGCTCCTCAGTGAGCTCCCTGCTCACCCCCTGCTCAGGGAGCAAACATTTCTACCAAGATGAGAGTAATCATTGAATAAAGATATTCAGTCCTTCAAAGAAAACTGCAGTTACACACCTGAAATCTGGAATGGATGATGTCCAAAACTGTGAAAATTAATTTCCTTTTTAAATTAGGAAAAGAAGACCAAATTTATCTGAAAGAACACCATGGGATTTAACCCTACAACAGTTTCATATGTGGTAAACTGGCCCATCTCTTCAGGGCTGTAGAAGGGCCTGTGAGGCTGACTGTGTTTGCCAGCCCCTTCCCCAGCACCAGCCAGGAGAGGCAGGGAGGGCTTCAGTTTGTCTCTGGCTACAATGAGACAAATTCACCCCGATGAGACATTTCACAGTGCTCCAGCGCTGAAATGACTGACTGTGGCCGAGGATACAAGAACAACAAATTGCAAATAAAACCTTTCCTCTCTTCCCGTCTTTGCACTCCTGTGAAGGTGGGCTGGGGCAGAGAGCTGTCACTGGCTCTGTGACAAATCCAAACGAGATCCTGCCTTGGATCCCCCGAGCGTGAGGGGAAAAGGAGCTTTTCCTGATGTGCTATCATGTCTCTTGCTTTCAAAGTTCATCAGTCTTTTTGCACGCTCTTTTAGTGGTTTTGTAAGTTGGGTGCTTTTTTTAAAATTAAGAACATTACTAATTAGATGGCTGTGTGTTTCCTCCGAAACCACTCTGATTTCTCCCTGCAGCTGCTGGCTTTCACTGGAGAATGGAGCAATCTGGGCTTTTGTGGCGCCAGCGATGTTTGTCATTCTGGTAGGTAAAACCACAGCAGCTGCTGTTCCTTGTTGCGTGTCTGTGTCAGCCACGCAGCAGAACTGGCTGAAGGCCTGGGGTCAGTCCTTGTGCCAGCCCAGTCCCAGGCTCACAAGCCAGAAGAAGGAATAGATCCATGTATCTACAACTAGTGTTTACCACTGCATACCTCTGTAACTATTTGGCAAGCAGAAGGTATGCCTTGGACTTCTGTATGTGAGCTTATATTCAAAGGTATGTAGATTTTGATGATTATAGAGCAATTAAAACAGTCTAATATTCTCCTCCTCCTCACGTTAGCGCTTGCTTTCTGGCCACTGTTCAGCACCAAAGGAGGAAAGGAGATGCAGTCAGTAACACCAAACCTTTCCAGGCTGCTGTCCAAGGATGGTGTTAACCAAAACACACCAGGTAGTGAAATGCTTACTCACCTGAGCAAGCACAGCCTCCAACAATTTGCATGTGCAGCTGCTTGGCAGAGAAAGCAAGAGTTGAACTGTCTGGCTCTAAATTATGATATATAACATTTGTGCAGCTCAAATTATGTTCCTGTAGGGATGCAAATACTTTCAGAAAGAGAAAGAGTGAGCTCACAAGGTTGATCCACGTAGAGCAATTTGTTAAATAGTCTAAACTCAGCTCTGCCCAAAATAGCAGCAAGTGAGCTGACAAATTACCTCTCTGGGCACTGAATATTCCTACTGAAAAATGTGTTAGTGCCTATAGGGAAATAACAAGGCTAAACACTATCTGGTGTGTGTGCATGTGTGCCTGTGTTCTTTAAATAACAAAGTAGCCACCAGTTGCATAAACTAGCATTTAAGTCTGAAAACACTTTGCAAAAGCAATTTTTCACTAGTTCGATCCACAGTTTCTCTCTGCCAAGAAAAAGGATTACACTGTGAGGAAAACAGGGGGATTGCTCCTTTCAACTCCCACTCCCTAGAGACAAGGCAGACACAGTCCACTTTTATCCTGCCCCAGCCTCACAGGCAATCCAGACATCATGGAGCCTTAAAACAGAATGATGTGGAGGGAGTGTGACTGGGGAAAAACACTCACACATACTTTTCTAGGCAGTAATTCACAGAACCTCCCAGCCCTATATGGATTCCCATACCAAATATGCTCGTTCCTTGGGGGTTGAGTCAAGGGCTATGATGAAGGAAATAGTTCCTTCTATGTGTAGGTCTTTTGGCTTCTACCGACATCTTAAGGTTTTAAGATCACTCTCCTCCACATCCCAAACCACAGCACACAAGCCTCTATATCATCCTCTTAAGGCAGCTTCACAAAAAAATTCTTGCAATTAATTTGCAAACCAAGCTGAGCTCAGCCCAAGCTGCCCTGGGATGCGTCTTCAGTGGAAAAAAACCCGACTCGACAAAGCACCTGAGTTTTTGAGACAAGACATTAAAACTCCTGGCAGAAGGGTTTGTTTGTTATCAGCCATCTGCTGCCTCGGTGTGCTTCCATAGATATGGCAGAATTAAGGAAATTTTGTGGGAAGCATCTGTGTGCACGGAGCAGAGGCTGTGCTGCAGACAGGGAACGAGCCTTTCTGGAGGGAGATACTGGGCTGCAGTAGCAAGTCCTCTCTCTTGTTTTCCCTGTAAAGTTATTTTCCTGGTGGTTTTTTACAAGTATTTCGGATAGACAGCATTTTTATGGAGCTGAGTGATTTCCCTGTAAGGTTATTTTCCTGGTGGTTTTTTACAAGTGTTCTGGATAAACAGCACTTTGATGGAGCTGAGTGATTTCCATGAGCGTGTTGCTGTCGGTGCTGGGCTGTGGGGACATCAGCTTTGGAGCCAGTGTCTTCAGGTGGGAACCTGGTCCCAGGCTGACACTGCCAGCACTGACTTCAGCTGGCACTTGCCTATGAATACTCAATGTATAAAATAATGTTATCTCCCCTGTACCTGCTGATCATACACAGTTTGCTAAGTTCCTTATGGTATTTATTCATGTCTTTATGTTCCAGTGCAGATTTAGGATGATTTCCTTATGTTGAACAGTCTCTTACTCTGCAGGCAGGCCCGGTGATAAAAAATGACACTCTGTTTCCCTTCCTAGGCATTATCCATCATAGGAAAAGGTGACAAAAAAGAAAGAGTTGAACACACAGTGCTTAAAGGCCCTGAGACAGTAGGGTTCTTCAGAGCCATTGAGACCCAGTACCTACTTAAGTGCTGGGGTGGATTAGACCACACCTGCTAAGCTTCTCGTTTTTTCTTATTATCACTCAGCTGTGGCACTTGTAGTCTTTTAAAGCCCTTCATTATTTTAAAATTAGGGTTCTTACTTAACCAACAGGAAATCATACAAGATTTTTTCAAACAAGGGCACAGGTCTGATATTAAGGAGTAATATTAGGAAAGCATAGAAGTCAGGCTTCTGTAGCAGCTTATATTTGTTTTCTCCCCGATTTCCTTTCTACGGTCTGAGGCGTATTCTGGGCTGCCACACCTTTCCAATCTCAAAGCTCTGCTCTGATATTCAGCTCTGACCGCTGTGATACTTCATGCATTAATATAAATTCATGTACAAAACAACTCAATGTAGTCTGTTCCATCTGCAGTCACTCTGGGATAGCTAAAAGTAGAATCAGGCTTTCCAGAACCATTCTTCCAAATTTTAAACTCATCTAATTCATCTGACTAGCTGTGTTTGGAAATGCATTTGGCCCAGTGATGATTTCTGGTGTGCCCCAGCAATGGGCTGCAGTGTCAGGGCCTTGGTGTGCAACCACTGGTGTCCTGGGAAACATCCAGTTCACTCACAGCATCAGAGAGCAAGCTAAACCTCGCTGGGAGAGCCACTTACCACTCCCTGTACCAGTGCCCAGAACTGAAATGGAGCCTAAAATAGTTCGTGGTTTTAGAGGAAAGCTGGTCAATGGATTTAATTAAGGCAATGTGTTTTATCCTTTTTTTTTTTTTTAGTTTCTCTGTGCTGCCAAGTCTTTCCTGGCTAGGATGGAACACACCACATCAGAGGGTTTTACACATGGGATTTCTGCCCTGTATTTAAGAAGAAACAAAAGTCTTATGTGACTTGGAGGAAATTCAGGTGAAATCCCTGCAAAGCAGCCTAAGTGAGGGAAATAATTTCTCTCTCTATCTGATCTGACAAAATTTAGATGAGAAGATACTTTGAAAGGGTCAGAGCTCCCTGAAGTCACTGAGACATTTCCATGGGCTCCAGTGGGCTTTGGATCAAACCTCCAGGAATGGGAACTGGCAGCTCCTGCTGAGTTGAGAGTGCCTGGGGTTGGACAAGATGCCTTGAAAGAAGTCCTGGGAATTAATGAACAAGCACTAATGTTATGAGCTGTAATTTTTTGGCTTAGACTGTACCTGCGAGCAAAACCATTCTAAGTTTCTGGATACCTTTAAGGCAAAATAACTGCAACTGTGAGGTAATCTGGCCTTTGAGGAAAGGAGGAGATAGGAACTATCTACAGTGCCCTTATCTAAATATTTATTCTCGTAGTTTCAACATTCTGACACAGGCTAAAGCATAATGAGTGTTTCATCAACTAAACATTCTCCTGTTCAAATCACTGGCAAAGTATTTATATCAGATAAAAAAAAAAAAAAAAACAGGAAGAACAATTCAGTGGCTGTATTTTGGCTTCCCACTGTAAGGACAGTAGAAATAGCTCCATGCTTTACTTACTGAACCATTAACAAAGGGAGACATTTGTAGCTAATTGTTTATTTAGGCTGGATGAGATTGCCCTAATTTCTCAAAATACCTAAGCAAAAATTTTTAAGTTGCTCAGGAAATTGAAATTTAGAACTTAAGGGCTGGAGTTTAACGGTTCACTGCTAATTTTACAAGTACCTTGTGTTTTATCAGTGGCGAAACCACAGTGTTTCCTTCTCATCTTTCAAACATGTTACCAGTGCACCATGGAAAGGGCAAAGTCACACTGACTGCACCAGAGGAGGAGCTCAAGGCCTTCTTAAGTTTCCACTTTACACCACCCAGGGCACCTAGGAAATTAATTTTAAATTAAATTTCTTTTATGTAAAGGAATTAAAATTCAGCTATAAATATTGAACAGTTTGTGCATAGAAAACTGTCTAATTTGTCTGGTGATGTTTCCATGACCAGATCTAAAGCTCAGGTCCAGTTTGAGTGAGAGTTTGCAAGGCTCTGAGTATAGCACATAAATGGTTTTCTCAAAAATGCTCATTATCACCTCAAAGGATTTATAGAAGTTATTTACAAAATATAATTTGATAGGAATAGGGAAAATGATCCTAAGACCATTGAATTGCACCTGTTACTCATCTCTGTAAAGCTGATTGAACAACAAGTACACTTGTTATTGAGGAGCTGTCAGCTGTCCTTTGGGTAAACTCAAGAGCTGTGGCAGAAACGAGCCAGCACAGAGATGCTCTGATTCTACAGCAGGTGAAGATCTGCCTTTAGAAATCTAAAATTAAAAAGGGGGTCAGAAGATTTGGAAAAAAACAAGGAAATCATTATCATCAAATGTAACATTTTAAATTCACTCTCTCATCCTCAGAATATTTATGTCAAAGTAGAGGATGATTATTGAGTTTTAACTGAGAAACAGCACATTTTTTGAAGTCTTCTCTTTCTTTTTGTTCTGTCGTTCAGGATAGTTTTGTTCTACCCTTGTTCTTGATGCTTTGTAGCTGATGTGCAACTTTGGACAGGAAGGGGGAAATATGTCTTTCACCTTCACAATCTCTGCCTTTTTTTTCTTTGAACCCAAGGTCTTTGCACAGCAAGACAGTCTTTGCCACATTTCCTTTAAGTGATAAAGATTTCCTTTTTCCTTCACCTGTGACTCCAGCACAAACTTTCTTTTGTTGAACATTTTCAGTGTTAGTCTTTTCAAGATTTCCTACTTTTCTGTTGGGAATTCTTTTCATTTTATTGATGTTTCTGCTGGACCTGACATCAAAAAGAGTGGAGCCCTTGAAGAGCAGAGTTCAAACTTAACATATTTTTCTCGTTGCTCCTTTAAAATAGTCTTGTACCTAAACTGCAAGCAGGCTTTGGTAAGAAACAGGGCTTGTACAGCCTGAGGTGTGGCAGGGAAGGGGCTCTCTGAAGTCTGCACGTGGAGCACAAACCCAAAGAGAATGCAGAGACGCCCTCGCTGATGAAGTTCTCAAAGTTCTCTCATTTCAGCTGGCAGTAGACAATGGGGTGTTTATTTGTGCAGCAGGGATCCTGAGCACTTTGTCTGTGAAGCAATGCACCGACCCAGACCTTTCCTAAACAGGCAAGGGTGCTCCTGAAGGAAAGACAAAGCAAGAGCTTCCCACTGTGGGGTGATGGAAATGATTGACAAGGGGCCAACTACACCAGTCCAACGTTGAAAACCTCTCTTGCCAAATAAATACAAGACAGAATCTGTTTCTGCTGTGTTTGTATGATACCTCCCGGGGCAGTCTGCGCCTCGGACACAGCCAGGACTCGCCTTCCTGACCAAGCCTTGTTCCTTCTTCTTCTCCAGGTCAATATTGGCATTCTCATTGCTGTCACAAGAGTCATCTCCAGAATCAGTGCAGACAACTATAAGGTCCATGGAGACGCCAATGCCTTCAAGTAAGTGTTTCTCATTTAAATTACAGCAGCAGTCTCACACGAGCAGTGTTATACCATGGGCCTCTGCCAGAACACCGACATCATTCCTCCTCAGCAAAAAGCAAATACTGCTAAGGTATGATCCACCTGAATGCAGCCAGTTAACCTGTATTTTATTAAAGCTGAGTGCTGCACAGGATGAAACCTGTGGTTCAGTAGGAGCTGAAGTGTTTCCCTGCTTACTGCAGTCTCCAGCACTTGCTGATTCATGATTTTCCCTTTTATTAATGGAGACTTTCCTCTTCCTGCTATAGTCAAAAGCTGAATTTCACAGAGCATCATTAATCTGTACCAGGTTACTGCAACTGTTCTGCTCCTTCCAAGGATAGACCTTGTTTCTAGCCCCAGTTCAGCACAATATTTAGGCATATGCTTATCTTTAAGACTCTCTTGATACTGCAGAGCACACAGACCTGTGCTGGGTTTAAATGTGTGTGTAAATTCAAGCGGACCTTTATTTCATAGTGCCGTGAGCCTCTTGGGGTGGTGGCCTCAGAGTGAATCATCTCTAAAATAGCACTAGCAAGTCTGGAGGGGAAATGTAAGGCAGACACAAAGCTACCTCCGAATGAACAAGGACAAATTCTCATTTCTGAAATATAGAAGATTACATGTGGGTAGCTAAGAAGATAATTTTGTATACTCAGGCTAAAATAAGATGCTGAATATTCCGTTTTGTATCTCCTAAAGATGCTTTAGTCCAAATAGAGAAATGACATTGTAAATAAATAAAGGAATGTGGAACTTAGAAGAAAAATGTGATGATGCCTTGTGTTTAATGTTTCTGAGGCACAGGCTATTGTAGGATAAGGATTTGGTGCCACTGTTCTGAAATGGTATCATAAAGAATAATTTTTATGCCTGGATTACTTATGTAATTTTGAAAATGTCCTTAAGTTTTAAATATTAGTGACAGTTACCTAATTGAAGTTAGTTTAGTTATTGTATACTTATCCAACAGAAACAGAAAAACAGTAAATAAGTCTACACAAAAATCTATAAGATAGTTACACTGTAGTGAAATGAGAAGACTGGGAATTAAAATGACTGTTTCAGGTTTGGCTGAGTTCCTGTGACCTTCAGAAATACAAAGGAAATGTAGAAATTTAGGAAGCAAATAACTGTATATTGTCAATGCCAATTTTCATGCACTATTAGAAGTATGAAGACAATGAAACAACTCCATAAGTGCAGGAGGAGCTGCAGAGATTGCTCCATGTACGTAGATATTTTACTGTGTTGCAGGGAATTGAGTCAATACACACTGTACCCTGCACACTAATGCTTATTATTTTTTTAAAAACTATGTGTGTGCACATAAGTAAATAAATTTATGAATGATTGGTCTAGGAATAAGATGAGAGCCCTTTAATGAGGAGTGCATTTTCTCAGTCCAAATACTATCAGCTGTAGATTTGGAATGGTGCAGCTCAGTACTGAAAATGAGACTTCTCCAGGTGCCCTGGCTAAGAGATGCTCTTTGTGCCAATTTTCACATTACAGTTTCAGGATTTGACCTAACAAAAGTTACAGGGAGAAAAGTGGAGAAAAATTATTATCAGAGGGCTGATACACCTGGAATCTTAAATCATTAAGTTATTAAGTGGAAATATGCTCTGACAGAACAGCTTTCCCCACAGAACTAAATTAAGCCAAAAAATACAATAGAAGGTAAACAGAACATAGAGAATAGTTCTTCTGTAGATATCATTACAGAAATGGGTCCTCAAAGCAAGTTTGAAATGAGAAGAGCATAAATACGTGTTCAAATCAGATCCTGGGAAGTATTTATACCATGATTTAACATAGCAGTGAGGCATGATGAATTAGAGTTCTATGTACAGAGGATGTCATGGAGAAAGTAACTGGAAAAAAGGATAATTATACGGCCTTTGTAGCACTGGGTTTGTATATCTAGTGTGAAATCCTTCTGTACATTTTCCAAAGAATAAGAGAACAAAGCAAAGCAGGGTTCTGATCTGACAGGTGCAGGGAAAGTGTTTTTATAGTGTAAAATCCCCATGGCTCCAAGCACTGAAGGCACCTGGGTGTTGATTACAGGTTGTTAACCTGAGAGGGTGGATAAGCACAGCAAAACGAATCAGTGACACAACACAGAAAAGCAGAAAAGCTCTATAGTTTCTGTCAGGAAGAACTGCAAGGTAGTTTTTGAATCAACCAGTTCACCTGGCTTAGGGAGGAGTCACCGAAGGCTGCAAAGTGCTTTGTGTAACGTGAGCCTTAAATGAAGGGGCTGCCAGGCATCCTTGATGCTTGCTGTGGGCAACACTGAGCTGTGTTAGGAAGAATTTCTCAGGCCCTTCTCACAAACACAGAGCTGGATTAAACCGGCCCGGTGATTTTGGTGAGGCAGGAGAGCTTTGTCACCGCGCTGTGGCTGTTGGCAGCAGGCAGGTGGGATGGAAGGAGAAGTGGCTCCTTTGGGGCTGTGCTTTGGTTTCGGAAAGCCAAAGGCAGAAAATGAGGACTGCAGTGCAAGGAGCTGTGGAGGGGAAGCGTTCTCTGTCCAATAAACTTGAGGGAGAAAAAAAGAGGGACTTGAGTGCTGTGTTTCCAAGCTGGAATGGAATGTGAGTGGACAGCACGATGAGAGACAGTAAGTCGCTGTCTGCACCAGTTTGAATGATGACAGCAGTTAACCAGCAGGGTTAGACATGTCCAGGCGATAATGAACTGAAGGGGCTGGCAAAACTGGCTCGGGAGCAACCAAAGTGGCTGTGGCAGGAGCGCGAGGAGGTGCCAGTGCCACCTCTTTCCTTGGTGGCTCAGGCCAGCGCTCATGTCCGTCTGTAAGCACCTGGCTGAGTGGCCGCACACTTGTGGATGTTGCCGAGTTCAAACCCAAGCAGCTGCTGTAGTCTGACAGTCCCAGCCTGCAGGGTTCTCAGAACAGGCTCCTCCTCAGGCTGGCCTCTTGCCAGGCTCTACTGCCAAAGGGAAAGTTTAATCACACTGACAGGGGCTAAATTCCACTGCTGCTGGCAGCCTGCATGGGAGAGGACCTGCCCTGGCTTCGTCTCCCCTAAGCACCAGAGCTCAGTAAAGCTGACACCACATCCACGGGGACTCCTGATCCGTGGGGAAATGGCTCCTGCTGCAGTTGATGTTGTCTGTTCAATGTCCATCTCACTTGCCCTGAAAGCTCTGATTTCTCCCCAGTGGCAGAGGGAAGCCCAGGCTGACTGGCTGCACTCAGATCCATCTCTGGTGTCTCAAGGCAGGTGGGACTCAGCCCATAACTGAGCAGAGGTCACCTTAGGAAACCGTGGGAACCAAGGTGCATTTGGAGTCGTGATGGTATCAGTTAGAAAGGGTATTTATTGCTAGAGAAGTGCTAGTGCTGGAGCATCTTTAGTTTCTGAAAAATTAAGTTACTTGGCAATGCAAGTGGATATTACCAACAAGGCTTGTTTCTCTTGGCAACAAACAGCAATAAACTGACGTAATTATTTAGAGTAATTGTTCCTGATTTTCCATATGGCAGCAGGTCCTCTCAAATGCTGACTCAAACGTGACTGCAGGAGAAGCATCAGGGTGAGCCAGTGCTCTGCTCTGAAGGCAGCATCTGTCAAAGTTCAGGTTTAAAAGCCAAAACAGAAAAGAAAGTAGTGAAGAATACTCCTTTTTTTTGTCATATATTCATCTTCCCCATTACATTTCCCCCAGAACAAAGTGCAGTTATTGGCTTCTCGACCGCTTCAGGCTCAGATGTTGCTTGTCACAGAGGAGGCATCAGAGAGCATCCTGCTGAACATCTTGTTCTACTTCCACAGCCACTGGTGTGGTCATTTGTTTGTTTCAAGTAAATAAAAATAGTGCCTCTAAAATGAATTGAAGAAGCAGCATAGAGTAAGCTTTTATGATACATACACTGCAAAATACCCAGTAATTTAGGGCAAAATAAATGTAATTAAACAGTTTATGATCAGAGACACTAATTAAGGCATAATAGACTCCTGTGACAGTCTGAACGTAAGTATTTGGTCACTGTAGTAATTTTCCTATGTGTGCAAAAATAGCTACTTTGTAGTGTCTGAAACTTTAATTCTGCAGGAGCAGTTTACTGGAAAGAGCTGATCAAAGAATTATTATCATGTCCTATTTACTGCTGGAATTTACCTAAGAACATGCTTTTTGTATTGTTTTTAAAACGTATCAAACACATATATAGAATATGAACCTTTCCTTTAGTTGTGATTGATTATAATTGAACCTTTTATTAGAAGGTGAGCTATTGACTCTCAGCAAAATAATTTTGAGCAATAATTCAGTTGTGGCTTAATGGGAATGTTTTGCATCCAGGGAACAGATTTTCTGCCAAAAAGCGAATTTAAATGTTTTAGTTTATAGAACGCTGAATCTAATACCTTGAAACATTTAAATGCATACATACAGCATTTGTTTGAATTATCCATTCTTTTTTTAGGGACATAACTAATCATATGTTTGAGTTTAAGCACATGAGTAGCCTCTCTAAGCTTAATGCAATTAAAGCAGATTAGTTTAATGGAATTGCTCATGTGCTTGAAAAGGCACATGATTACATTTCTGAGTTATGAACTATTTGAACTCTTTTTCTTACTTACTTCTGCTGCATCTAAAGGCTCTACTCAGTGCATTCATTGATTACAAGGGCCTAAACATATTTTTTTTTTGCTTACTGCCCTACCCTTTCAAAGTCTCACTGCTTTTTGCATGGAACGTTCCTTCTCTGTTACAGTGAGAGAAGATCCCCAGTGTGGCAGTGTTAGAAATGGGCACATTTCATTCCCCATGGGGAGAACTCTGGCCTGACTACATTTCCACATTTACGTTTGACTACCTGAGTTCCCTTGATGACAAGGGTTAACATATAACACAAAGAATTCTCACAGATCTGTTTTGCACTGACTGATATTAATTGTAGCAGAGGCAGAAATGCCCAGCTCATCTCTGTTGCAGGAATAGTGGCTTTAGTTTAGAAGCCAAGACACCACGTTTAGAATTCCCCCTGGGATTTCCCAGCCCGTTCACTTCTGCACTCTGTTGTCCAGAAGAGACAGTTTCATTAACTTTTCTTGAGTAAACTGCCAAGTCCAACTCTTACTGAATACATTCTCACTGCTTACTCTGAAATGGTCCAATGAGTTGGAAAAATCTCTGTCTTTTTTATAAACAGTACACTTCATCACTCAGTGAACCGAAGGTGATAGCTATCATAATCATCCATGGAGAAAGCAATTACAGCAAAATTAGAAGTATTTCTTAGCCTTTTACCCTGTTCTTCCTTTCATTTTACTATTTTCTGTATCCCTCACTCTTCACTCAGTGAAATAGTGAAACAGTTCTCCATTGGAAAAATATGTTTCATGTTTAGTTAAATTAATCACCGAAAATTGGAACAAATGGCAGTAGCTGCAGTAAATGGGAGCAAAACAGGGCTTCAGGACAATCCCAGCACAGTTAGTCATGTAAGCTGCTGTGTTAGTTCTGTCTGCATTTTTTAATACATCACAAACCCCTCCACACGAAACTGAACGTGGAGTCTGTAGGTTTAATGCAAACCTATTCCTTACTTCGGTTATCTGGAGAAAAACAAAGCTGTACAGAAAGAATTTCCATTTGACAGGTGCAAATCCGAGAGGGCTGTCCTCCAGCAGCTCGTGGTGCTGCAGACATCTGTGGGGTTTCACCGAGTAATTGGCCACTCCAAAGCACTCTGCAAAGCCATCCATTACATCCCCGCAGCACCGGGGGTGCCGTGGCAAATCGCTCATCCAGTTAATCACTGATCTGTTCCGTGCCACGACTCTGCCTCCGTGTTTGGCTTTGTTTATAAACACTCCCCCAGCCTTTCAGCCCCGTCACCTGGGATACAAATCCTGGGAGTCAGTGCTGATGCCTTTGGTGCTTTAACGCCAGCCGTTATTCTGCGAGATCCTGTGTACTTGTTGCATTTCGTTCTTGTGATTCCACTCCTGGTTTGTGTCATTTGGTGTCCAAAGACTCCTCGTTCTAAGGATTATTCCCAGCTGTTCATTTTCACAGAATGTGCTTGTCAATCACGGCATCGCCTGGAGCTCTCAGGAGCACTCTCCTGCCAAAGCGATACCATGATCTCCTCCGTAACTAAACTCCACCTCTTTGTGATACCATTAGAGAATTTTTCTCTTTTTTTAATCTCCTTCCACAAGGAAGGTGAGGAGCAAGTTACAATCTGTAAACTCTTCTGAAAGTCTACAGGGATTCAAAATCCACAGCACTAGAAGATCCTTTTTTGTGCCTTTCTGGGTGGCAGATGTTTGCAGTGCAGCCCTCAGAGACAGCGAGCACCTGCTCTTGTGAGCTCTAATGAAAAAGAAAAGAGCTTTTCCCATTTGCAGAAGCAGAGCCATCCATCAGACAGAGCAGTGTGACAGGCCAAATCTGCTTTCAGCAGTTCCTTTTCTTCACAATTTCTCCCTGTGTGTAAGGAATCGTGTTCATTGAACGTGGCTTCAAACAGCATGAGTGATGCACCTCACAGAAACTGCTGGAAGGAGGAGAGTTGACTGGCAATAAAGGAAATAATTAAAATGAAAGTATTGAGCAGTGACAGCTAGTGAGCTGGAGTGCTACTGCCAATGATAATGTCTTCAACCTAATTAAATTTTTGGCTCATTGAATATGACAAATACAAATGCAGTTTGGGTATCTCCTTATTAGACTCAGGGTTTTAGACTAAAAATAACATGGGTTTGAATGTTGCCAATGAGGGTATTAATGAGGAAGTGCTAATCTTTTAGAGACCATAATGACAGTAATGGGAGTGCTTTCTTCACTGCAGATGCTGAGAGTCACAGCACTGCAGAAAGGCTCCAGGCCATGTTGTGATTGTTGAGGCGCATTTCAGGCACATTTTGGGAGGAGTATTAAAATATTAAAGGTATGTAAAGCATAGCTGCAGAGAGGAGGCTACTCTGTAAAGCGAGAGAAACAGGGACAAATATTAACAGGCTTAAACTGATGAAAAACAAAATCAAATATCTTCAAGATTTCTGTAGTGGGAGGGGAGTTGCAAAGTGATGGATCCGATCACCTGGAGAGCTGCTGGGCTGCTGCCTTTGGGCAGCTTTCACAAGTGGTGGTACCACTGCCTGTCAGGGCTGATTCTGCCTCCCGGAGCGACAACCAAGGCTGGCTCGTGGCTGCAGTGGGTGAGATGACATTGTGAGCCCTTCCACAGCTTAAATTTTTCTTGGTTGTCTCCTTCTGAGCCAAAACTGCCCTTTGTGGGAATAGTTTTCTGTCTGTCTTTACTCCTTTAGCAGGATTTGCTGCTCCAGGGCCTGTTGATTTTGGCTCCAAAGGAACAAACAGCTCTAATATTTGTGCCTGTTTCTTTCTGTGTTAGGAAGGGCAGCAAGACAAAACATACAGGTACAAAATATACACGGGAAACTTCATTGTTAAGAGATGCTGGTTTTTCTGAGTATACAGATAAAACAATTTTTATTGAAGATGCTTATTCATGTTTATTTTCACATCTGAATGTCAGGATAGAATAAGGTTTATTAAAACTTGGTTATTAAATCCCTGTGATGAAACCTTGCTGTGAACACAACAGAATCAGTGATGGAGGTGCAGGGTGTGAGAGAAGGGGCCATACCAAGCCTGTTTATCATCTCCTCTGGATGGGAATGTCTAGAAGCTCGTGCTGTACTTACTGACCTATGATTGGATCAGTTTCTTGTTTCCCACCTCTCAGCCCCTGATGGATCCCAAGGGCAGTCACTGCAGGTGTAATCTGTCCTCTGCAGGAGCCTGGGGGTTCAGATGGGGTCTCCTTAAGACAAACCAGGATTTATACAGCATTTAATGAGAGCAAAACTCTGCTGGCCCCATGCCTAAGGCTGGATCACTGCTGAAGAGTCCTTTGTGGCACACAAGGTGCCAGGCAGAGAGGAGTTGGGTCAGGGCTGTTGTTAGCAGTGTGATATTGAGACATCTGGGAACAATGCATGGGTGGTGTCGCTCCACTGTCCCTTCCCTGCTGCCGAAGTTTGCTAAAGGACAGCTTGTCTCCTTCACTTCTAGAATTATAACATCAGAAAGTTTCAGGTTTTGAAAATCTGCAGCTTTGAAGTTCACAGTAATTTGTTTTTAAAATGTCCTAGCTGGATTTAGTTTTCAATCGTTTAATATCTGATTTCAAGCCATGGAAGTGCTGGTGGGAGGAGGGCAGGGCTGTGAGTCACAGCCTGGTGCCTGGAACCAGAGCAACAATTAAACGCTGCTCGTTCATCACAAAATGGGACAAAATGGGACCTCAAGAGTTTGCTTGAACTGCTTCATTTACACCCTTGGTTCCAATTTATAATCCTGGAACTCTGTGTCAGCTTTATGCAGAATAATAAGAGCAAATATTATAGTTATAGCATTGCAGATTAGAAATGTTATTTAAGCACATGCTGTGTGCAGAGCTCTGGGCAGCTTGTAAATCACTGCCCAGTCTGACTTAGCTCTTAGCTAAGTGTGATTTACATATTTTCCCAATAAAGCACTCTGAAAATAAAATTAAAGAAATGGGAAATACAGCTAATTACAATAAAGAAAAGATATTATCATAGTATCAAAAATACTTTTAAACTTTTAGGTGCTCTCTTCAGGTAAGTAATAAAATGCCATTACCAGTATTTATGTTACAAGTGTTCTGGAAATAGAAATTGAACATCATTCCTAATTATTTTCAGTTGAAAAAGATGTGAGGCAGAAATATATTTTAATGAAAGAAACTGAATAAAAAGCACTTTTCTTTTGGAGCAGTATTAGAATAGTGAGGTTTTGGAAGTGAGATGCTGTAACCACCCCATGTTCTTTACTCTGTTTCTTATCCCTAGTAAATCTCATGTGTCTTCTCCAGATGTCCTCCCAAGTTAGTTGTCTTATTTTAATAATAATAATATTAAAAGCTAGGGAATGTCCGAATACAGTAGCAGAACAAAGCAGCTTTTGGTGTCCTCATGTGATTAAATATAGTAATGACTCAGATTCCTTGTAAGCAGCAATGAGGCAGAGAGAAATATGCATGGTATAAATATGCATGGAGCTGCATAAAGAAGTGTTTCATGACTTATTGTCTGTACAGAACAAGAGAATTAGCTAACCCTCAGCTCAGAAATTTAAATAAATAAATGATGACCACAGAGTCTATTTCTCATTTTCATAATGTATATGGAAACCAACTGTACCCAAGTGCAGCAGCATCTTGCTGAAGAAAAGGGCTTGAGCTTGTCCCAAAAAGCCAAAGGAGGCACAGGAAGCACTTGGAAGGAACACAGCATCAGCTGCCGTTCCCCTTGATGAGCACCACAGCCGTGTGCTGCCTGGCTTCTTTACCCCCGGTGCAGTCAATGCACTCCTGGCGCTGCAGCGCTGCCTCGGAGCCGTTCGCGTTTCCCGGCCAAAGAGCCCGGCAGCAGCGCGGCTGCAGCAGCCCTTCAGCCCCGTGTCCTTGTTCCCCGTGTGCACACCTGGGACAGGAGAGAAACAAGGATACAGCCATTTATGTGCCACGGCTGCAGTTAAAGCTCACATGAACCATTACACAGAAAATGACTTCTCTTCCTCAGTTTATGTGCCTGACCTTGATCGCTTTGCTGTTCGCCGCTACCGTTGCCATGGAAATGGGAGAATGATTGTTCTGTTGGTATCGTTGCATAATTAAGGGTCACTGAGGCTGTTTGGGTCAAGATATCATTTTCAGAATTCAGCTCCTCAGGGGGTGAATGTTATTCCACAGAAATTTTCTGCATCATTTGACGTGATTGTTTCTTTGTCATCCTAAATTAAAATATGGGTCCCACTGCCTTCAAGCTAAAAGCCAGAAATATTTGCCAAACCTATGGATTCCTAGAGAAGGCTGCTTTTTCTGGATGTTCCAGGACTACAGAACTACCAAGCTGTGGAGTTTGTTGCCACTTGTCAGCTAAGGAGTGGTAAATGGCTGTGTAATTGCCTCTGACAATTTTGAAATGTGTGTAGAACACAATCACTTTTACTGGTAAAAGCCTCTGGTGATGGAGGTTTGGGTCTCTTCAGGGAGTAACAAGCTCAGAAGCTTTGTTTTCTCTTGAAAAGCTTGATGTTTCTACAAGGACAATTTAGGAAAGGAGGAATTGGAGCCTGGGCCATTTTTGACAGACCATGTTTTCTAGATTACCAGTAATTTTTGGTGTTTGCCTCCAGTCTTTCCAAAGAACCACACTTTTCTTGAAAACTCCAACCCCAGCAGGATACATGGAGCACAGGGTAGGGCCTATTTCATATTTTTACCATATGGTGTGCCTGGTTTGACATCCCAGAGTAAGGAAAACAAAATTAATCCTAATGGGTTTTCATCACTGACTGCAGCTCTGTAAGTCTTAAAAACAGATCTATTAACTGTGTTTCATTATAGTTATAATTAATTAAATGAAGCTGCCTCTATGCTAGCATCTAATCCTGTGCTTTGGACAACTCCTGAAATTTTTAGGGAAAAAGGGCCCCATCCACATTATCCTCCTGATCTGGCAAGGCACAACAGATGTGCCACTCTTCTGTTTCCTTTGGCTTTCTTTTGGCACAGACGTTTTTGAAAGCTCTGGCTGCTCATAGTTTCTGTCTTTGAGCAGGTCTGTGTTTTGATACACCCTTTCTTTCTCCCTGCGTGTCCTTCGTGAGCAAGCTCTGCCCTTTCATATCAGTACTCCAGTCCTGTGAGTGCTTCCTTCACAGCTCCTGTTATGGAAGGAGAGGGGAACGCTATGAGGTCCTTTTCATAACTTCTGTAATTTGACAGTCCCTCTTTATTAGCACTGGGTCTGTCATCTCAGCTTACTGCCGTGAAAGCAGAGATCTTCACCGCATGAGATAATAGCTATAAAACAGATTGAGGTGGCTGTAAATAGTGCAATAAGACTGATTTTCAGAATATTGTTTCAAGACGACTTGCAGGGCTGTAGCCAATTAAAACAGTAAGAGTTGGGCTGATGTAGATTCGTGCCTCACACGGGTGATGTGCCTGGGGACAGTCTGTTCAGAACGCTGTCACGAGGTGGGAGAAGTCCTGCGTTGGGAGCTTGGGAAAAGGATGAAACCATGGAGAAGGGGAAGATATAATTAGGTAAATGTTGGAAGAAAAAAGTAGATCACATCTCACCTGCTCCACCCACAGGCAGGATCTGGCCCTTTGGGACATTTCCATTTCTCTGTCCTTGAAAGAGACACGTAATGAGGTTTTTGGGAATAAGCTGTCACAACCAGTGCCTACTCCTGGGCTGAGCCCATGCAGTTAGGCGCCAGTTCTGTGTTAAAAGAAGAGAGGAGTCTGAAGGATCAAACTCATTTCACACATGCAGAGTGTCCAGAGCAGCCCAGGCTGGGTGATCCTGTTGCTCCTATAACTGACTTTACAATCATATTTGTCAATTATTTGATATCTTTGGCCTAGAGAGAACTAATACCTGTTCAACCCAGGGCTTGCTCATGGCAAACTGGATATCTGTGAAACCAAATCCTTCTCCATAGTTTTTGTTGTCTGGTTGTGGGAACAAAGTGCTGCTCTTTTGTCCTACCTTTGGAGACAAACTGACCCCTAATAATACCATGATATGTTAAAAGAAAAACAAAACCCAAACCCCCTTACCCATTAGAAAATTGCAGTTTATTTTCTTTTAAAAAACCCAAATGAATCCCTCCAGACTTTCTGGTCGATTTGCTTTTGTGAGACAGTTAAAGAAAACCTGTAATGGAAGTGGGTAGTATTTTCTTGTCTTTTTTACTCCTCTCTTAGTTCTATAAAGTAACTCCAGAATCTTTTAGGGTAGAACCAAACACTGTGGGAAATAGGCAAGTGAACCATTTGTGTTCAAGAAATGAATAAATCTTCACTATTGTAAGGATCAGGGCCAATTCTTTTCCTTTTAAACTGCTTTCATTTTCCACATGGTTTTCTAAGAATTTAATTATTTTGGCTTCTGGCCATGGTCATCAACAACCACTCCTGGGAAATTCGTTCAGTCATCCATTTCTGGAGCCTCATTCATTTTCAGCAGCCACATTTTTTGGACTTCCAAGAAGTGTAACCTGTGACTGAAACAAAACCCCTGCCCGTTCTGTCTACCCTGCAGCGCTGGTGGTGAGTTTCTCCTGCAGGGCTGTGCCACTGCTCACCCGTGGCTGTTCCCAGCAGATCTGCAGTGCCTGTCTGACTGCGGAGATTTGTCCTGCACGCTGCTTGAGCAGTTGCTATGGAAAAGAGAAAACATGTCCTGTTCCACTGGGGCTCTTCCTGAGGTTCAAGTGATGCTTCAGGAGAAGCAGAGCTTGAAAGGAAGCTCAGAGACACACAATATTTAAAAAATAAAGCACAAATAGGCACCAGGGCCGCTCACGAGCAGCAGGCCCAGTCTCCTTCCAGCAGTGGTGGCTTCTCTGGGAACAGAGAAGCTTCTGGGTCTCTTGGGAGTGAGAAGGGGCACGAGCGGCTGTGGTACCGAGTCCAGGTCTCCTCAGCCAAACCCATCTATTAACACTCCCTGATTGGCTGTGCAACATTTTTCTACTGTGAGAATAAGCTCTCGTTTTCTTTGATGACTTAATGGCAAGGTTCAGTGGAAAATTAGCTTTCCTTGGGTTTGGGGATTGAGAACCAGAGGATGCTGTCTCAGCAGCAGTGCAATGAGAGAATTAGTATCAAAAAATGCTGGAGAAAGGAATTGTAGAAAAAGAATGGAAAAATCCCACTGCAGGTTCAGTTTCCCTGGGGAAATCACAAACTCCTAAAATTCAGCTTGCAAGGACATTATGTTTTAATTCTTTGTATTTGTTTTTAATAACTTGCACTAAAGACAAGCAAAAGGACATGTTTTGGTTCAGCAATTATTTTTTGGGAAGTTTTTTTTTTTTTCTTTTGTATTTTTAGAATCTGGAAGCTATGGAGGTGACAAGGGACTTGATCTGTGGAAAGCCTTTGCAAGACATGGGTTCCTAAACCCCTGGTTAGGTGCTTAAGCCAAAAGTCAGTGCTGCAGCCTCTGGAATTGCCTTCTCAGTATTAAAATTCCTAAGGTAGCTCCATTTCTGGTTGTGGCCTTAATTTTGTCAGGCTTGATGGGGATTTGAAGTGAGACTGGAGTTTCAGTCCCTGCTCTGCTGAATGTTTAATATAAATTCAGAAATATTAATAAAGCAAGGATTAGGTAGGACTGTCCTCTCTCGGGGAGTGCCTTGTGACTTATCTGTGGAGTTCACCTTCTCTCTCCGAGCCAGAGAATACTTAATTATTTAATATGAGTGGAACAGGTTCAACAGGCAAGAATGAGCATCACGCAGGGAGTCAAAATGCTTTTCTGCAAAAGTGGGAACTGCAATCCCTTCGGCAGAAGGGTGATTTGAGCCCAGACCTCCTATATTCTGGGCAAATGTTGTGTCTTCCAAAGGCAGTTTGAGATTTTTGGGAAGGCCTGTGAGAGGTGACACTGCTTTGGCAACATCTGCGTTCTTGTGAGGGTCTGTAGTGAGAGGGCACACTGTAAAACACTGGGGGTGATAGAAAAGCAACAATTCCACCTCCCTTCCCACTCGTGTGATAAAAATCAATCTGAATTTAGTTGCTGTTGCAGCCTAGATTTTTTTTTTCCTGTAGCTGCAATGATTTCATTTAGCAGCCCCTTCCTGGGTTATAAATGACACCCACAAGAAAGCAATGCTCTCAGGTGACTGTAAGTAGTTCTCATTCAGTTGCACACCATTATTTTGAAAGTACAAATAACATTTGGGAAAATGGGAAATGGCCTCTGCAGTTATTGGTTTTGTCTTTTTTTTCCCTTAATTTGCTATAGTTCTGCCTAGAAATCACCCAAGATTAGGTAAGCAACTGTGTATGTGCTGATTAAAGTACACTCCTTGTGCCATCAGCCTGATCGTCTGTGCAGCCAAGGCCAAGTGGAGGAGGAGAAGGAGGCACATGAGTGTTTGCAGGAATCCATCAGCTGCTGCTCGCAGCCAGGAGCAGAAGTAAAATCCATGTGTGTTCTTTCAGGGTGAAAGCTGTACCCCTTAGATCAAGATGTCTAGCAGAGTCCACAGCTTGATTTCATTGAGTAAAACACCCCACACCTGCTCTGGTGTCACTTCCATGCAGTGTGGGGAGGGAACTGGTTGCTACATTCGAAGGGGCCTGAGGGATTTGACTCTGAGCCTGTGCTTCGGCTGCTCTGACAGCAGCTCAGACACCCCCGTGCCTTACTCTAACAAAAGTCCTTTTTCTCCTTGAGGAGCGCAGGGGAGCTCCTTCCTCTGGATCCCAAGCGGAATCAGTGGCTGTTCATCAGCCCTGAAGATTGTTCTGTGGTTTTCCTGCCATTTGCAGCCTAGTTCCATGAAATTCATGAGCTGTACCCATTATTCTTCCATTTGTCTGTTTGATGTTGGTGGCGACTCACCGCCGACAGCTCTTGGGGTTGGTTTTGCTCCTTGGAGTAACGAACGAGCTCTGGGTAGCAAAGTGGGCAGCACACAGAGCTCCTGGGTGCCTGCTCTGAGCTGCTGCTCCTCAGGGCTCAGCAGGGATGGCAGCCTGAGCAGGGCCAGGTGGAGGAGACCAGGGCTATGACTTGAACTTGTATGGAAAACGTTTTCATTCACAGTCAGAATTGCTACACGTGGTTTCCCAGCACCTCTCCAACTTCCAGCTTAGGAGTGAGTAAACATTACTTGTAACAAACAGGAAACTGAAGTTAAATTACTTTATTTTCAGCCATGAGTCTGAAATGTTAGTCACAGGTTTGAGAACTTATTTGTTTTTATATAAAGCACAAAGGATACTGCTGGAAGTGACTAGAGAGGAGCTCAAGAAACAAGAGAGAAACTTCAGTTAAAAGACCTATCTGTCAAGCTGTCTTTTTCTGTGAATTGTGGTGAAGGATTTTTGCTTTTTTTTAGACAGCATTTCCTCCAATGATTATATAATCTTGGCTTATGGGTCTGAATTTAGTTCTTACTTCAGCAGGCATCATGATGGAAAAAATGAATGTCAGAAGTCTTAAAAGGATTAGTGCTCCATACAGAACCAATAAAATTGATTTGTGAATTAGGGGTCCCCTTCACAGAACTAATAAAGTTTTCTTTCTGCAAGCAGTGAAATTTCTTTCTTGTAAGGTGTCAGTGTGGTCGTTCAGGGTTGGTGTAAGGTATGGACAGGGCTCAGGGCAAGAGCAGAAAAGGGCAGAGATTAACTGAGGGAAAGGGAGCAATCACAGCAGAGTGGAGCTGTTCCGCACCAATTGCAAATACAATAAAACTGGGAGGCCCAACTGTGCTCTTGGAAAAATGTCCCTGGTAACTCCAGTAACTGTGCAGTGATTTTAGATGATGTTGGTAATGAAAATACGACTCAGAGGTGCTGAAGCCTGTGCCTCTTGCACACCAGGGCTTCAGTACAGCAGTGATAATTACCCATCTCGGAAAGCTTCCCTTCCCCTGGTGATTGATTTCAGCTGGATTAAAATGCTAGCTAACAGCCTGTCTCCCAGCAAGATACACAGAAGATATCAAAATCCTGTACTGAAGTGAGTGCCAAAACAAAAGCAACTGAAAAAAAGCCAGGTGAAGAAATTTTAATGGGAAAAGACCTCTGGTGAGCAGGTTTTACTTCTCAGGAATTAGAATTCATCTCTAAGAGGAAAAGGGAAGAAAAATATTTTTTTTTCATCTGGAGCTTGAAAGGGTAAGTGGATGTTAAATGGACAGCTTAGCAATTAATGGAGAAAGTTAAAGCTGTTCTTGCCAGAGGCGTATTTGAAAAATGTATGGAGGAATTTCAGAGGAGCTCGACACGGCTCTCGGACAGAGGATTCACCTGAGTGCTCAGGTGAGTGGGGCAGCCCAGGAGCTCAGGGGAGTGGGGCAGCCCAGGAACGTGCAGGAGCTGCTCGTGGGCAGAGCAGCCCTGCAGGGCAGAGGGCAGGGAGCGTGAGTGGTGCAGCACTGAGCCTCACAAACCCCAGCAAGCCTTGCCAGTGTGGTTCCTGCTGAGCCGAGCTCCAGCAGCCTCTGTGACCCAGCTAATACGATTTTTGGTGTTGGGGCAGAGTGTGAACAACCCTAAACCACAGGCTGAATTGACAGATAGGCTGTGTACAGCTAATAATTTCCCAAAAGCCTTTCCACAGACTCTAGATATAAAAATTTTATCAAGACTCCAAGTATTTTTGTGTTTTCCAGAAGTTGTCTAAGTAATGACTTTAAACATAAAAATTGGCAAAATGAAACAATAGAAAGTAGAAAGGAAATCTTTTGTGCTGGATTTGCGTTGTTCCAAATGAATTAGTTCCAGGACTGATCCTCCAGTGTGTTTAGATGCAGAGAGACAAAAAGCTCACCAAACGTGGTGCTACTGGACTGCAGAAAAGTGACAATACCTGAGCTTATGGAAGTGTAGTGAGGAGCAGCCTGTTAATTGCAAAGGCCTGAGAAGGGGCACTCAGGAGAAATTTAGATGGCCATTCTGTTTTCTGACACATTTGGGCACAAGAAAAATGCTTCAGAAAGGTTTATGAAGTCCTGGTGGGGCTGAACCACAGTATCTGCAAAGCTAGCCCAGCCCCTGCCCCACATTACTGCTTCATGTCACCAATTTTGTAGAGAATACAAAGCTCCACTGATGCTAGTGACTATTTTTTTTTAGGTTGCACAGCTTAAGTCATGCATGGGGAAGTATTCCTTCTCCAAAACAGCATCTATTTGTGCTCTATATCTTAGCGTACTAGAACCAATCTACTAAAATATTCATGTAGCAAAGAAAAATGGGAATAAAAAAAATAAAGTATGTGCAGTGTGTCGGAATTAATGTACCTAATGGAACATTAACTTTTGTATTTCTAAGGGTTTTTTAACCTTGCTACCTTAATGGCACTCTGATGCAGCATTTTACAGTTCGTATTTTTCTTTTTTAAAGTTCAAATATTATAAAGGAATAAGGGTAGGAAGGGTTGGGGTAAATGGAAGAAGATAAAAGAGCACCAGGAACCATAGAGCTGGGTCCTTTGATTGGTAAGTAAAGCTCATAAACACCTTGAATTAATAATTTCCTACATAGGCTGGAATTCCAAGCATGTAAGCATAGAAAGCTATGCAATAACTAGGTAAAAATTCAAAAAAGTCGTAATGAGATTTAAGTGAATCATAGGCAGAGGTGACGCTCAGATAGTCTTAAATGAATTTCACCTTCACATGGCTGCTTTTCTAAATGAGTGTGCATGAAACATTCCTACTTTTGCTTGGAAAATCCCACACCTGGATTGTATTTCATTTTAGCTATGGAATTCTGCTGCACATGTGCTGAACTCTGGGCTTAATAAAAAACAATCTTTATTAAAACATGATTTTTGAAACTATATTAGTAATTTGCAATGTTAAAGGCTTCTGAAAATCCAGACTGTACGAATGGTTTTGAAAATACTAAAATTGACTGCCTGATTCTATTCTGCCCCCAACTACAAATTACAGATGAAGCCTTTTGTGCTCTGACTCAAAGGGAAAGAATGAAAAACTTTTGGCAACAAAACAGCTGGAGAAAATTATATTCCAAGCTGAAAATTATATAAAAACGGAGAGTGTGAGAACAAAAGAGGAAAAGAAAGAACGGTGGTGAGTGATGAAGGCAGTTTCACAGGTGTGGCTGTGCTGGGCACAGTAATCCCCGCGGGCTGAGGCTGGGGAGCACTGACCCAGCACAGGGTCTGGGTGTCCCTGATCTCCAACTCCCGGGGCTCCTGCCCAGGGTCTGGGTGTCCCTGATCTCCAACTCCCGGGGCTCCTGCCCAGGGTCTGGGTGTCCCTGATCTCCAACTCCCGGGGCTCCTGCCCAGGGTCTGGGTGTCCCTGATCTCCAACTCCCGGGGCTCCTGCCCAGGGTCTGGGTGTCCCTGATCTCCATCCCCCCGTGCTCCTGCCCAGAGTCTGGGTGTTCCTGATTTCCATCTCCCCGTGCTCCTGCCCCGCTGCCCCGAGCCCTGCACTGCTGCCTTTGCCTGAAGGCACCAAGGGCTCCGTGGCGCTTTCCGGGTCTTTCTGCACGAACTCAGCAGCAAGAGCTGCTCTGCTGGCAGCTCCCCAGTGCAGCACATCTTATCCTAGGGTTTGGGGAGGAACTTTACTCTTAGCAGAGAAAAAAACCCCGAAGCATCCTAGATTCAGAAAAAAAGTTGTATAAGTTGTTTTAAAATTGTATCTTTAAAAATGCATTTTTAAATAAGACCTCAAGCTTTAAGATATTCCTTCATTTTCTGACTGAAAAAAACTCCTTGCAGAATTAAATTGAATTGTGCAGAAATATTCATGGCCAAGCTTACAGAGATATGAATCAATACAGGAAAAAATCCAAACTAAAACAGAAAAAATATTCCAGATGTTTCCTGTCCCAGATTTCCCTATAAACGTCATGACACACTTTTAGTTGAGGACATAACAAAGTGTGTGCTCAGGTCACTGAAATGAACAAGACATCTTGTCTCTTAAGTTTATTTAAAAGATTACTTCATTGACTTGTGTTGTACCAAATTCCCATTTGTTTTGTGTTTGCTGTAATTACGAGCAGTCTCCTGTTGGGCAGCTCTGTGCATTTCTTTGGGTGTACTTTAATCTGTTCAAGGGGGCACAAGGAGGACATTAATCTCCCTGAAAAAGCTTTTTCTCTTGCATAGGTTTCCATCTAAATAGAAACCTGATCATTTCTAAAAAAATGTACCTTTAGCAAGCAGGGAATGACTTTCAGTTTCTCACTGCTCCTGTTTCCTGTTCTGCCCCTTGGCTTCTCTATCTGTAATTGTACCGTAGACTGGACTCACTGATATTTTAAACACTTAATTTGAAGCGTGTGCTCTAATCCCACGGGCTACAGCAGGAGCTCACTGGGTGTTTGTAGTGCTGTGATAAACTGGGATTAGATCTGCCTTCTTGGCAGATGTTTCAAATGAGGGCTGGTCCCTTCTTTGTGTCTTCTGTCTTGTACCACCAAAATTGTTCTCAGCTGGCCAGGAGGAGGAGTTTGTCCTTCGACAGCTGTCACTGAAAATGTGCAAAGGTTCATCTGTTCCTCCTTGGAGGTAAAATTGCTCTGAGCTCTCTGGTTAGCAGTGCCTCGATGGCAGGAATGTTTTCTGAGCGGTGTCAGAGTGGACAGGCCATAAATGCTTGTGGGTTCCCAGTGCTGTGAGCTGCGTGTGCAGGGCTCACTGGTTTTTCACTCTTACACTTGGCTCCCCACTAACAAACGTCTCTGTAAACTCAAGATATGACTGCAGTATTTAAATGATCATCTCTCAAATCTCTTTCCCTGCTCCCTCAGTTCCTGCCTCGCTGTCTGTATTTATCCTGTGTGATACCAATGTTCTGTTATCCCCGCTTTCACAGATGAACAAACAATTAAAATCTTGCCCATTAGAATTTCATGGTAAAGAAGATAAAGAAGAGTTCTGCCTGCTGCCTTGCTGCCAGAACACAGTTGATAACCTCCTTGGTGTGGAGGCTGACATTTCCTTAATGGTCTCACCACGTTTCCTGTTTTCATTTTCTCTTACAGACTCACAGCCAAAGCCGTCGCTGTTCTCTTACCAATCCTGGGAAGCTCGTGGATCTTTGGCATTTTGGCTGTCAATGCCCACGCATTGGTATTTCAGTATATATTTGCTGTTTTCAATTCACTGCAAGTAAGTACCTGGTGGGAAAATTTATGGCTACAGAAGTGCTTCTGAGAGCCAATTAAATGGATCATTAGTGATGTTTTCACATGTTTATACTTATTGCATTTTATTCTGTGTTCCTTCCTCTGTGTTTTAAGTCTGTGCTGACCATACAGTGCTGGCAATTTCTTGTCTTTGTTTGAACAGAACTTGTATCCCACTCCTTAGTGTTTCCAGTAGCAATAATTAAATAAATGAGACAGCACTGAGCTTGAGAAATGAAATTCATTCTTCCAGCACCGTGTACCACAGGCAGGATTCTTCAGTAGAGATACCAGGCCAATTTTTCAGTGCCAATTTGAGGCTTCATTACTGAGACTAAATGAAAGCAAACAGAAGTTTATGGGAAAGATCAATAGTGGAGCTATTCCCTGTGCTGTACAGGAAGGACTCCTGCATGCAGGAAACTCAACCCTCGTCTGCTTGGTGCACCAATCCAGAAAAATATCTCTGTCCAAGGAGGAATGTAAACACCTGCTTAGCTTTAAGCAGACATTTCAGTAGAGGCATGAACCTATAGGCGTGTTACAGTTCTTTCCCCAACAGTGGTTACAAAGAGGAAGAAAAAATAATCTCCTGTAAATCCGTTCTTGTCCTGGGAACAAGCAGCACTATGGACACACAAAGAGTGAAGCAGGGTTCTTGGTGCTGAATACTGCCCCCCAGAAAAATAAAGTTATTTTGTGAGGGAAAGGGGATGAGACCTTTTCACTCTGCATTGGACTAAAAGCCCAAAGAGCAAAATTCTGCCATGAAGATTTTCCTAGTGCTAGTTCCTTGCTTTTCTAACCTGAAAAATACTGATCTGGTGTTTCCCAAAGGGCATTTCCCTCTGCCTTGGTCTTTGCAACCACAAAGAAAAAGTTCTCATTCTTGTCATGAAACAAGAATTTCTGCATATTTTCAGCCAGATTTCTCCTTTAGTACAGCAAAGTTTAGGAGGTGTTTTTTAACAGGCAAAGTTCCAGACAAGCCTCACAGTAACCTAATGCTGCA
This sequence comes from Platysteira castanea, assembly GCA_013397175.1. Classification (NCBI taxonomy): domain Eukaryota; kingdom Metazoa; phylum Chordata; class Aves; order Passeriformes; genus Platysteira; species Platysteira castanea. The sequence goes on along the minus strand of VYXC01003456.1, from coordinate 257,375 downwards.
GGATTCCCCAGTTTCACTCGGGGCACTCTGATATTTACAGGGCTCCAGCTGCCTGATGCCTGCTCTGTACAATACTGAGAGAAATATTATTGTATTTGGTTCTCCACAGCCAGATCTCACCCTTCTCCCTTTTTTATGTTTCCAGGGATTTTTCATGTTCCTGTTTCACTGTCTTCTGAACTCAGAGGTATGTAACCAAATGGTGCCAACAAATTTGGTGTTCCCAAATTCAGGGAACATAAGTGTGAAGCAAGAACAGACTTTCTCCATTATCACTGCCTGCTATGTCACTGATTTCCTTTTTCCTTTAATTAACACATGGCTGTTTGCAGCTTTGTGACTTGCAGCAGTTTGACCCACGTTTGACATGTGTTTTAATTAGCATAAGAAAGGTTTGAAACAAAGAACAAAGATAAGAGGAGCAGTTCAAGAGTCAGGAGAGAAGCTGTCCTGGGAGCTGGAGGGGCTGAGCAGGGCACTGCGAGGGGAAGATGCTGAAAAAGTGGGAGCAGGACTCGCTCTGGCAGTCCCTGCTGGGGGGCTCTGTTACAGCTGCAGTTCCAGGGAGGAAAATAAATATTATTCGCAGCAAAACATACTTTTGGATGGTGCTCATGCAGTCCTTAATGGGAAATCAAACCGAGTAGAAGATATTCCAGGTATTTTTCTTGGCGGGAAGTTCAGGTTTTCACAGGCAGCTGAGACACCTTTTTGCATTAAGGCTGCGTGAGAGCAACTGGGATAAAGCCAAGGCAGGGCTGATGTAAATTTGGCCTGCAGCATCCTCTCCTCCCGTGGCAGACAGCAGAAAACGCTCGGCAGCAAGCGTTACTGAAAAGAAATGTTTTTGTGAGAACCATTTGCAGCACGCTGCCGGGGGAATGCTCAGTGGAGGCCCTCGTAGCTCTGGTTCTCCACAGTTCTCTGTTCTGGGTGTTCATGAGTAGCTCTGCCCCATAACCTGTGCAACAGCAGCACTGCAGCTCTTCTGCAGAGAAATTGTTATTTATTAATAGGTGCCAACCTCAGTCTCAGAGCATTCACTGATGTGACCTCTGCCAAAATCAGTTTGGAGAGTCAGGTCTGACTGTGAAACTCTTGATCTTTATTGAAATCAACTACAATTAAGCAGGCAGGTTAAACGTAGGGAAGAAAAATATTTCTTTATTCGAATCTCCCCCAGGCTTAGAAATCTTCAAGTTTCAAATGTTTTATATCAAATATAAATATTTGAATGGCTGTCATTTTTTCAGGAACCTCATGAGAAATTAAATTCAGAACCTGTTCAGAATTTATATCCTCAAAAACCAGTTTCTACATAGCTGATGTGAGCTGTCATTTTTGGAGAGCAGGTCCTGCTGGCTCCATCATAGGCTGTGGTATCTAAAATGCTCCTTTGGCTAAGCAGTGGGAATTCTTCTTGAGAATTTATTTCTGAGAAGGTATTGTAAAGAAGCATCTGTAGCCTGAGTGGGGCACCTCGTGCTCCAGCCTGGGGCTCTGTGTTTCGTTAGAGAATGTGCAGGTGTCCCATCGCTGATGGTGAAATCAGCACAGGGGCACCTTGGGAAACCATTCAAACCAGTACTGCAAATGCTGGGGCTGTAGGTTTATGTGCACCACAGTTCTGGGGGTTTGCGTTTATTATTTTTTTTTTTAATGAGGCGAATGGTAACACAGCCACACCTTGGAAATCAGGGAGGATAGGATTACCCGGGTAATGTGAAAATGTTGCCAATGAAATGAGATATAAATGAGATTACACAAGACTTTGTATTTAAAATATGGGTAGTTGAAATTAAAGTTACATTTTAAACTTTAAAAATTATTTAAACTTTAAAATTTATGGACTTTTAAAATTGTCCATTTAATTTTTTTTTTAAAATGTCTGTAAAGGCAAAGAAAAGTGTAGGGGTGGATTGTTTGTTTAATAGCACAGTGACATTAATGTGAAGGAAGGAAAAAGGGGAAATAGTTGTAGGCTGCACCTGTGAAAATAAACACCACTTTTTCAACTGGTTTCACTGTTTTTGCCAAAGGTTAGAGCTGCCTTTAAGCACAAAACCAAGGTCTGGTCCCTCACCAGCAGTTCAACACGCAACATCAATGTGAAGCCCTTCAATTCAGACATTGTAAGTATTGCTCCTTTTCCTTTCCCCCCACTGTATTTGAAAGTGCTCCAGATTAAATTCTCTTGGAAAGGACAGAGCAGGCAGTGGGTATTTTTAGTAGTAACCCAGTGCAAGGTGTGGGCAGGTGGAGTCAGCAAGCATGAAGCTGCAGCTACAGTCTCTGTTTTGAAAGCAAAGGACAAAATCCGCTTTCAAGTAAACTCAAGTAGAAGCAAACACAGGTTTGTGAACTTGGGATATGGCTCAGTGAGGCTGTTCCCACCAACTGCAATGGACCTCTGCATTCCAGCAGCATCTTGGAAATGAATTGCTCTGATGATGGTGGCTCTTTGATGGGGCATCCTTACTCTTAAGCCAACACGTGAATATCCTTTTTTAGTTCTCCTTAAATTGTCTTGAGACAAAAGACATTTGTTTTTATAAAGAACCAGACATCTGAAGTGTTAGGTGTTATTAAGTGATCGCTGCCAATCACCTTAGATCCTGGCAGTGGCTGTTTAAAAATCCTTTATGGCACATGCTCTCAAGACCCTGTGACAACACTGTAATGTAAATAGATGCTTCCAAGCTTTTATTGCATCCAGGCAAGAGCGGCTTGGCAAAATAAATAAATCAATTTGCTATACTATTTTATTTTCCAGATGACTGGGAACAGGCCAGGCACAACTCCCACGAAGCTGAACACCTGGGATAAAAGCACCAACTCAGCCAACCGCATTGATTTATCAGCAGTCTGACAGCAATACCAGCTCCTCAGAGAAAACCCAGCCGTACATTCAGGACCTCTGACACCGTGTCCACCAGCTTTTCCTCACTGCTAATAACAGTAGAAAACTGGGGTTTTTAAATCACTGCCTAATGAATTGGGAATTGCCATCTTGTTTTGTTGAGTAAATAGCCCTCGTTGCTTGCCTTCAAAACTGTAACACGTTCTAGCACTTGGCTCTTAGCAATATCTGTAAAAATAACCAGCGCAAACATACACTGGATGGTTTTGTCAGCAGTGAGGAAAACACTGGGTACGCAAGGAGAGCTTATTGCTCTGTGAATCATTCCAGCTCCCAGACCTGAGGGAAAGCAACGTACCTCTGAAAAGATGGATTTTTATGCTCTAAAATGAAATGCTTCCCATTGTGATGTTGTAATGAGACTATTCCAGACTTGCTGTGCTCTCTGTTTAGATATTTGTGTCTTCAGCAGCTCAGATCATTCCTGGTCCCACTGAATGTGCTCTTGGTTTCCAAGACAAAAGGTATTTACACCCTAATGTGCAGAGTGGAAATCTTCTATTGGATAGTAAATTTATCAAAAAGTAAAAGAAAGTAAATTGATCTTTAGGGAACAGGAAACTCCCATCAATTATGACTGAATTTAGAAGTGTTTAATCCAAAAGACATGGAATAGAAAGTTTAGAAAAACTCAATGCATTTAATTTCTGTTTGATCCAAAACAAGTTTTGTCCATGTTTCCTTCCTAAAAAAAAAAAAATGATCAGTTTCAGTTTGGTCCAATCTTTCCTGCCTCTTCCCCATCCTAGCCAAGACTTGGTGTGATCCCCAAACTGGAAGCCCAGAGCCCACCCAAGTTTGTTGGGCTCACAACTCAAAACCTGCTACAGAAATCATTTCAGTTGCACCAGATCTCTGCTGGATTTCTGCAGCTGGAACAGAGCAGAACTGCAGATCACACATATCCATGCATGAAATACAGGGGCTTTAATCTCATGTTTCCTGATGCTGATAACTCCAATTGTTGACAGCTAACTCCAAACAGAAGGTCAGTAAAAGCTAAATATGTAAATGGCTGTGTCTTTATTTTGGCTTTTGTGTGTGGTTTTCTCTTAGCCTGTGTTCCCACCAACTCTCTTACAGCTGTGCAAATATACGGGCTTTTCTTGGCCTGAAAATGATTTTTTTTCCCCAAAAGACACAGTAGACAGAGGTCTTGGAATGTACAGAGGAGATGGAATAGAAGAGTACTGTGATAGCGGTGTTCTGAGTTTGTATTGTGTGCAGACAATGTATTTAAGCATTTTTTTTATACTGGAGCATATGAGGTCTTTTGGTTTTGGTTTGTTTTTTTGGTTTGTTTTTGGTTTTTTTACACTGTGACCACAAATATAGATTGAAACCCTCCTTGGTCATTTCTCATCATTTTATTATAGCACAAAGTTCTGTGAATGAACCAGACAACACAGAAAAGCTTTTTGTATTTTTTTTTTTTAATCTTAATTTTTAAGAGTATTGCCCTCTACACGATTTTCATTGCCTGCATTTCCCCCTGTGCTGTATTGGTCATTTTGTGCCTGCCCAAGGCCCACGAGAAAAACCCCCAAACAGGTGACAAACCAGTGACAGTACACAATGGCAGTAGTACAAAGGGGTAAATCCGTTTGGCATCCAGGTATGCTCTGTTTTAAAGCTGTTCACCAAAAACAGGACCAGCATGGAAATGTGTTTGGTTTGATAGTTTTGATAGCACTGATTATCTCCTGAGGTCCTCTGCTGGATCCTCCTGCATCCCGTGCTTGAGCTGGTGACCGTGGCCCGTGGTGAAGCAGTTGATCTTCTTCATCTTCTTCATCTTCTTCATCTTCTTCATCTTCTTCATCTTCTTCATCTTCTTCATCTTCTTCATCTTCTTCATCTTCTTTATCTTCTTCATCATCTTCATCATCTTCATCATGTTCATCATGTTCATCATCTTCATCATCATCATCTTCATCTTCTTCATCTTCTTCATCTTCTTCGTGGCACATGAGGTCTGGAGCACTGAATTTATAACGCTGCGTTGGGGATGGGGCTGCTGCTGGTTTTGATAAACTGGTAAAAATCCCCACAAAGTACAAATGTGTTCTGTTGCCATCAATATCCATTCTTTTTGTTTGATTCAAAGCGTTTTTCTTGGTACTGAATGCAGCAAATGTACTGAATAAGAAATGCTCAAATGCATCTTTAAACAATCTCTTCCTGTCCTCAGTCTCTTGAAGCTTGAAAATCTTGCAGTTTATTTATGGGCTTGTATATAGTAGCTATTACAATATTTTTTTCTGGACAGCATCATTTTGTCAACAGTATGAAGTCTTAATTGAATAAAATGTGAGTTTTAAAAATAGGTAATGTAGCAAGAATTACTTTGCCAGTAAGTAGTAAAATAATTTAGTTTTGTTGGTTTTTTCCCCCCTCAAATAAATAAGAAATCCTTATTTCCTAAAAAGGCTTTGTTAAAATTATTCTTTTGCTATGGATTATAAACAACAGCACAACACCTGAGGTTCCCTCTCAGGGCTACTGCAGGGCACAGGCAGAGCCTGGCCCCTGGGGAGTCCCTGCTGAGTGCCAGGGGTGCTGAGGCCGTGTGCAGGCAGGATTTACACCGAGTTCCACCCAGAGAATCAATGTGCTGAGTGCCAGGGGTGCTGAGGCCGTGTGCAGGCAGGATTTACACCGAGTTCCACCCAGAGGATAAATGTGCTGGGCCGTGCCAGCAGGAAGAGAACCTCTGGAATTCAGCACAGCCAGCACTGAACCAGGCTCAGAGACTGAAGTTTTGGCTCTAGGATGGTTTCAGTCCACAGCAGGTCAAAAGTGATGGGTTTTTAACTCATTCTTCTCCTATGGAAGCTTCATTACTGCTACACTTCTATCTGAAAATGATAGTGTAAATCCAGAAACATCCCAGCCTCAGCTCCATCACAGGGCTGCAGTCCTGTAGCTCGTTCTCAAGGTTAGAGCTAGATCTGTGGTGATTGAACAGACTGCCAGCTGTGCTGCATACGTGTGTAGATGTGGAAGAATAAGTAGAGCAATTAAATGATGAAAATTAAAGATGGGAATTTAGATGAGAAAGGTTTTTCATTCTCTTTTAATAAACCTTCTTCCCTTTGTATCCTTTAAAATCATGTAGCAAGGCATACATAAAAGAAAGCTTTCTTGCTATTTTGTGAAACACAGAGGTTATTAACATTTATCATTCGTGACAGAATAATAAATTAGATCACTTTGGCACTGGCTTACATCACGTTTGCCTTTAAAAATATTTTCATTATATCTGTGTTATGCTTGGCTGGCTCCGTGTAGTGTGCCATGGATACTTATTGCTGTAATTGCCCTTGTTCACACAATTTTCCTTCTCAACAATCCCATATGTTCTTGGAATTCAGAGGCCATATTTCATCTTGTCAAGGATGATTACAACACTAAAAGTGCCACTGACATCAGCATCTTCCCCAGGTGCTGACACGTGACAGAAGCACTGAGTCACCAGGGACGTGTGAGCAGTGCTCAGTGGATCTCCCCCAGACCCCTCCTTGGGCTGAAGGCTCATTTGCCCAGGGTTGTTCCCAAGAGAGCTGCTTCAGGCTGTCTCATCTACCTGTGCCAAAGGCTACTGAAATTTTCTCTCCCCCCTGTTATTTTCTGTTGTTACTGAATAAAATCAGGCTTGATTGGCCATTGTATGTGTTCCCTTAAGCACTCTCCAAGCCAAGCATTTGCTGATATCCACTCTCAAACACAGAATAAAGCATAAAACAGTTCAAGACGAAAAACCAAAACACAACCAAACTGCAGCACAATTAGCAGCTCTGCCACTACAGAAACCTGGTTTTAGTTCATGCTCATTATATGCTGGAGGAAAATGCAGAATAAAACAAACCCAAGTTTTTACCCTCCCAAAGTATTTCATATTAAGCAAATATCAAATGCTTCCTGGAAAACTTGGGCCTTATCGAGTAGGTTTTAGACAACTTAAAATTCATATTACGTTGATTGTAGAATGTTTCCTTCAGGCATTTTTGTTTCAGATTCTGCACAGGTCAATTAAATGTGACTCTTCCATGATGTGATCTTCTCACTTAGCCAGTCATGTATCACTAATCTGTCGTATTTTGCCATCTCCAAAAGGAAAGAAAAAAATGAGGGAGGAACGCACGAGCAAGTGTTCATAGAGGGAAAAGGGCAAAGCTCAGTCCTCACACCAACCTGTGGGCCTTTCCCCCTCTGTGCTGGTGACTTTGTGGGAGGTTCTGAAGCTTAGCAGCTGTGGGTATTTGCATGGACAGCTTTTTGCAGCAGCAGCAAAGAGCATAATTAATTAAAAATTTATCTGTGGTGAGCTGACTATTGTGCATTTAGATTGTGTACTATGCATTAAAATCTCCGATGTGCAGTCAGCAGAACACACTGCAGGCTTACCTGGCAAACCAACATCAAGCATGCAAAACCTGTCCCAGAATCAGCCTGTAAAAGCCAGGCTGTCCATCCTTTGGTATTTCACTGCTCACAGCCTCCTCAGGAGCGAACTGCTCCCAGCTGGAACCAGGGATGTTCACCTCCCGGGAGGTGGAACTCGCACCTCTGGAACCTCGCCGAGGAGAGCGCAGCAGCCGCGTCTCCAGCCCCGCTGCAGAGCAGGATGTGTCCCCTGCCTTTGTCTCCTCTCTGCACAGTGCTGCTGCTTTCCATCCCAGGGTTCTTCCTCTCCCTCAAACCCACTGAGGAAAATGAATAATCACAGAAGAAGTCGTGTCCGTGCATTCGTTGCAGACAAAACGCCACCGCAGAGCCGCAGTGTGGGGCTTTCGTCTGGTTTTTTTCAGTAGGGGAGCAGGAATCACCCAGTGTCACAAATCTGGATTTGTGCATTCAGTTCTACGATGTGGATGGGAAAAAAAACGTGTGAAAGACATTTTCTGGTTGTCTGAAGGCATTTCTGTCAAATTCAGTTATTATTTTGCACTAGCTGGGTAGCCTGCCTCAGACACCCAGTGCAGGATACATTTGTGCTGCAAAAGAGAATAACTCATGCTGTGCTCTGCTGTCTTAAGAGCAGAGATTATCTGGATCAGAGGAGCCACTTAGGAGCATTTCAGTGGACAGAAAGGGTAATAGTTGTGCCACGACTTCAAAAAAGTCACTTCCATGAATAATTTCTCTTTGAATCCACAGCAGTTCAAATCAAACAAACCTCTGAAATCACACTTATTTTCTAGGCTATCATCAGCCCGGACCCAGGAAAGGAGTGGGCACACGAGCCCAGGCACCGAGCACCTGGAGCTCAGCGCTGTCCCCCAAAGCCCCCGCGGCTGCGGGGCACCAGGAGGGGCTTGCCCGAGGCAAGGTGAGAAAGCTCCAGGCAAGGACAGCACCTTCAGCCCTGCCTCGAGGGCTGAGAGCATCCAGGCTGCAGCAAGGCTCCCCAGGTGGAGCAGGAGCCTCACCTGGACTCCACCCGCAGAGCTCAGGTGTGCCTGCAAACTCCCCAAACTCTCAGGTGCGCCTGCAAACCCCCCAAACTCTCAGGTGTGCCTGCAAACTCCCCAAACTCCTTCCTGCCTCTCCCCTCTCACTTTACCCGTAACTCATAATGACCAACAACAAAACACTTTGCACAGCAACTCTTAATGGCATCTTCTCATTAAGGAAAGGTTTGGTCCTGTGAACATCTAACTGCAAGAAAAGCACAGTCCCTTCTGGCTGTGCATCAGTGCAGTAATTTAACAAGGAAAGATAGATAATCTTCTTCCTCCACATCAGAGCTTTTCATTTAATAGAGCTATTTTTTCAGATAACAGCCTCGGTAATGACACCACAAGAAATGCACACTGGGAAGCTCAAAACAGCTAAACTCTACTTTCTCTCTGTGTTCTGTAATTTGTGACACATTGCACCTTCCCAGTGAGAAAGGAAGAATTTAGAGCTATGGCCCCTTGTTTTCACTGCATAAATAGACAGCATCCTGGGTTTTTAGCCATTTGAAACTTAAATTTCTAATCTGACCATTAGCTGCAAACAATTTTAATACTTCTTTAACATTTTCAGTTTGAATTGTATTTTTAGTTCACAACATTTAAAAATAAGCACATTTCAAACTCAACAAATTCCAGAAATCCAGTTATCTTTTTGGCAATTAGCTCTCTTAAAGTGCATCACTACCACCAGCTGCCTCCCACAATCCTTTAAGAACAATTTTATTTTTCATCACTTGTTTGCCCCCAGGTGTGACCTCTGCTCTCAGCACCTGCCATGGGCACGGGCAAGGGGAGATGAACAGATTCCCTTAAGGGAGTTTATTTCACCCTTTAGCACCCAAACCCAGCAGAGAACTGTGGGCACGTGGCCCTGCCCAGGCCCTGTTTCACACCCTGGACCTGAGGCAGCCTCTGCTGGGTGCTGCTTGCTGCTGCTCTCCAGCTTAGTCCCTCTGCTACCTCCTAACCTGCAAGGGTGCAGCAAACACAGGATTTATCTGAAGAAGGAAAGAATCGATCCTGAAATTCGTAACATCTGGATAAACCCTGCCTCAGAGGGGCACAGCTGTAATTTGCTCTATTTTCACCCAAGTCACAGCCCATTCCCAGACAGGGGTTGCTTCCCGAGCCTGCCTTGTTCCTATGGTAGGTCAGCAGTTTCCATGGAAACACAAATTGGAAGCAGCACTTAAAATGGATTTTCTTATTAATAATTTCATTGTCATTCAAGAGAAATAAAGAGGCCCTTACTGAGGGTGATACCAGGGCTCCTCTGACACAAGCTACCAGAAAAGCAGCTTTTATTTCACTGTTTCCCCAGGCCAGCACCTCCAGCCCCTGGCTGGACTCGATTGCCTCCAGCTGCTCCACAGCCCCTGACTCTCCTGGTCTCCTGCTGGTTCCCTGGGGCCCTCAGCCAGTCAGGAGTTAAGTTTCACTACTCTAGGAGCCAAGCACCACAAAAATAAACATGACAGGAGTGTCCTGATGGACCTACTGCAGTAAATCCTGACGCATCTCAGTCAAAAATTCATTCACTTCTCTTTAGCAACCGAAGACACCAGGAGATGTAAACAGTAAACTGTTTAAACTGGCAGAACAGTAAACTGTGCCCTAATCTGTGAAAAGTGTTCTCTTGAGCAGTTCTGTGTGCAGTATTTACAGTGTTTACATGCTATTCACTATTATTATAAATACAAATAATACTCTTGATGGCAGCAAAAGTTTTGTCACTAACAGCTGTAAACTTTGGATCAGACCTTGACCCACACTAGTATTACCAGAAAAAGCCAATTTTCAATAAAGAAGGGAAAGACAACACTTGAAACAAGTCAACATAGCTGCCAGAAATGAAGAAGATAAAGGGCTTTTTGTTTTTGTCTTTTCTATAGGGTATGAATTGTTACCAAATCTATTTTGAAACATTATAAAATTCAGAACAAAACTTAAAAAAAAAATCCTCACAATTTAGCAGACATTATATTATTTAGTGTCCCTGGAAAAAGACAGTTCTAGTTTATGATCCAAATTACAGATAAGAACTGGCAGCAAAGCAAACAGAACAAGACATGTTATTTTATATAAGGAAAGTGGCAGAAAGAGCACATGTTTGTTATCTTGCTCAGAGCAGCCCAGTTCTCTGTCAGAAAAGGCAACATTTACTATCACCCTCACGAGGAAAAGTAGATAAAAGAGAAAAATGAGAAATGAACGGTGGCTGGGGAGAAAGGAATAGTTTTCCCTGCCTCCTGTCTGGAAGGCCCAGCTGAGGGAAGGCCAGCACCCGTTTCCTTTCTGCAAGCACAGGCTCACCCAAGGAGCCGAGCAGGCTCTGTCCCTTCCCTCTCTCCCGGGGGCTGCTGCCTGGGGAAGGGTGAATCCTGCGGGTCCTGCAATGCTGGCACAGATGGAGCAGCCCAAACCCAGCACCAGCCAGAGCAGCAGCACCTGGACCTGCAGAGGTGAGCAGAGGGCAGGGTATGGGCAGGAGCACCGTGCCAGCGCTGGGGTGAAGAGAATTGGATCCTTTGGATAAACTGAAAACTTGCCCATGCCTTTGCCTGAAAGCTTTGATTGCATCAAAGAGCTCGTGTGCCTCCAGGTGCTGCCTGGGGCACTCCTCCTGTGTGGGTCACTCTGCTCAGGACAAAAGGTGCCCTTCACTCGTTTTCAAGTGAGGCCAAACTGTTTTTGGACTCCAGTTACAGGAAAACACCAAAGAGGCAGAAATTGCCTTTTGTTCTCCTCTAGATAAATAAGTTCTCTGAGACAAATGGACTGCAACAACTTAAATGTTTAGCATCATTGCACTGGTTCCTTTTTTTCCCTATTATATTTATTCCTGATAAACTTGCAACATTTTTCCAATCTTCTAATTACTGCCAGCTATAACACAGGAGAAACTTCCCTTAGAATTTACCCCCTTGGGATATTTGCTTCTGATGGAACCCTTTTCCTTGCAGTTAAGAAGAAGAATTAAAGACTTAGGTCCATCTGAACAGAAATGAGCCACATGCATTGCTGTCAGAGCCCGTCTAAGGAGTGATTGGTGACTTCCATTCCTCTGCTTCTCATTCAGGCAGAAATCATTAGAAAAGATTTAATCAAGGAAGAGTAATGAACTTGATAGAAGCTGGCCAGACAAATGAGAAAATCACTTGACTTCTGTTAAATACACTGGATTTTTTGAGTTAGGCCCTACATTTTTTATTGCGTTAATGTAACCCCAGTTGTCTATTTCAGCTGAACTCCTGTTTCCCAGCCATAAGTCAAATTCCAAGTCAGAGGCAAGCCTGCTACTCTTTAGAGATTTCTGTATGCACAAAGGTGTATCAGCATGTTTATACACCTTAAACTCATGATCTGAAAATCTGAGCTGTTTTGACTATCTCGTATTTTCATCACTTTTAATTTTCTTGTCTCATTTATCTTCCAGTTAAACAGAGGATGGTGAAGCAGAAAAACACAAGTTGCCATCAGGCTGTCATAATTAGGTACTGACTGTTTACAGGACAGGAACTTTCAGAATTGAAAGATTTTTCTCACAGAAAGGCTACAGACATTTCGGACAACTATATCACTGACATCATTAAAAGATAAAAATATTATAATTAATAGTATGCTACGAATAATAGAAACAACTGAATACCATCCCATTTTAGTACTAAGCCCTCCAGTTTGAAGCCTAATGGAGTCAATTTGTTGAAAGGCTTCCAATCATTTCGGCAGGATTTATGTCATGTCTTGTTCTGGAACTGGCTGAGACACTGACATTTATTAACTCCTTCAGGGCAGCTACTGGTGCTCAGACTGTCTGCTGAAATCTTGTCACGAATGCTCACAATTTGCCACTCCCATGTCATTCTTACTTGTATGAGTCAGGTGGCAGTGAATCATAATAATAATAATAATAATAATAACCACCACCACAAAAATATTGAAGACTTACAAAAATGGAATATTGCAAGAGGTTATACAGTCACTTGCTGGGTCTGTTTCCTCATTTGACAGAACTCATGATGAGCTAGAAATGTATGCATCAAACTTGGTTTCTGGTAAAAGAAAGCAATATTGGAAAAATCACCCCCACACTTTCACGCTCACTTTTTGTGTTTAGGTCAAACAGTCAGATGTTCTTGGGGAACCAACACAGGTACAAACCCTCTTCGATCAAAGTTTGCTGCTGAGTTCAAGTAAATAATGTGGTTTTTGTTCAAATTGTTCATCTCAGGATATATTTGTGGTTCACTAGTTAGCAGCAAGGAGTCCTGAGCAAAACGTTACTGTTAAAGACAGCAGTTTACAGGATGTGCCATTTCACTTCAAAAAAGAAAAAATACAAGGTCTTTCTACAGAAATGTAATTTCAGAATGGAAATGCAAGAGGAAGAAAAGTATTTGTGGAAAGCAAAAACAGATACTGTGTCTTCAGAGTATTTCTATCCCATGTATGAAAACAATTCCATTCTCTACCTCAATATTGTCTTTTCACATCTCCTGGTGTGAATCTTATTCCAGATCTGTGCCACACTGATCCATCGTCTCTCTAATGAATACATAAGGGACATTTCTGGGAAAAATGGAAACAGTGAGGTAAAAACCCCAATGTTTTGTAGCCAGGTATATGTCTCTGAAGTGCAACCTCTCCCTCATACTGCATTCCCTGATGAAGAAAATCATGTTTCAGGGAAAATGCCCTAACTTAAAACAAAACAACACCAGGTACACAGCAGTCCAGTGTCAGAGTGGCAGTGGAGATTTTTCGACCCATTAAACAAGTCCTTGATTTTCATCTCTGCTCTAAACTAAAGAAGTGGGAAAAGAAGTAAATACTCTATGTTGCCCTGCAAAAACAAGAGTACCGAGATGCAACCTAGACTTAAAAAAACCAAGTGAAGGTGCCCCACCAATCCTACAAAACTCTTTTAAAGGGCAAGCAGAGCTCTGCAAACAGCCAAATGCTTAAAGAACAATCTGAAATCGATTTGTTGTCGAGGCAAAGAACAAGCAGCTCCCACATCCCCGGCAGGTCGCTCGGTGTCCTTCTCCCAGGCCGGCGGCACCGCGGGGAGCGGAGGCTGTGCCAGCTCCGGCTCCGGCTCCGGCTCCGGCTCCTCCGGCCGCTGCCAGCGGGCAGAGCGCGGGGCACGGGAGCCAGCCCGGTCTGTAAGGGGCACGGGAGCCAGTCCGGTCTGTAAGGGGCACAGGAACCAGCCCGGTCTGTAAGGGCACGGGAGCCAGCCCGGTCTGTAAGGGCACGGGAGCCAGTCCGGTCTGTAATGGGCACAGGAANGGGCACGGGAGCCAGCCCGGTCTGTAAGGGCACAGCCCGGTCTGTAAGGGCACAGGAGCCAGCCCGGTCTGTAAGGGCACAGGGGCCAGCCCGGTCTGTAAGGGGCACAGCTTGGTCTGTAAGGGCACAGGGGCCAGCCCGGTCTGTAAGGGGCACAGGGGCCAGCCCGGTCTGTAAGGGCACAGGGGCCAGCCCGGTCTGTAAGGGCACGGGAGGCTCTGCCAGCGGGGCACCAAGGGCTCAGTGCCTTTAACCGCGACAGGAGCGGGCACGGAGGGGCTGGAGGCTGCTCGGTGCTGGGCACCAAGGGCTCAGTGCCTTTAACCGCGACAGGAGCGGGCACGGAGGGGCCGGAGGCACCGGGCAGGCTCGGGAGCGGCCCCACACCGCGGGCAGAGCATTCCCTTCCTGGCCTGATCATTTCTCCTGCAGGTACTCTCCAGTTCAGAACGATGTATGAGCAGAGAATCATTCTTCATTTGCACAAGGATAAAAGGCATTTGATTGCTTTCTCCGTGCACTAATTGAAGCCTAATCAATAAACACCATGAGCACTTCTGTGGTTTTTGCTCAACCTGAATTCAAGCCCAGCCCATGCAGGCATCTATAATATGCTGCTGAGTACTTAAGCTGTATGTTTAAGTAGCCAGCTTCAATTTTTCTCATGCCACTGCACTAAGCATCACAAGGTCTAAAGGATTTGAACAGCTAAATCCTGCTTTCATAAGTCACTGGGCAGCTGGAAGGCCAAGTAGTAAAAGGCATTGAACAGGTCTCAAAGTCTAAATCACACAGGCACAGACATGAAAACGTCCTTAACTCCTCAAATGCAAATGGAGACCCAGAAAAATGTTCAAATAGCAGCTATGTCCAATTACTTTCAAAAATGTTTTTGAAGATACAGCTTTGTGGCTTCAGTCCCATGTCACTAATGATGTGACTCAGACTCCTAAATCAGCTAGAAGCTTTCAAAAATGCTTCCTTTTTTCTTTCTTTAAAACACAATTTATAATAATATTGGGAGGGGCACTTCTAATGTAACAGTTATTACTTATTTCAACTTTTAATTGTTATGTCTTTGCACAGTTGCAGACAGCTATTGCTTGGCAGCAGCAGATTTCCCTTTTCCAGAGATTTCAGTGCAATATTTCCTTAGTATTTGAATTTCAGTCTCTGAAACAATAATGGTCTCAATTATTTCAGTATTCTCTTTGCATCCCTGCAAAAGGAAAAGAAATCTCACTCAAGTCAAAATGTTTTTTATTGTCCATTGATCTACATAACCAAAACCTACAGCAACTAATTTCCCAGATTAAACTAATAAATTAAGATTGCCTCACTAGAAACCTGACTATGGCAAAAAACAGGCACTAAGGGAAAGAGATTTACTGAGATGAAAGAAATCTCCATTTTAGCTGCACTTCCATAGCTCCTTTGGTCAGGATTAGCTGGCAGTTATCAGAGTCCAAGATAAAGATATATAATGTTTAGAAATGGCACCTAAGCTATTATTCCAGAGAACAAGCAGAGTGCGTTATTAATCTTGGGCTCTTAGACCCACTAAATTGCTGTCAGTAAATCAGTGCTTATTTATGGAGCTTCTTTACAGTGAGTAGGTAAAGCACTGAAATTATCTATCACATAGTTGCTCTGCAGAGTAAATTCAATAATTTGTGCTAACGTGGTGTTTGAGGGTGCACTTGCTTGGGGAACGTCTGCTGTCACTTCGTGCACAGGTCTGTTGTGTCCTTGTGCCCAGCCCAGCACTTGGAGCGGGTGTCAGCCAGGCCCTGCTCGTGTGAGCTCAGCTCCCCTTTGCCTGAGCTCAGCAGAGCTGATACAGAACAAACCTGGGGGTCCCACCCAGAATCTTGTGCACAATGAATTCTGGTTTACAGCCTTCCCTGCCACAGTCACCATCACCTACTTCTGTGGCTGCCCAGGGCTGGAGCCAGGTCCCAGGGAGATGGGTGGATTTTCCATCTCTATTTACCCACCCCAGCAGCAGCCAGAACAAAACTGAAGAATCTGTTCATTTGACAAACTTGCCACAAACAGGATTAAGTCCACAGCTCTTGAACGGTGTGAAGAATGAATTGTCTGTACAATCCACAGGTTCCCAGGCTAACAATCCCCTGCAAGTCAGAGAATTAAAAATAATGTGAAATTCAGCAGCATTCAATATCTCTATTTTTAATGTTATGGCATTAAAAGCAATTTCTACACTTATTATTTTGAGCAGATATATGTAATAAGGAAAACTCCAGACTGTCAAAGGCCAAAGGTGATAAAAAAATGGAATTTTGTGGGGCAGATGAATTAAAAAGATTGTAGCAAGAACCTGTAACTAGAATCTGCAACCATTCAGACACTCGAGATGACCTTTTTTTGCAATACCAATATTGTTGCTGCTTCATAGGAAATTAAATAGTATCAGAATTGCCCTTGCTGAAGGAGGTCTAAACTGGTGTGCTGTTTGTGCTCACCCACCTGGACACCCTCAGACCCAGCACAGGGAGAACAGCATTGTTGTGCTACAGGTGTGTGCAGCAGGAGTATTGGCCTGATCCTCTTTCTGTGCTTTTTTTTTTTTAATAATATTTTCTAATTACAAAAGAACAGTCTGGGGACTCTATAGGCATGAAGTAGATCAAAATCCACAGTGAAACATGGATTGTGGAATGTCTGGAATAATATCTAAATTACCAGTAGGAAAGCCTGTTCAAGTACAGTGAACTCCTCGGGGTTTCCCTGCGGGAAGCAGGACGCACTGGAGGCTTTGGAGACACGGACCTTGAACAGTCTCCCTAAAGCCCCTGCAAGCTTTAAATTAAAGAGACTCCCTGTTGTCCTTCTTTTCAAACATACAGTTTTCTGCAGTGAAAAGAGGCCAGGAACTCCTGAGGAGAGCCTGCCAGGACCCGGAATTGCTGCAGGAACCGACTCCTGCCGTTCGCTTGGATTTCGCTGCTCCCTGGGAAGAAAGTATTAGAAGGCATTAGTTCTGCTCTGCAGTCATGGAAGCTGTTGTGCAGCCAGGATTTAGGAAACCAGCAGCATCCTGCAGAAGCCAAGCTGGCATCGCTCTTGGGAAGTCTTCCTAAAGGCCATCTACATGGATGGGGAGGGAGGGAGAAAATCATCTGGATCTGATTAAAGATTTCAAATGTGGCAAAAGTGAACAATAACCCCGACAGAACGCAGCACACGAACAGTTTGAAGGAGGAGAGGCAAAGGATCCAGGGAAGTGCACAGGATGGGAAGATGCAGAGCTGGATGTGGTGTGAAGGAAGGAAGGGCCTTACTACAATCTTGGACAAATATTTGGCAACAAACCCAATACTCTGCAAGCCAGTACCGTGAGGAAAAGCACGATACTAAACACTCAACGTGGTATCATGATTAAAGAAGCAAAATTCTATTTCTACAAGCTGCTTGACAAGGTAAAAAGAAGTTTGTTATCTCAAAAATATGAACTTCCCCCTAGACAAATCAGCTGAGGAAAAAGAGCAACCAAAATCGATTTTCTGATGGGCAGAAAGACAATGTGTTTATGTTTCAGACCTGGCAATTTTGTTCTTCCATCTTCAATTATCCATAATCCTCTCACCACCTTTCAAGATAAACGGAAGCTTTTTATTTTACAGAGATTTGTTTTTATGCTCAGTCTCCCACCAAGAAAGGCACCTGTAGCTCTGACAAACATCTCCAGGCCCCTGTAATCGGTGCTTTTGTTTTCTTTACAGCAAACTTAATACAAAGGTTGTGGGGCGAGTCAGGGAGACTGATGACCCCCATTTAATGACAAATAGGAACAGCACCGGGAGTCTCAGCAGAGGCTGCTCCTCGCTGATTAAAGAACGTGCTCCCAGCCCAGCTGAGGCGGCTCATTTGTAAGGGCAAGACAGGAATTCAGCTTTCATGTCCAGTTAGACTTTGGTGTGCATCTCCCCAGCCTCAAAGCACAGGCTCCAATTAGCGACATCAATCATCTATCCCAGAACTATTATCTCACAATGACCCCCGCATTTTTGATCAACCACGGAACAGTCCTAGCTGGGAGCAAAGAGATTGTCCTTCTCACATTTGGAGGATGACTTCAAAATAATATTGGTTGTAGGCAAGAAGTATTTTTGACAGATGTGTTTGTTAAAATGTCTGAGGAAAAAAGAAAGGTTGAAATGTTAAGAATAAAAGTGCTGGATCTATTAATTAAAACGGGCTTTGATTAATATAATCATTATCTATGAAACAAAGGTGTGTAATGAGGAAAGATAAAAATAGAGGGAACACTGTATGATAAAGCTGAAAGACTGCTGTAATGATGGGCTAAAACACCTATAGGTAGCTGAGCCCAAAGAATTGGATGTCTTTTGTTTATCAACATGCTTTTGAACAATTTTAGAGAGAACAGCACTAAAGATTAAACAAAAAAAAAAAATTGTGCCAATTCCTCAGATGTTTTTTAAACCTCTCTTTCAGCTTGGAACACAGACATGAGATCGTTACTGCAAATTTGTGCCATCATTTCTTTGCAGGCCAGCCAGGAGAAACACTTCATGGTATGGACTTCAGTAAAAAGCCTGAGTGTGTACTACTAAAAACCCTGAAATCACAACCGTGCAGGTTATCTAAAGAAACAAGAACAGCATGTTTCAGAGTATTGTCTCCTGATTTTCTAGTGTATTCCAAAATGCTCCTCTGAACTTCTAATTTTGAGACACCAAGCCTCTCCCCCTTGCCCGCTTCCACTCCCCTGCAGGGACATGTCTGCCAGCACATTTGTCTCAGGGAGAAAGCTCCCCTGCTCATGAAGGGTTTAGCATCTCTTCTTTCTTTTTCTACTAAAACCAAATGCCCCATCTCCTGGGTTCTCGTAGATCTAATTTTTGAAATAATGCATCCACACATTAAATACTTAGAAATAATTTAACTGCAGACCCCTTTGGCTTTCTTGTTCTACTTTTTAAATAACTACAAGTATTAATAAGGTGCACTTTAATCTCTCTCTTGAGCTCTAGAGTATGAAACAGAGCTCTACCAGAATTCCCTGAGACAGTTGTTAGGCCTCAAAAATGGAAACCTTGCAGGACCTTGGCTGAAAGTCTGGCATTATTCTGCTACACGATGCTGTGGGGAGTGCCAGATGAGGTTCCTCCCGCCTGCTCAGTCTTAACCTTCAGGTCTCCTGCACAGCTCTGGATCCGTGCTCTTCCCTTAACAGCAGAAGGGCTCATAATCCTGGGAGAAAGTGAGGGCTGAGGAGCCCTTTATAAAGCACAAACCACCACTCACTGCTGCAAATCATCTCTTGGTAACTAATGCAAATGAGTCCCTGAAGATGTATTTACTGAACCAGACAGCTGTACAGGAAAAGAAATGGCAGCTTACAGCTTCTGCCCGTAGGTGATGGTAAAAATGAGTTGCTTTCCATAATTATAGCAGTGTAGATTTAAAAGAGAGGAGAAGAAAAAATTTCTTTGCTGAGGTTTAAAACCAGTGGCTCTTTCCCATCACGGCACAGGCCGGACTAACCAGAACTGGTACCTAATTAATCTGTGGTGCCAATCTGTATCAATGGCATTTCTTTAAAACAGAGAGGGTTATCAAAACGCAGTTCTGCAAATCAGTGTATTTAAAAAATGGCACAGCAATGTCACTGATGAGGCACGCAGGGGTTAGGCCTGTGCCTGCACACAGCTCTCCTGCAGCCTTACGGACACCGTGCTGCTGGGCAGCCTCGTGTTCTGAGACAGTGCAGCTCACAGCAAACTCTGCTGGAGCCCTTTCCCATCCCCAAACGTAAGGAGGCACATGGGGAAGGAGCCTCTGCTCTTTGTGCATCCCTCTCCCCTTGCTCCGTGTCAGACCCTCGAACCCTCTGAGGGACACTGGGACACTGCAGCTCCACTGCCCGGGGCTCAGGAGATGCAGCTGCTCCCCCTTGTACAGGGACTCAGTGTCCCAAGGTGGAAAAGTTACATTTTGCTGGAAATAAACTTCACAACGTTAATCTTAGTAAAGTGCATAAGGACTGAATAATAAAGAATTGCATATGTCATTGTTTTATCACCAATACAATGATCATAAATTATTTTCAGTTATCTTTTAAAAGTGCTTTTCAACTTCTTGGCCTCCAAAGTGCTCTGTAATCATTGATTGTGATTTTGAATTTATGAAGCCTTTAAACTAATGCTCAGCTTTTGGCACATTCCAGCTCACCTGGAATGGGCACAGTCATTCTGGGCATGGTTAATTGGCACTGGGGCTGGTGCCTTTCTGGATTAGGCTGAAAACCTTCAGTGCCTGAGACTGTTTGTCTGCTGCTGAGATGCTGAATAGGATAAAGAGAAGGTGGGAAAAGAACGGAACCTGGATGAAGCACAGAACTGGCTGATGCTCTGTATTTCCCAACTAAGGTTTCATCAACTAATATGGATTTTTCCCTACGAGCTTTCTACACAAGCTCTCACATCTCTGAGCCTGTTCTTAGCAGGAACCTGGCGGGATGAGCAGTGCAGGGCCTCTGAGATGTCTGTGTCAAACAGTGCAGACAGCTTCCAGACTCACACAATTCAGAAGAACAAATAAACCATGTACCCAATACACAATAGCTCCACTGATTTGGAGAGCAAATTGCAAAGACAAATTGCAAAGACAATTATTTGATACAAATATTTAATATCCTTAACATTTCCAACACTTCCAACATGTCCAGCATTTAGTTGTTCTTTTTTTTTGTCTTCAACTCTTGGCTTCTGCAAATGCTAAAAACCAGCTGTGGATCACGATTACATCAAATTATTTTACTGAGTAAACACTGGGTCAATCCATTTGCCAAACATGTCAACAGAAATTTTTCACATTTATTTTATAGAGTACGAGGCTGATTCTAAAGCAATTATAGTCATGACAATGATGGTCCAAATGTATCTCATATTTTTCTTTGCATTTTTAGCATTAGTTTGACTAAATAGTCTGAAAAATCCCCAAGGCAACTTCAAGTACTCCTCTTCTGGCCTTATTTTGCCAAACTTAATTAAAACCAGAAAGCAAACTGTTACTTATTTCCATACTGGATATTGTTCCTGCCATGTACTAACTGAAAGACAAAAGGAAGTTGATTCTTTAGGAGTCATAAATCCCAACTCCCTTCATCAGTGAGTGCTTCAAAGTCTAGAAGCTGCTTTGAGAGCAGATTTAGAAGGAGTGATAAAGGTTTTGAGTCATTTGGATTTTAACATCAGGTTTGTCTGCTGTTTTTAAGTTAGATTGTGGAGATCCATCCTCTGCACTACCTCTGTAACTGGTCTTCCTTTTCTTTTCCCCACTTGTTTCCTTTCAAATCCATTGCAATTCTTCTGACCTCCCTAGCAGAAAAAGGAGGAGCTTCTTTTAATCTCCAGGATGTCAAGTCTGAGTCCCAGTCTCTGAGCACAGCAGTTGGTAAATAATTCCTGAGTTCCTTGGTGAGAAATGTTGCTCATGAAATCTAAGCTGGAAATGCTGAGGACACCTGAAGATGTTTTTGAACAGGAGGATTTTGCTGGGGGACACCTCCAGGACAGATGTCCAGATGTGGCACTCGGAGCCACACAGGTGGCAGAGCCCGCAGGTGCGACGAATTATTTCTTTGCTAATGCATGTCTGGACGTAGATTTGTGCCTTTATCTACAATCGAAGTAATGTCTTCTGGAAACAGGCTGAGGAGACCAGATCTACTTAGTGTAGGAGTAATTGGTATGCATTATAAAGAAAAAAACCAAAACCCATTTCAAATATATTTTCAACTGTCCTCTGGCTCTGGCCCTAGGGAAAGAAAATTCTGAGACTTACTTGCAATCTTCCCTTACTTTGAAGAACATTTCATTTTGGTTTCAAAACTATTTGCAGCCCACATTAATCTGGTGGGCTCCCAGGTGTATTCCTAAAATGAAGTTACATTAGAAACAGCCAGGAAACTGCATCTTGTACCTTCCAGTAGAGAGAAACGGATGGAAAGTTTCCTGAGGCTTCATTTCTCACATTTTCATATTTGATGCAACTTTATAAGCATTTAATTTGGTTTTGACCCTTGTTTAATCAGTTTAATTACTATCTCATATTACTTTCAGCCTTTTGTTCATGTCTTACACTTCTGAAGTCCAGTTTAATTCATTACAAGCCCGGCTACCTTGGCATTTTGAGCTCTGTGATTTGTATGACAAAACCAGCCCAATGCCTGGGGTAAGGATCACCTCTCTGTAAGGGGTGGGAGCTGGCCTCTCCTACACTAAGCCTGGGAGAAGAGGAGAATCACTCAAACAATTCCCTTCTAAATTAGGTCTTCTATCATACAAGACTTTATTCAAGAATATAGAGCCAAATTTCTCACCTTTATCCATTGGGGGCTGAACTCTTTATTGCTTCTTTAGAGACCTTTAGAATATAGCTGTCTTTTATACAAAATCCCTCTCTCACTGTGTTGGCAGTTTAAGAAGATCAGGAAAAAGCAACAAATAATTTACTCCCACTTTAATGCTCCTTTAAATGGTCAGAAAAGAGTTTCAGTGCAAACTACAGTCAGATCTATTGCTAGTACCCAGCAGCATATCATGAAAAGAGACATATCTAAGATTAAAAATAATAATCATAAAAATCATCCATGGAAAAGAATCCATCTAAAGTTGTTACTCGGAGGCTGGCACAGAAAATGCATTCTCTACCTGGGACTAGTAATGAGTCATCCAAGCAACTTGAAATGAAAAGCATATCGAAGGGATATTAAAAATAAAAGGATTTGGAATCCAAAAATAAATAAACATGATGATTCCAGGCAGGTAAATACTTCAGGAGATTACTGAAAAATATGGGATTAATACCAATCTTATCACCAAAGCAGAGGACTCAGAAGTACATCTGGCAATCTGCTGGTGTTATTGGTATAAAATGCATGCTAGATGGCAGACAGGAGATTCAAAACAAACCTCTTTATTCCCCCTCCCCCAGATAAAGCAGGTCTGAAAAAAAAGAGAATAACTCAGTGTGGGAAAACATGGACTGGCAGAAAGGTAAAAACAAAATAGAATTCAAGTCTCCATGACAAATCCATCTATATGAAGGCTTCATTTCACACAGTTTTAGAAATTAAGATTAAGGCGTGGGATGCAGGGTAACAGCACTCTGGGTGCTTTGAAGCAATACATTGAATTACACTGTAGGTCAGATTCCTCCAGAGACAAGAGATAAAGTCATCTTCAAAAACCAGAAAGGACACTTGAGAAATGCAGGCTAAAGAAGCCATAAAATAACTAGGAGAGAAACGTAAAGGTAAAAAGAAGAAGCTGCTGGAGAATACTGACGTGTCCACTCCACCGTCCCCAGGACGGTGCCAGGGGAGAAAGCGATGCCAGTGGCTGAGGCAAAGCGTGACACGAGCTGAGCTACAGGATCCTGGCTCACTCCACCAGGAATTAGGGCGGGGCAGTCAACCCCAGAAACAAATCCAGACCCCCGATATCACAGGCTTCCATCCATGGCTCTAGGTCCAGGACAATTCTTAGGGCAGATACCCAACCATAGGAAGATTAATCAAAATCATGAGAATGACTGGTAACTGAGAGAACAGAGCTGCCTTTCTCAGGCTGCAATGATAAGCAAAATCAACTTTTTGTGCAAAGAGATGAGAAAAGAAAGTACAAAGCTCTCTGAGACATCAGGTTTGTTAATCGTCTGGAGAAAACAGATGTCCAAAGTACTTACTGTACCTTCTGTGAGCAGCAACTCGCTTTCTTTTGTGTAACTGAGACATGGCTTCAGAGTTATAAAGACTATCTGCTGCTCACCAGAGGGACCTGGCTAATTATCAGAAGCATTCAGGCCAGTAATGCTAACGAATCCAAAGCTGCCTGGCACTGCAATGGCCCCAGGCCATTTGACAACTTGGTACAGATGTTTTGTGAATTTCGGGAAGAATCCTTTTCTTCATCTCATCAATGTAAGGGAAGGGATGGGGCTTTTCTTATTAATCTTCAAAAAATGAGTGTTTAATGAAAACAAAACTCTTTTTCTATCCTTTTGCAGCTCAAATAACATTGCCTCTCAAGGAGAAAGAAAATGCTGAACTGATTCAGAAAGGGAGACATTTTTATAGAGAAAGAGACACTTTTACCTATCTTTTAGCACCAATTATTCATATCCAGCTGATTGTTATAGCTTTGGTTCCAGGAGGATGGATTATTACCAAATGATTTATGTGAAGCACTGTTAAAAATGAATACTTATTATAAATTAAATTGAACTAGAAGGGTAGGCCTATATCTTAGCACCACAGGGGATCTGAGTTCACTTCCCACTCTCGCACATATTTATCTGTGCAAAGAATGAAACTCTTCTGTAGACAACTTTACTTTTGCACAGCCAGGGTAACAAGCCTTCTTTTCCCCACATGTTTTTTGCTTTTTACATAGAAACTGTGAGTGCTTTGGGATGGTGATAGGCAGATACAGCTCCCAGAAGACCTGCCTTTGAAGAAATCTTTGTCATCACAGTGTAGTAAATAATAACATCATACAAAAACCCTGCCCACGCTCGGAGAGACCAAGAGCACCTCACAAGAAGTAAGTTTTGATACTGCACAATGGAAACAATTTGGAACATTTGCAAACAGTGAGGAGAAAATAGTGCTACAGCTATTGCAGCTGATGAGCCTTTTTACCATAAAACAAATGAAAGCATGTATGAGCTTTGTCCCTAGAACTCTCTATTCCATTACTGAGCCATTAAGTGTAAACATTGCAATCTGATCTCCAGAACAGAGAAACCCTGTGCCCTTATTAATGGTGATTGCTAAAAACTGATATTTCAGTCTGTGTGCAATACAACCAAACTCCTATGAAGTTTCTGGTTTGCATCGCTGCGTTTGGGTCGGCTGAAAGCTCAGAGATCATTGCTGGGGGACTCTCCCACAGACAAAACTCTGACATCTCAAGACTGGAACAGGAAGATGTGCGAATATTGCCTTCAATGGATGCCTGTTAATATCTTAGGAGAAACAAGACAATTTGAAGTTTTAGTTGCATTTAGATATAGTATTATTAACATTGTATAAGGTTTCATTAAAAATTGTATCAGTTGTAGCTTCCTCTGAAAGTAGAGCAAAGACAAAGCTCTCAAAGGTGAAGGAGGAAGGAATGACATGAGGAAAAGGAAAACAAAAATTGGTAATTTTGGACTATGTAACTTCTGGAGTCAGTATACTGAATGCACGTTACTTGAAATCTGGCAGAAAAGTGGGATTTTGATCAGCTGAACATGTTGCTTTATGTAATTATGAATCAGATTCCTTTTGCTGCTGTTCAGCGAAATCACATCACTGAAAATGTCACCTTGTGTAAAGTGTATTGAGGTCTCTTCCCAGCAGTAATTCACAGTCTCAAGTGAATGCTCCAAATTAATTTCTTTGCAAATTTGCCTTGTCCTTTCACCAGAGGAACTCTTCTGCTGGACTCCCACAGACCTGGGGATCACTGCCCCTGCTCCCCTCAGGCACAGACGGGCCTCTGTTAATCACATAAACTCAAAACAACAAGAACATCTGACAGAAACCTCTGCAGGCAAAGGGGGCCTGTAAGTGTTGTTCTCGTTTTAAATGACACTTCTATTTCTTGTCCTCTCTGGATTTACTAAATCATTTTATTTAATTCTTGTATATAATAAGAGCCTGTGACTGGCTCAAACTTTGACATTGACTCATGAGTTCTCAAGCATTAAATTCTGTATAAATTGGGTTTCATATCTGGAATTTGAAAATGGCTTACTCAAAGTTAGCTCATCTTTGGCTGAAAAAACAAATATACCATGACACTGAGTACAACAAGCTGAATTAGACACGAATATTCAGGGAGAAGAAGGATGTTTAGCAGATCTTACAGACGTCTCAAAATATGGCAAATTTAGGGAAAAAAAACCCCTTATACCTGTAATACAGCATACTTATTGAAATGTGTATCTTTTCTCTTTAACCAGTGTTGATTACTGTTAATTACTTTTCTTTACAGTGAAAGATAGAAGCTATAATCAATTCAAGCCTTTACTCTCATACCAGCTAATGTGACAGGGATCTCTGGCTCTTCAGAGAAAGAGGCTCCCAGCAGGGTCTCAAGACATCCTGTTATAGTTCAGAGTAATTAATGTTTTCCTGTTACTGCTGTACTATGGACCAGAGCAGGCTTAATTAAAACCTTCTGCTATGGACTGCAAAGCTGGGTTTTAATATAAGTATGTGGATGAACCACAAGTATTTTTTCATGTCAGTTTTCATTGCTAATTTCTGGCATGTAAATTGGATAAAAGTCTATCTTCCTTTCAAGTATAGTTTGAGAACTGTGTTTAAAATATCATTATGAGGTAAATGCGAAAATAGCTGGATTTACATAGTGGACTTTGAATCAGAGCTTACAAGAACTTTATGACTTGCTAATCACCCTTGTAAAATGAATACAAAAAATGTTAAAAATACAGTCAATTCAGAGAGTGACATTCCAGGTAAACCATTAAAAACTTTGATCTTTTCATCTTGCCCAAAATCACCTTCTCAACTCCAGAATTCCCCCAGTGACTTTCTTAAAAACTTGATTATACAACTTGTTTCTGGTCTTTGTCAGCACAAAATTTGAATTTGCTTTGATTTGAAGTTCAGTCCTTCCTGGAGTGAAACCGAAAAGGCAGGATATACATAAATGCCATTGTAATGTATTACACAAAAGTAGAAAAGAGCCAAAATTGCCTTAGCATTTCTCTGTAGCTTTATATGCAGCTTTAGCAGTTAATTGAGCCTACAGTGGTTCTCTTTCATTTATAAAACTTTAGGGTGCGTGGTGTGCCTTGTTTCTACCTTCACACAAATCTGTGGACGAGTTGCAAGAGCTTTCTACCTTTAAAACACATTTTTTAATGCGGTGTAAACTCAAAGCAAAGCAGGTTTAGCTCTTTTTGAGGGAACTGTGGCACACAAGGGAGACCAGACACTCCCATGGGGATCAGCTTGGCCAGCACCTGCCCTTAACACGGAGGCCCCAGGTGCGACTGCCACGGCCAGTGGCTTCTGCAGGGGAGTGGAGCTGTGCACAGCTTAGGCTGGAAAAGCTGAGTGAGCCTCATGGGAGAGCAGCTGGAAAAAACCCAAAGCCCCAAAACTGGCAGGAGACAAATGAGAGACACTGTGTGCAGCTGCCAGGCCCACACAAGCTGGACTCCAGACAAGTGGGAACTTGCCACTGAACAACTGGAAACAGGAAAAACTGTATTTTTCAGATGAGTGAGATAAGACAAGATTAATGTTTATCTGAAAATTGGGAAGAAAACAGCATTATTTGTTTTGCTAGCTTAGTTTATCTTATTATAGTATTTGCATTTTCTCATGTTTCGATGCTCGTGGTTTTCTCCAAGGACATAAAAGTCTGCTGCAGAAACTGGGGCAAGAGGCTGAGAAAAGATAATATTGGAAAGAAGAGCATCTCACCATCTGTCCACTGTGGTGTTTTTCCTACACATCATGCAGAAGTTTTGGACACTTTGATCCTGAAAGGTTCAGAGTTCTAATTCGAAGTTATCTTTGTCTATGGGAAAAAATTGCAGATGCTCTGCTAAGAGACTGCAGGATCCCAGAGATCATATTCAGAGCAGGAGCCACGAAGGTAATTTAACTAGAATGTCACTCCTGTTGTACAAGAGTGAATGAGAGCCAAACCAAACCAGATTCCAAGATCACACTTTAGATGGAGAGACACAACTAAAATGGGTTCTGTTGTCCAGGAACCCTGGGTTCATTTTCTCACTCACGTAGCATATGCACCATTTTTATTGCTTTTGCTACAAATGACACCCTCAGGTTACTCTTTTCATGCTGCTCATGGCACTGCTATGGAGGAACCCATCCCGAGTGGGGTCAATCTGGATAATCAGCCACAAACCATTTCTGCATTAAAACTTCTCCACCTTAGAAGTTTGCACTACATTATCCTTTTTCCCCCCCCCACAAAGTCAATAGTTCAGATTTTCAAAAAGGTGAAAATGAAGTGTCCATTATGCCAGAGGAATGTCAAGGTTTCTGCCACGTGATTTGTGTTATTGCTGTAATTGTCTGCCCACTTTCAGTGAACTCTTTCCCTGGACTGTGGAGCTCTACAAACAGCCCTCCAAACCAAGAAACGCTCCCATGTCCCAGGCACACACTGCACCCTGGTCTGCTCTGTAAATGGGGAATAATGCTCAGCAGCCACTCCCCAACCCCTTCTCTTTCAGCCAGTTCTAAATGTATCATCACACAGGACGAGGAAAGTTTATAGTTGCTAAAATAGCACAGAATCAATTTCAGTCTTTCTCATGCCAATTTGCTCCAGCAGATCAAGAGACAATGTTTGCCTTAATTTAGGAGGTCCTTGAAATACTCTGTGAAGAGTGAGAGAGAGCTCCCATCCCTCTTGCAGTGGCTGATCATGTGAGAAATACAGCACTGGTACCAGTCCAGCAAAGCCTTTAAGCATAAATCTATTTCTAAGTTCTGTGTAGACTTAAAATAAGTTTCTTGTACAAGGCTGTAAAGCAAGATAAAAAAAGATCATCTACATGGGCAATTCATCTGTTGAGTAGAAGTGAGCACATGTAAGCACATCTAAGTGACAGAAGAGAGGACAACCTAGAGACAGGGAAGTGCTGGCATTGCCATAGCAACAGCAGAGTAGCAATTATCTGAAACACCACAGACAGGGAAAAAAATTTACTTATTTTTACCTGGAATCTCATATCTAATGGCATATTTTCCTTAGCTCTAGAGACTACACACAGTGTGTGAATCTTTCTCTTTCCCACACCAGTTCAATCACAGAAATGCTCGGGTTGGAAGGACCTCAAAGACCATCTACTTCCACCCTCCTGCTGTAGGCAGGGACATCTCCCACGAGTCTATAAACATCCCTCTGGGAAAATAATAGGATGCCTAAGCATTATCCTTCTGGACCGGCATTAGGGGGCAAGTTATGGCCAGATAAGCCATCAATGGTTTAAAATCATTGAGGAAGACAGTCTTCTTTAGTAAAGTCAAGTGAGTTTGTGCTGGAATGGAATAGCTATGAAACAGTTTAATAAAATGATTTTTGCAACAGCAAACGCCTCAACTTATCTTCAAAACTTACTTAACTGGAAAGAGCCTTTTATAGACACGTAGATTCCAACACATCACCCAAATTGCTGATAACTGCTGGTTTGAGCCTGAAAAATGATCCTGTTACAATGTCATAAATCAGAATATCTTCCTGTAGTAGAACAGAGTCCACTGTTAGTGGCACAGGAGGAGTGGTGCTTCCTGGGTGGAATTAAAGTGGGGAGGGGAAAAGGTTCCCTGCCAGCACCTCCGAACAGCACCTGCGGAGCACTGCAGGGAGAGAGAGAAAACAACAGCACATCTTCCTGTCCCTCTGTATTCATTTCTGTCATTCAACCAACTCTCCAGCACGCTGGCCTACATCTACTCCTGCCTTTCCTGGTTAAGGAAAAAAGACTTCCAAGCCTTTCAATAGCAACACACGAGGCCTGTATTCACTTTAAGTGGAAAATTTTACAAACTCTAACCTGTTTAAAGCATTCAAACAATTATTACCAACTTCCATCACTCTTTCCATATTTTGTTCTATATTTCTTGCCAAAACAGAATCTGTTATATAAGTTTTTATGCCTCATTTTGCATGTTCCTTCAAATACATTTCTATTAATTGATTTTTCTCTGCCTTCCAAATTTAGCTCATGCCCTTCTTTTTTTTTTTTTTTTTTTCCTACACCCAAAATATTTTGCAGTCTGCTGGTTTTGAATTAGTTTTTATTTAACATTTCCAGGTCATCCATTTGGCTGGCAATAACACTCATTTTTGAACAAGAGCAGGGAAAACAGGCTCTCCCCAGGGAGCAGCGAGGGACAGAGCTGGAAATGCTGCAGCGTTTGCAGTGCCCAGGGAGCAGGTTCTGCACAGCTGCAGTCAGGCTCTGCTTCCTCCAACAGCCTTTCGAGTCAGTGCCAGTGCCACAGAATCACAGCTCTTTCCATCTGCAATACTTGTTTCCAGCCCTTTGGGGCAAACAGCAAATGCTCTGAGATAAAAGGACATTAATGAGCAATAAGCCTGGGTGGACAGAGCTGAGGAGAAAGGAAAGAGTCACCAGTGTGACTGTAAGTGTTTAGAGTTCAGGTTATGTAACTGCAGAGATGGAAAGCTTGACAGTGGAATTACAAAAGGTTATATACTGCAAGTTTATAAGAAAGGAGAGAGTGTGTGGTTCAAGACTGGACTGCTTCTGGCAGAGTTCTGGGTCCTCAGAAATATCTAAGAGAATTTCAGTGATTATCAGAATGTCAGAACACCTTACATTTCCATAAAAATGTCACTACATAAATGATTGCATCTGTATTTTAACAGACCCACACTCACAATATTTTATTGTGCCCTGATGCAGAAGAAATATTTTGTACTCAAGCCCCGTGCTTGCCCAGGATCTGCAGCACTTCATGAGCTGAAAAGCAACATCGACCTGGAGTTGTGGATACAAATGTGTGCACAGTGGAGATTTAAGAGTAGAAACGATTCCACTGCAGACAGCCAACAGGTTCCTCGTGGCCACAAGAAAAAACAGATCATTTCCTACAGTATCCCAGCAACCTTGAGCAGAACAGTAAACCAGCTGCATTTTCAAACCACCTGCAGGCAACAGGGAGAGGACAAGACTCAAGAAGAAAAAAAAAATCCTCAAAATTGTAATAGAAATACATTTTAGTATAATTCAGAACTATAATGAGACTGTAAATTAAGATCTGCATAAACATATGGACATTTTCCCAGAATAAAGAATCATCTCCCCATTTCATTCACAAGAAGGAATATATATTTGGGCAGGAAATCATTAGGAATAATTAATTTGTGTGAATATACATTGTAATTTTTCTAATTCAGCTTTTTAGCATTATCCACTGGAAAATAGCACTCCAAACAAATTAAAATGTTCAATTGCAGCTGCAATAGTAATTTTTGGAAGTACAACATTAAAATATTCACAAGGTCAAGGGAACCAGAGACACCTGAATGAGGCAGTGAAGATTTAAAGTACTCTTGAAGCCGGGAAATTACACACACAAACACACAGATCCTACCTCAAGATGCTCAGGGACTGTTTTGCTAAGAAGCAGCTTGAGCTGCCATTACAAGCACTACTGAAGTCACAGCAAATTCAAAAGCGAATTTCATTTTCTTTTCTCAAGTGACACCCTGTATCTCTGGGATAAATTACTTTCAGATGCTTTAAATGTAATTTAAAACATACCACTTACAATCAGGAAAACATTATTGTTTATGAATGTTTCATAATGGTACTATGGAAAAATCCATCTTTGCTCAGATGATGGCAAAAAAGAAAGATTGAAAAAAAGCTTTGGAATGATACTATTTGCCAAGTTACTCCCATTAAGTCAGGGGACTGCAATCACCATTTTTATTTATACCCAGCAGCACAGATAGGAAAATGACACTAACTTAAAATATCTAACAACTCAAAAAATTATTCTAATTGGTTTTTTTAATACTAATAATTAAAACTTACTCCCAAAAATGGATCAAAAATAATTTGCATATCTGCAAAATCTTGCAGAAGCTGGGAATATAGAAAGACTCAACATGTAAGGAGATTAGACCTACAAATTTTGTAGTGTTGTATTCACCTCAGTGGAGATACCAATAGTACAGATTAGCATTTGATGACAATTTAAATTTGTTTCCAGGCAATGTGATGAAATGGCAGAGGAAGGCAGCCACCCCACAATGAAAAGGTTATGATGGGTGCTACCAGCCTGGCTGCGTGAGGACTCTGCCCAGGTTCCCCTCCAGGGCAGGATTTGTAGGGTTTAACCCCGGAAGTTCCCATGTTGACCGTGGCCATGGAGCCACATCTGTCACCTGTGAGAACAGGGACAGGAGGGGACGGGGCTGGAGCATCGCAGCCCCCCCAGGCTGTGGGGAGCCCCAGGTCCCGGCCAAGAGGGGACCAAGAAATGGCAGGGGGACAGTGAAGGGCCGGATCAAATTGCCTCCCAAAGCAAGAGCTTGTGTATCCTAACAGGGGGCTGGTAGCAGTGCCAGGGAGAATAATGGCCCACAGCAGTGCCATTTATCCTCGGCTCTTCACGGGACAGCGCAGAAAACCCATCTGATTAAAGAGACAGCTCTGTACTTTATTGCTCCTGATTTCTTTCGTATTCATGCGTCTCTGGATAAATCCAATATATTCTCCAATATCATCAGAACAACCCCAGGAACACTGGAGAGCTGAAGTGATGATGTGATCCAGCAGTGTGATGGAGCAGAGATGAAGCTTCAGCAGACACAGCACTCGCTGATAAAGACGGAGTGTAAACATCCCCTTCCCAGCCCGGAGGAGGAGGAGCGCTGATGTTTCTGTTTATGAAATTAATGGGCCCGGGAAGTGCAGCGAGCTGAGACATCGGGCTGTTAGCAGGAGCCCTGCTGGCACCCACTTAGGAAAAACCACCAAAGCTGTGACAGCAAACGAGGCTGAGGAGCTGGGGCGTTTT
This sequence comes from Platysteira castanea, assembly GCA_013397175.1. Classification (NCBI taxonomy): domain Eukaryota; kingdom Metazoa; phylum Chordata; class Aves; order Passeriformes; genus Platysteira; species Platysteira castanea. The sequence continues at coordinate 225,091 of VYXC01003456.1, read as the reverse complement.
GCTCAGGGGTTTTTTTAAAGAAGTACATAAAGACGTCAGCTCTATTTCAATGACTGCTTCCTCCACAGCTAAATAACACACAGCCCTCTGTGTCTGTGGTCAGCCAACAGCTCAGACAAACCCCAGCAGACGTAGGTGACATCTGGGGACAGTGCAGGACCTGACTGGAAGCAGCTTGGTGGCCATGGGCAGACAGTTGGCTACGTGGATAAGAAATCACTTAATATTTTAAAAATTGTGACATTCATATACATTTTATGGGTCTTGCTGAAGTTACCTCTTTATTAATGGATTTTTTATGGTAATTACCAGAATTTGGGGCAACTGCTTCACAGCAAAGTATCAAAAAATAAAATTAATGCACAGAACTGGTCACCAGATGTCACTGTCTTGTCATTCCAACATGGCCAAAAGTACACAAATCCATCAGCAGAAAAGAAAATCATATATACAAACAAGAGGTAAGAGAAAACCCGGAATATGAAGAAATAGTCTCCTTGGTAGTCAGCAGAACTGGAAGAACAAGCTGTCCTTGTTTACTTTGTCACACGCTTGTCACCTCTGTTATATTCACTGATTTATCCCATTGACTCCCCAAGGGCTTCCCCCAGCTCTGGTAGGTGTCACGGGTTACCCTGCAGTTGGAGAAACTTCAGATGAGCAGGGACTTTGTGAAAAGATGCTGCCAATGAACCCAGGCAGCTCTGTATGCTCAGGATTAATGTGATCAGCCCAGCTATCTGAGGAGCTTCTTCCATTGCACATATTTTAGGAAAATTCCAGTTTTGTGAATATGTCCATCTGCTGTAGATGTGCCTGCTCACCTATGGATGTAAGGTGACAGCACTGTGTTCCAGAATAAGGTCAGCATTTTATGGACATGGAATATTTCATGCATAAAAGCAGCCTATTCTTCCATAAAATGGCTACATTGCAATAAGCAGCTGAAAATCTCCATGTGAAAACTGCATCTTCCAGCTTGGCATGCCTGAGAGCTATCTAATTACAAATATCCAAACCACGAGAGGTGTCATACCCAGAGAATGAATAGTGCAATCTCTCTGCTTACGTGCTCTCTAAAGGGTGAAACAAAAGCCTCCAAAATACTCTGGGCTGCCACAGAATACCAGGACAAAATAATGAAAAATTCTCCTGCTTATTGTTTAAATTTTTTGCCTGGGTAAGAATCACAAGAATACTTTGGATTGAGGTATTACAAGTTAAAATAGCTAAGGGCTGTTACCACTGGTCCTGTAAGCTTTCCCACTGATCACCTGTGAGCAGTGTTTGTTGACTTTAATAAACAGCTGCAAGCCACATCTTCCCATGGGGACAGGCAACAGCCACGTACCTTTGTAAAGGTACTCCTTGTTACCACAATTCAGAGAAGCTGTGAGTGACTCAGACTGGAAGACTTTGAAAAGACTGAGCAGCAGCTTGGGCTATATTAATTTGAGTTCTTCTTCTGGAACAAAGTATTCTGGCTTGTAACTGTTACAGAAACACATACAATTATTGGGTTTTTTTTCATGACAATTCTACTTCCATTAAAGCTCTGGAAAAGCCATCAATATTTGTCAAATGAAAAAGGCTAAAACAATAGAGAAAAATGTGTTGAGCAATTCTATAAATTGTGAGGGAAGAAAAGCTACCAAGCTTTCCTGATTAAAATTTTACAGTCAGATCTCAATTTCAATCAAGTTACAACACCAGCACTATAAGCATTGTTCAGTAATATAGCAAGTGACAGCCCCTGTCCCAAAGAGATCAGCTTATTAATATAATTTGATTTATAAGATGCAGTAATTATGTTATGCATGAAACTTGCCCCTAATGATGCCAAGAGCTGTACATTGATCTCCATAATGGAATTCTGTGCTAGTATTTAGTTACACATTCTCTGATGAACGCATTTGCAATCTATAGCTATTCATGGTGTAGGACTAAAAGTAATTTCAGAAGACCTAACTTATTTTTTGACAAAAAGCAAATGGATTTGTTTGTCTATTTATTTGTTTGTTTATTTAAACAAACTTATTGGGGGTGAACACCTGATTTCCTGTAGGACCAGGACCAGACACAGCCAGTATCCATGGGGTCCTTCAGTGGCCTTGCACAGTCCGGTGAAATCTAACTGAAAGCAGCTGGGCTGGGTTAGATGGGCCAGGATCTCCGCTGAAGGGTTAAAGTGGCTGGAGAAGGGCGCAGCTGGGCAGCGGGTAATGCCAGAAACCCCACACTGCTCTGCCACGCAGAGTCATAAAGAGAACTGCGCTGTGTTTTCATCTAAAACACCTCCCACCTTAATGAAAAATGAAACACACAAGGAAGGGCAGGCAGAGCACGTGAATTCTGGTATCATTTAGAAGCACTTCTGAAGAATATGGGCTAAAATGTCATAATATTGTCTTTAACACCATTAAATGGTCTAAGAATTCAATCAACATACTCCTTTCAATTGCATAATTAAAACTCAGAATAAAATAGTATAATTCCTGTTTTATGGGCATCATTACATAATGAGTGGTTTTATGGCAATCTCGGCTAAATATGGATTTGGGTAATTTAAAAAAGTTGTTGATTTCTACAGTACCATTCATGATTTTGATTCAGAATACTTCAAAATAAAGAGGAATTCTGTCAAAGCCAAAGACGTTGTTTGTGGTTTCCTCTTTTAAAAAGATTTGAGAGGGATTTTCCTTTTGAAAGTGTTCAATAAAAGCTTAAAAACTCAAACTGTAGAGTGAATATTTTTTAGAGGCATAAACAGCCAGCTTAAAGCCGATTAATAGAAATGCTAAGCTGAAAGTGATTCTTAATGAAGATTATAAGATCCAGAAAACAACCATTTATGGGCAATATATAACTTAACTTAAACCGGCAGCTCAATCACAGAGCCTCTGCCTCCCACACACCACACTCTGTGCCGTGCACCTCGAGATCTGAAGCATGAAAGACACAGCCTAAGGAAGAGAAAGGAAAAAAATAATAAAACACAAATAAATCTTTGTGTGTGTGCATCGTGCCTCTCAAATATTGGTTCAGTCTACGAAGCTTTCTGTCCCAGAGCCGCCCCAGCCATGTCCCATGGCCCCGGGAGGTGCCCTGCAGCTCAGCCCATCCTCTCTCCCAGGTCCCTCTGACCCCTGTGCCACACCCGGCCCGCCCTGGGCAGGTGCTGGAGCACGGGGAGCACACGGCAGGTCCCCCTCGCTGCTGTGGCCCTGCCAGCCCCTGCAGTGCCAGCTCTGTTCTCTTCCAGCGGAACACCGAGGGTATTCTCTGAGACCCTGGCAGCAATCAGCAGCGCACACAACCCCTGCCACAGCACTTCTGAATCCCGACTGAAACCAAAACGGGCACCCAGCTGCCACTCTCTGCTGCACCCCACACAGTCACAAATACCCACACCTTACCAGCAATCTGGCTGCAGTGGCTGCTTGGGTAGATGAACCAGAGCTAAGAAAAGAAATTATTGCAAGTACACACAGCACCAAGCACGAGATCTCACCACAGGCTGAGAAAGTGGGAAAATTTGGGAGAGGGCAGCTTGCAGAGTTTTTATCAGTTCCCAGACTAGGTGGGGCTGGCTATAAATAGCTATATCTACATAAGTCAGACCTTTAACTAATGTGCAAATGTATTTCTGGATCATCTCTTTCACTGTCACTTACCAAAAAAATCATGAGCTAAGACTGCATGAAAATCTCATCTGTTCTCATTTCACACACTACAGAACATTCCAACATCAGTGTTTGCATCTTCCTTGCCAAGGAGAGCAAAATTACAAAACTACACCAGGGTGTACATTACAGAACGTGTTACTAATGGAAGCTGAAAGCTGAACTCTCAAGGAGTATTTAAAATACTGAAGAATATTCAGTACTGAGAGTGCATTAATGATTCAAAATATTTCTCAAATATGTTGTTAACATAATAATAATAATTATAGAAAGCAGTTTCCTACACATACTCTAGGGAGATAATGCTAAAAGTGTCCCACTTGGGCAAGAGCTGCAAACCAGTCTTCTCCAGGTTAAATAAAGCAAATTCCAGTTTACAGCATGCAGATATTGAGGAGTTACCACTCCAACAGCCCCATGTGCCCAGAAGGTCACATTCACTCTGCTCTGAACAGAATTCAGTCATATCTGCCTCATTGTCAGTAACACACATTAAATCTGGTGAGGCTTTCATTGTCTCATCCATTATAGGCAAGTGCACATTATTTTAAAAGGTTATTAGAAGAGCAAACCTTTAGATGGATATTTAAAAGACAGCTCTGATGATGTAAAGATGTAACCTTTATATTTCATCCTACGTTTGGTCAAACGCCTCCCCGTGCCAGTGCCACTTACCTGCCCAGACACCTGACAGACAAAAACATCCCTCAACCAAAACCCAATTGCTTCATTAAGAAGTAATTGAGCAAGCCTGACATGGAGGCTCTTGGATTTCTTTGCCCTGGGCTTGCCTACATTTATAATGTATTTCTCTATTTTTACAGTTCAATTTACACCACATAATGTACAACATAAAAGCTCTCTGCTCCCTTCCAAAAAAAGTCGGGGCAAGGGGAGGAAGACAATAGAACCTCAAAACTCAAAGCCAACATACTTCTTGGAAAGCCCTCAAATTATTTGGTTTTCTGATTTATTACATTTTAATTGATTAATTAACCTGCCAAGCCAAGATCGGCAGCAGAAAACAGCACAGAGATAAGGCAAAACTGAAGAAGTATCATATTCCACATTTGAACTCCTGACCAAGTTGAGAGGCTCCTCTCAATTCCGACACTTATGAGAACAGATTTGAAATAAAACCCCCACAGACACTGCATTTTAATCCAGATAGGTTGCAGTTCAAACTGAGTCCTTTCACAGGGAGCAGCTGTGTATGGATCTGTGAATAGAAGCTTCTCATCATATTTTCAAGTTCCTTTTCTGGACAATGAACAGTGTCTTAATTTATGCTGAAACAATCTGCTGGAACCATTCATTCATCTCATTTTTCGGGTCCATAAACTTTTGCTCCTCCTCTGGATTTGATATTCTGGTTTTTGTTTTCTTTCCTGCCTGCACATGAAGTAGAAACAAAGATTTTTGCATAGTAAGCAGCAAGAGATTCCTTCAGGAAGGTTATTATTCAGTGTCTTTATGTGATTCTCTTCAAACGTGAACACACTGGTGCGTGTTTCCACAAATCTTCCTACCTTTTCTAGCATTTAATAGCTTACTTTTGCAGCAGAGGCACTCCACATAGTGGGAGCCAAAAAGTACATTAGTGGATTCATCTAAGAGAAGTGTGCTGTTAAATAATATGTAGACTAATTAATGTAAATGCCATGGTGAGAACATGCTGACATTGTTGAAGTTAATGATCCAGCTGCATTATCATTTCCAACACTGCAATGTTGAGAAAACCCAAGAAACTTGGTTTCCTGCATTCTGGCACAGCATTTTCACTGGCATCTTGCAGAGACAGCTGAGCAGCCTTCCTGTACTCCAGTAAAGACCACTGTGTGATTTTATCATGGAATTTGGGACAACAGATTAGCTTTACCTACAGCCTTGAGCAAATTTTAACATTCTGTTTGGTAAGTCAGAGGTGGGGAGGCCTGACCCATTTCCATGCCTCCATCCTCTCACATGCATATCATATTATTATATTCCTGCATGTAAACAGTATTTAATCCGCAGCATTATGAAAAAAGAGCCCTTTTGCCAGACTGACCTGCACCATGCAAAAACCAGCTGTCTGCTTTTCACCTACAAATATTCTGTGGTTGGAACACCACTGACAGCTCTGAGGAAGATGGGCAGGGTAGAGGGGAAGGCACACGCACTAAAGTGGTTCTTTTTTGATAACAGCAGAGGCAAAAAAGCACCCATCCTGCCTGCTAGGCAAAACAAGGAGATGCTCTTCAAAGCTTACCAAGGAGCTGTTCTGTGGAATAATTGCTTGTCATCTCTGTATAATTATATTTTGACTGAAACTGCTCTTCAGAGGAGGTATGAGATCTGAAGCACGGGCACTTCTCACCCTCTTGTCTGTGTATGGCAATGAAGGAGGCTTTTGGAAAGTCAGAAATCCACATCAGCAACACACAATGCTCTCAAAGAAAATGAATAAAAGATCATGGTGCCCTAAATGGCCTAAAGAACAGAACAGCCAGTGATGAGTTTTGGTTCATTTCATCAGGAGCATTTGTGCTGCTGATTTTCATGGCCCAGAATGAAGAGCAGTGCTTTACCAGCAGCAGAAAATCACAATGAAAACAACACAACATTCTGGCCTCAGCTCATACTGCACAAGACAGGAATCACTGACATCTGATTTCAGCAGGGCTGAAACAATCCTGACTCACAAATGCATTTAGCCACCAAAGGGCTTTTTTCACTGTGAAAATGAAGCTCCTACGTTCCAGGCCCTGTCTCAAGCAGTGCTGCTACAGATTCCTTTTCTACCTAAGTGTGATTCATTTTACAGTTTTAAAATTTCCTTTCAGCTACAAGTCCTGCACAGGGACTGCTATTTAGAAAGGATAAAAATGGCAAGCACAGCTGGCCATCTTGCCTAAAGCCAGCTTTTCTTCGAAATCACAGCAACTCAGATTACACTGGCCAAGGGAGAGATATGATAAGGCCTCAGGCAGACAGGCAGACAGACCTTTTCCTCTCCATGGCTTTTTCTACGACCAGGCAATTACTTTGAAGATTATACTCTAGGGAGAGATTTTCTAGAGTTTCAGATATGCTCTAAATTCCAAAACAAACGTACAGATTCTAAAAAAAGTGCTCAGTGATGGAAAAATACCAAATACGAGATAAGGCACTACAATAAAATCACATTTTATGAGAAAACGGAATCTTTAAACTGTTACGTTTTTTTCCTTTCCCGTAACTTGTGTTTTTACTGACAGTGTATGGCTGTCAAACAGGAACAGGTTTATTTGTGAGTGACCTTCTTTTGTTGTTGGAAAACTGTCAGAAATGGAGGCATCAAGAGTACACCTTATACCATGCAATTTTTCAGCAGAGAGTAGCTGGTCTCACAAAGATAGCAGCTTCAGAGTTTCTGGCCAAAAAACCCCTCACCGATATTTGGAAGTGATGGTGTGCCATGCCAGCTGCCCATGGGCTGGCTGGAATTTACATAGGGCATCACACCCAGGAACTCCTGTGATACATCACAGTAATTTGGTAAAAGAAGGTAATTTTACATGACCTGGAATATAAAGCCCAGCTGCTGGAGGGGTTTGGGAATCTGCAGCACTCAGGATGATGCATCTGCAGATAGGATTTATATTTATGCATCTTTTTTAGCTGAAACGTTAAAAAGTAAAAAAGGAAAAACTTTTTATGTGCTAGGCAAGTCAGCTACACATATGCATTATGCATATGAGCAGATGATAAATAGTAAATATATTTACCCTAGGGAATGCTCTACATTACAAAGTCAACACATGCCCTACTCTCCATTTCATGTAACTCTTACAAAGTAAGAGAAAAAACCACCACATTTCTCCTACTGAAGCCATTGGCAGGTTTTCCAGTCGATCGACACTGTTAGGTACACGATTATTATTTTTTTTCTCTGCAGAACATATGGTATGAAAGGTTAAATAGCAACACGTGCACACAATAACACCAGGGGAAGACAAGGAGATGGATCAGACATCAGTTACAGACTGGCTTAAAAGTTCACTCTAGCCAAGAGAAAAACATCACTTATTCTCAGCTAGCTTTCACAGAAGCCCATGAACATACAGAAAACCCACACAGGTCTGGGTATGGTGCTGAATATAAGCACACAAGGAATTCCTTCTGTCAGCATGGTAGGTGACACGTCCTCAGCCTACTCACACCATGAGGTAAAATTGGTTGGCTTAAATTTCAATTTTTCTGCTATGAAGAAATGAAACAACTTGCCCAAAGGAATTTTAAGCTGCTCCGAGGCCAAAGTCTACATAATTTCAGCACTGTAGGTTTCATGAAAGAAGTTTGAGTCCTGTCCAAACTCTCAGTTCACAGTTACCTACAGAAACCAAATCAATTGCGGGTGTTACTGAAATGACATCCCAATTCTTAGCTGCCAAACCATCCTTCTTTTCTGAAGGTCACTGAAAATTCTTTCCAGTGAAATGAACAGAGGATTCAGAAGTCCAGAAAGTTTTTATTTCAATTTGAAGTCTGCAATGAAAGTTACAAAATGATAGTTCTATTTTAAAGCTAACCACAGCTTTGATGCTCCTCATTGAGTGCATGTACAAAGAACCTTTGGTTGACTACACAGCAGCTAGTTTGAGGATACCAACATAACATACTATTTCTCCAAGGATTTTTGAAACTGACCCTTTATTGCCTCTTTTTATCTCTCAGAAGCTAAATGTCACTACAACCCTGGCAGAGAGTCACTGAGTAAAGCCTCTAGCACTCAGTAGCCTTTGGAAGAGCATTCCCATGGTAACACTTCAAATCCTGATGGCTACATCATTTCAGCACAATGAGCTTAATATCAGATGCTTGAGCCATCTGTCCAGCTCCTTAATTAACATAGTTAGCTACTGAAACTTCAGCAATTACAGATGTTATTGAAATCACACTGCAATCAAGGAACAAATCCACAACACAAAAGCAGGACAAAGGAAATCTTAAAGCCACATTCCAACAGAGCCAGTATGAGTGAAAAGAGAAGGAGAGCTACTTCATCCAGAATTAAATGCAATTAGAACTTAGTCTGGCCCATAATATCTGCCTCAAGTCCTCGTTTGGACTGTGAAGCAGTTGGAATCCTGTTCTCATTACTGTAAATGACTGCGGTGCAAGGAAACAGAAAACCAAGCTCAGCACTTGTGTCCTCTATAAATAAACTTGAGAAACGCCTTGGGACTGAGATGAAAGCAGAGCAGCCCAAGGCTAGGCCATGAGAAGGAAGATGCCCTTTTCTGCTAGCGTTGGACTTGAGGTAAATACCGTGCAGTCACCTGGGTCTATTAAAAACCTGGCAGAGCAAAGTACACTGAGCACAGCCAGCCCCCGCGATCTGGGGATGTGGAGCGCAGAGCTCTGGGTTAAAGCAGGCAAAGACGGCCCTGAAGGGACAGACACAGTGCAGGGCCTCTCAGAGAGAGACCAGAAGTGGCCCCACAGGGTCTGTGAGGGACAGCACCTGCAGGGCAGCTGGGGCACAGGAGGCAGGAGAGCACCTGGCGGGGAAGGGCTGTGCTGGGCTGGCCGCAGCCGGGCACGCGTGGCCTGGGCTCTCTGCAGTGCCAGCCACCAGCAGCAGCTCTGGCTGCTCTCCTGGAGAGCCAGGGGCTCACCTCACCCGCCTGTAAATTCAGAGGTCTTCAACCAGTTAGCCACACCACCTCAGCAGTCCTTAGAGAGACACAGGCATTTCTAAAGCATGACTTATATGGCACTTTAGACATTTACTGGAGAATAAGACAAATCATTCCCTATTTCTCTCCACGGGCTATAAAAGCACTCTGTATGCTCAGCTCAGCTCAAGATGTCTCTACAGTGGATATCTAAATTAAGGCAGCAGAGTCCTACCTTGGAGTACTCTGGTGATTGTGGTAAGAACTCTTTCCTTGGTTTACAGGGATCACAGAATTGATGAAACCAGTGATGTTTCATACTACAGCTGCAAGATCTGCACTGCTAAGTCCTTGCTAAAGCATTATAAAAACATGCTTAAGATCTTGCCCTGCCAGAAACAGCAGCCTGTTACCACTCCTGAGCTCAGCACGGCCTTCTGTTTGCAGCAAGAGAAATTCTGCTCCAAGTTATAAGAAAACTGTATGAAACTGTATGAAAACTGTATCAAACAATAAGTTTATGTCAAAAGACATTATGGTGACACATGTCAGCAAAAGAAAGACAAGGTACAAATGAATGCACTTGTAGAAGTTTGTCCCCTCACAGCAAGCACTGCTGCACAGCATTTCATCTTTCAGCTCATGCTGGGTTTGATATTTAAGTGTTACTGTCAGCCCTGAGTATTCCAGGGAGTGCTTCTACTTCTTGGATTGAATCCATTAAGGGAAGCAGTGAAGCCCAGGTGCCTTCCCATACAGCTGTTTGTTTTGCAGTCTCACATTCCCAGAGCCTCCACCTGCAAGTGAAGGAAAGTTCACTTCGCATGAGAGCTGAGGGGTGTCCCTCAATCAGCCTGGGCTTTTCCCTCAGGTCACTTCTCAGCCTGTCCCCACCAGGCGCTCTGGCTGTCTTGTAGCTCGATACATTGTCTCCACTGGAATCACAAGCCGTTAAGCACAAATTCCCCTTGTGTTAAGGTGCTGTCCTTGAGCCGCCCTTCCCACAGACGCCCGGAGCCCTGCCTGCCCTCAGCGGGCTCCCCGCAGCCCTGCCTGCCCTCAGCGGGCTCCCTGGAGCCCTGGCAGCCCTCAGCGGGCTCCCCGGAGCCCTGGCAGCCCTCAGCGGCCTCCCCGGGGCCCTGGCAGCCTCCAGCGGGCCCCCCCGAGGACTGCCTGCCCTCAGCGGGCTCCCCGCAGCCCTGCCTGCCCTCAGCGGCCTCCCTGTGGCCCTGCCTGCCCTCAGCGGCCTCCCCGGAGCCCTGGCAGCCCTCAGCGGCCTCCCTGTGGCCCTGTCTGCCCTCAGCAGCCTCCCTGTGCCCCTGCCGACCCTCAGCGGGCTCCCCGGAGCCCTGCCTGCCCTCAGCGGCCTCCCTGTGGCCCTGTCTGCCCTCAGCAGCCTCCCTGTGCCCCTGCCGACCCTCAGCGGGCTCCCCGGAGCCCTGCCTGCCCTCAGCGGCCTCCCCGGGGCCCTGGCAGCCTCCAGCGGGCCCCCCCGAGCCCTGCCGGCTCTCAGCGGGCTCCCCGGGGCCCTCCCTGCCCTCAGCGGGCTCCCCGCAGCCCTGCCAGCCTGTGTTTTTGCTAGAGACTATTAAGTCTGCTCATTATTACAAAAGACACCTTCCTAGCTAGAGCCATTCAGAGCACAACATTAATTTTCTCCTCATTTTGTATGAATGTATTGATTTGACCACAGCTACAACCCATGATGTGTTTTGCTGCTATTACATTCAAGTACTTGAAATAATATAACCATGTAAAGCAGAGCTATTAACTGCAGCCCAATATCTACCAGCCAGTGGTGTGTGATAGAAAACCAGGAAACTATCCCAAAGGGAAAACTCAAACATGTAAATATACTTTAGTCATTCAAATAATTATAATTGTTTTCAATAACATTCAAATGCAACATTCCGATTATAAAGTTAATTCTCTGTACCCACTCATCCACTGGGTTTTTAGTTATTATAAACCCAGCTATTACAAGGTCCTCTGTACAGCTGAACAGTAAATGAGCCGTATGTGCCAGACTGACCTTTTGTCACATTCTATTTATGAACTCAAGCCTTAAAACAGTTATATCTAAAATCCATTTAATGTTGATATAAGACTGTCCACCTTCTTGCAATCAGAGAGATATCCCATCTTTTAATCCTATGTGTCATCAATACTGGGACTCTGCTGTTAAAAAATAAACCCCAGCTATTGCAGATCTTGTAGAAGTAACTTGGCTGGAGCCACTCTTCATTTTTTTGTCTGAAACTGCAATATTGCAGTAGCTTTAACTCCTGCCAGCAACGCCAGCTACATATGTTTTTGTCTGAGAGAAACCATTTGTAATGAAAACCTGAATATGGTTTGGGCTCGCCCTCCTGCCCACAGGATTAGCTTTGCCTCACTTTCTGTGATTGCATCTTTCCCAGGGAGAAATCCGTGGTGCTCCCCAGGGAGCAGGAAGGCCTGACTTGCTCTCTCCTGCAAATCAGTTATGAGTCTCCTGGGTCTGGTGAGGCATAGATGGATGAATAATTAATGCCCTGTCTCTTACATCCAATTATATTTACCAGAGAGTGTTTTTTGCAGTTGGCAGTGGCCGTGGTGCTTGCTTGGAGATTTTTTGAATAACCAATACATGATTTAAAGTTTATTTTCCCTTGCATTTTCACTGAGTGACAATCACACAACCTACAGCTGCAACTACACTGAAAACAACAAATTGTTAATCCTGTGAAGGTCCATAGCAATTCAGGGCCCCAGTTTTGAATTTATTTATCAGCAGATTGTTATTAAATCAGACAAACATATGCATACATTAAACACTTCAGTGACCCAGTATAGCCCTAGGAACTAAACCATAAACCAGCACATGCATAAGCTTTGTAACTCATTGCCAAATTGTCCACAGGATACCAGAGGGCAGAGTTCTGTTTGAGTCTTCAGTAATTTTGCATTTCAAACTAGCTCGTTTGGTACCATTAAATTGTAGAAACACTGAATTTGATTGGTGTTACTTCATAGTATAAATTCTACTGTTAAAAATTTTTAAGACTGTTTTTAATACTTCAGTATTTTTGCAGTTTTGTGACTTCAGATGATTGTTATTTATTAAGTTTTCAGAATATTTTGTGAAAACATTAACTTTAATTTTTAAAGAAGTGAGAGGTAAAAATTTTCATGATCTTTAAAATTATTCATTTTCAATTTTTCTGATTTTAATCCAGTTTTATGATTTGCAGACCATAATAATAAGCTTAGAACCGTTGGGGTTGCTATTTCTACCCCGATATCTAACTTCTATGGAAACTGGAGAGGCACAGAGACTCCTTCAGTACCAAGCCATGACCTGAAAAATGATTTTATGCTACAACAGGGAGAAGCAAAAATGTTACTTTGCCTGCTCCTGACTGACAAACATGGAAACAGTGGCCCACTGAGGATGGGGAAACACAACATATTACCCCGTCATGTACCTCCTCATGTGTAGTATGCATTTCTCATCTCTTATCTACCCATCTCATCCTCATTATCTCTTACAAGATTTCCATATTTGAGCCAAAAGGCAGGGGAAGAAGGGCTGAAAAAACCAAAGCCATTACAAACACGCTGACACTGCTGGCCCAGCAAGTCGGGAGCATCCATCACAGCCACTGCCTCCGTGGAACTGCTGGTGTGGGCAGAATGCAAATTCTGCTACAGTAGGAGAGGTTTGAGAGCACCTGGTTGCGTAGCAGAGACACAGGGCCAGAACCAGAAGATAAATAAGACCATTCCAAGTGTAATGCTGAGTGTATCGTACCAAATTTGCTCATAAAACCCCCCATGCCTGAAAGCCACAGAGCGCGAGGAAATGTGCTTCCAGGAGCTGCTGTAGTGCGAGCTGGTTCATAATCAGAGTGCAGTCAGGAGGTGAAAATGGCAAGGCAGAAGTTAACGCAAGACCAGGTGAAGCTGTTAGGAGCACACTGAGCTCTCTGCAAAATGACAAAATAAGGGTGTCCAAATTCCACTGCAAACCTGATAGACTGCATGCTGGAAGCAAGGAAATGAGATGAACAGCGCTCCTCTACATTAGGAAGTTTTACTGCTTTAATTAATCCAAAAACATAATTAAAGCTGTGAAATCTTTCTAGTGTGAATGCAGTTTTACTGGTTAAATGAACAAGCACTTGGAGCTCACTATGGTTCCGATATATCATTTACCCATCTGACTCTACCCTATTTTAATATACCCAGAATTCTTCTACAGACAGTTCTGGCTACCAATCTAAATTTCACAGAGAAGTTTCATACCACAGAATAGTGCTGAAATCACACAAATCTTCTAGATGATCAAAGACAAAATAATTCACATTATTATTTATAATGTTTGCAGTTGTGTTCAAGTCATGTAACTTCTAAGGGTCATTTCCTCTCACTCAATATATAAATATTCAGATTTTTTTCTTGCTGAGCACTGAGGTACTAAACAAAGCAGTGAAAGTACTTTTGAGACTAAAAAGACAACTGGCATTCACACAAAAGTCACAGAGCATTTTATATCACTGGCAAATTTAGCAGAGAATCTCTCTGTTGCTTTGCATTCACTTTTCAACTGATCTATGTCGGATCTCCATCCACAACAAATACAAAATTACCCCTGCCTTTTCTCTCCTTGTCCTAGCCATTTATGTTTTAGGTGGGATCACTATAACAACATCTGCAGGATCTGAATGACCTCAGAATTTGGAGATCCAGATCCCTAAAAGGACTCCTGGGCCTTCAGCTGACTATGGCTGCAACTGCACAGCAGCTTCCCGAGTGAAAGCACTCAAAGGAGCCTCAGCAAACAGCATCAGCCAGGGCTCCCAGCTGACACCCAGGACACAGAAGGGGACGCACCCGGGTGTGAGCTCGGCGTGTCCAGGGGCTGGGTGTCAGCTTGGACTTGGCCAGCGCCGGCGCAGGCTCGGCTGCCAAGGCAGAACACACCTGTGACACCGCTGGGATCCTGCAGGCTTGTGGTTAATGGGAAGAAACTGCCAAATAACAGGCAAACTGAGCTTTCCACCTAGGATTAGGACTGGGTGACCTTCTCCCTCGTGGAGCTGAATGCATAATCAGCAGAGCATTCAGTATCTCTTCTCTCCTGAGCCCCTGTGGCACATGGGGCTCTCTTAGATAAGAGCACTCAGCTGTCATGTTCTGCTGTAAAAAAAGCAGTCTCCTGCTATTCAGGTACTGAGCAATATTGATGGATGTCAGTCAGTTTCCAGACTGCAGCATGGCTAAGGGAGATTGTGCTTTCACGTTCAGGTTCACGTGGGAAGATGAAAGCTGCCAGCACTCTGGAAAAACTCATCTGCACTTCAGACAATCTGAGTTTCACTCAGTATCACATCAAAATTCCATTCTGATTTGCTTTCTACTGATGTTAAAATAAGCAGCTTTTAAAAAGTTGTCTCTCTAAGTATATCAATATGTAGACAAACAGACACAGGAGTATGGATATGCTCTTGAAAAAGGAAGGACAAAGCAATTCCTCTGTGAAGAGTTGCCCACAATTTGTAATCAGTGACACCGTATGTCACGTTAACTGCTTCATTCCGAGTATTCCTAAGGAAATACAAAGATTTTTCACCTAAGAAAACTTTATCAAGGCAGAGGACATTCAGCAGTCTAAGTAGGCAAATTTAAGCAATGAAGGACAAATAATTTCTCATTTCTAACACAATTTTGAAGATTGTTTATGCTGACAGTATATACTGAGCTATAATGAGGAGCTTAGAGCTTTTTGCTACAGCACAGTATATTCAGAAATTGAAATTTATAAACAGAGTATATTAAGAACCAATGAGTACATGGTCACCAACGATCATGCAGGGAACAGCAAAACACCACAGATTTAAGTAGGACCTTGACCAGAAACTTCTCTCCCCTGGAAGAAAAGGGGGAGAGGTATGATACAGTTCTCTTTGGAGAACATAGAAATTACAGAAGTGTTTAACTCAAACCTATTTAAATTCCTCTCAATACTTATTATTGAGTTACTAGAAGTAGGCTTTGAAAAATTCAGATGTATGTTCAGTTTGAAATACAGTTTATTTTGCAACAATCTAAATATTTCATTCTGCACTAAGAAAATCAGATATTGCTGAAACATGGTTTTGAAAAAATTATGTCTCTGCTATTTGACTGCTTATTCCAACTTGATAGAGAAGTTTTCTGTCAAACCCCAACTCTATCTGGATTCCCTTCGGCCCACCTTTAATAAACACACTTGGAACCGTGACAAAAATGAAACATACCCTGCTTTGTGACAGTTGTAACTCATGCAGAACTATTTGAGAGTGCAAATGGATGCTTTTTGTGGTTACAGGCAGATGAAGCAAAATAGACAAAAAACTGTCTCAAAATTCAGTCTCCCACCTGCACTGTATTTTTCAGTGTTTCCAAAACCTTTTCCCAAGGTTTGAATAGGTCAAAATTATTATCTTCAATTATTTGATGTGCCTAGAAGTGTCATACAGCAAAGCAATTAAGTGTGACTGAAGAGAGCATCCCATTAGTGATGCCACCAGCTTCAGCGGGGGCGTGAGGCAGGGTCTGGAGCCGAGCACTGTGCCCCAGTCCCCACCGCGGGCCCAATTACGGTGCCTGCTCATCCCCGAGCAGGACCCCACCCCAGCCTCCAGCAGGAGCCTCGTTACTCGGAATGAGCAAAGTTAATTGGCATGTGGCTCCACTTGCATGGAATGAAGGTTTTGAAAAGGTCTGTTTTGCACATTACAGCAAAGTCAAGGTCTTTCAAAGGTTTTTGTGACTGTGTAGATGAAAGGATAGACAGAAGGAAAATCCAGCCTGAGACGTGAGTGCTCAGGGTCTGAGGTTACGCTGTCTCTGACTCAGACTGGTTTCCTCAGACAGAGGCTCTCTGCATCATCCTCCAATTTTCTTCAATTTGGCACAGATCTCTCTGGTTTTCACCAGAAATCACATCCTTGAACAGAGAGGCCTCTTTGAATCTAAACTTGTGGAACATACCTATGTTCCCACAAGAAAGTAAAAACCTCCTAATCAAGTTTTTAAAGTGAGGGAGGCTGCAAGAAACTCTGCAGACGTGGACAGCAAAGCAGTAAATTAGCACAGGATGGTATGAACTCACTTAAATGATATGTGTTATTGCCATAAATCAGCACAAGCTGATTTCAGGAACATAATCATTCGGATGAACCCTGGACTTAGTATAGCATCTGTGTTTTACACACAGCTGGTGTCTCAAATGACAGAAAACCAAACAATAATGTCACTGTCTTCTGTGGGGAATAAGCAACAAAATAACACAAGTTTCAAAAACTTAGAAACTTTGTCCAAGACCACTGAGAGTGTTTAATTAAATATAATCATGAAACGGCACTTGCTTGTGTTTAAAAAAAATTTTGCACTATTAGTACACTAACATTGCCAAGCTAAGGAAAAAAAAAACAGTGAAGAAAAGTGTCAATTTTCAAAAACTTCTCCTTGGCTTCCCTGCAAATTGTTATTTTAAAAACCCTGCTAACCTATATTCTTGCATTTCTCTGTAGCTGTTAAGACAAATAACTCCCTCTTTTAAAACTTCAATAAATAACTGAATTAGATACCAAAATTTCTTCCGCAAGCCCCAAAATTGGGCCCATTCCCATCCTCAGTATTACTGCCAGAACTGAGAAAGGTTATTGACACACTCGAAGGATGCAGGGCCATTGGAAGTATATTTTTCTCATCTAACTAATCTTCCTCTGTAGTCAAAAACCAGAGACAGACCCTGCCATCCCACAACATTTTCATCTGTCTCAGAAATCAGTTCACTCTCTGGTGCCAGCTTTTCCCCAGATTCTGACTGCGGAAGTGAATGCATTTACATTAATGTATTAGATTTAGAAATTGAAATATTATATAATGTAATAATAAAATATGGCAGGAAATAGGTCTGGAAATGCCATCAAGTCACACAGTCTATCCTTTTTCCAAGTGAAGTTTGAACTCTGTATTCCTTGACAGAGGCTTTCCAAAGAATTATTTAGAAAATACTGTGATTGAAATTCTACTTCTTTCCTAAACCATGTGGTCTCATGCTTCTCTTTAACTGACAAGCCGAGACAGCTAAAGCAGCTAATACAATTTAATTGACTTAGGGTTGGCAACTCTTCAAAATAATGAAGAAAAGCTTGGAGAAAACCATTCCTTTTCCCTCTTCCTTGAATATAAATCTAAGAGACAAAATTCAGTGAGGATTTACTACGTGTACACAAGGAAGTTGGGTGCCCTGTTATCTTCAAAGCACTGGCGAAATTTAATATTTTAATTCCTCAAAATAGCTTTGAAAATCCCTAACTAAAAGAATGAGAGTTGCCTGTTGATTAAAGGAACCCTTCATTATAAAAATATTGATTGTGTGTTAACTTAATCCACACACTTACATTCAGGTGGAACTTGTTAAACACCCATTGGTGTGAACAGCAAACATCAGTGAGGCTTTCGAGCGAGTGGCACGGGCAAAGCTGCTGGGATAGACCAGATATCCATTGCCATGGAGAGCGTTCCAGACCCAAAGGTAAAGGCATGAAACACTTTATCACAGAAGCTCAATAAAGCCATGAGTTCTAAGAGGCTTAAGAAGTTGCTTGAGGAGAGTTTAAACAGGAGAGCAAGGCGGAAATGCACAGAGGAGGATTAATCACTCAAGCAATGTATTATAAAAATTGCTGTTCAATATCAAGCTGGCCCCAACCTTTAAACATTCCATCGACAACATCTCCCACAGAAAGGTGAGTTTCAACTCCTTGTCCTTCAAGGTTTGTTTGGATCTAATATTATATCTTGGCTTACTGAGATCGGAGCATTACATTTTTCACACTATTTCTTTTATTTAGCACTATGGTCCTTTCTTCAATGTTTTTCTGTAAAGTCATGAAATTGTGCATTGCATTGGTTTTAGGAGTAATATGCATTAAGCATAAAGATAAAATAACTGGAATGTCAGTCATTATTTAGCTGCTTTTCCCCTTTGCCCAAGTCTGAAACCCAATGCACAAATTTGCATTGGCAATGCAATAGCAAAAAAAGTGAAGTAGTTTTAATAAATTATTCTGAAAGATATTAGATAGAGGTCAATTCCCAATTCTTTTGAACTCCATCACAGAACTCTCATTTAATTTTCTGGGAATAGAATTTGGCCCCAATCGCTTATAAAATGGGATTAAACTTCTGGCTTTCTTCCCAGAACCTGAAATGAAAGTATACCAATGAAAATCTGCAGAATCATAAAACAGAGCTTCCTAAAGAAGGGAAAGCCTTATATGTAGCTTTATGAAACAGATTTTTTTGTTTCTTAGATTGCCACCTTTAACATGAGCCAGCTTATCCCGTTATTCATAAATTGATTAAAATGCCTGAAGTCAGAAGCAATTTCTTGAACTTGACTTGAATCAGTGGGTTTTCCACATTTAAACGTTTTTCAGCATGCATTTAAAATTGAAGAGTATGAGCAGCTATCATTTCTGTAAGACCGTAATAAAGGTCAAACATTTATTAGATTGAAAGTGACATTAATACCTTCTGAATTCTTACTAGAGAAGGTCCATCACGGTACCATTTTCTTGGAGAGGAGTAGGTCAGCTGTCAAACCCATCACCATGTCTGTCTCTGTTTTCCTGCTGTCAAGCCAGCACCGAAGAGAACAGAAGGAAGTCAAGGAAATACACTTCTCAAAAGCACCAATTTGACAGTTTTAATTAAAGACACGAATTCAAGCGTATGGAAATCCATTACCTGGAAATCCTAGAGTCGATTCGTCATTCTACACTGACTTAAAGAATTGAATTTGAATATAGGACTGCAACATTTGCATTCTTACATAACTACCAACTCAAGAAATTACTTCACTCAAAGCACGCGGAAGCCCAGATTTCAGCTGGGGCTGGCTTCCCACCCACGAGAATCAAAGAATCACCCTCGTGGTGTGACATCCTGGCCTCAACTGGGACAGGTTACTGAGAGGAGTTAGGCTTTGCACTCCGGGGCTGAGACAGCTGAGCTGAAGTGTCAGTGCCAGGCAGACCCTGGCTCCACTTCACCGTCACACACACAGAGAGAGAGGGGTCAGAGAGCCCAGGTGCCTCACCCACACCCTGCTCACCGCCGAGTCCCTGCAGACCTGACATTTACCGTCTGCATGATGAATATTCAGTAAATGCTGAGGCAAGGATCAGGTGTGCTGACTCCTTCTAGGAGACGGGGATGCACTAAACCTTCTCTGACAGGTGGGTACCTCAATTCGTCACAATATTTGGTTAATAGATTAGTATATACTTTTAAAAAACTATTTACGGCGTGAGAAATGCAATAAAATGAAAAACATAGTGAAAAGAAAGACATATTTTACCTAATGTAGTCACACTTCTGGTTTTAAATGTCAGTGAGAGCTACCCAAGTTACTTGTGTTTTATGTATTTGTGCATGTTGGTTTAAGAAGATCATAAAATTGCACAAGTGGAAAATATATCATTTTAACTGCAGAGGGCAAGTCAAGCAAGGGAAGAGAAAGAATATGGAGGAAGTTACTCCTCTGTTGGTTGTCATTAAGATGTAACCGCACATTTTTTTAAACCTGGCTACGATGCAGAAAAGCTTACAAGGTAACAATCCATTATTAAATGAAAAAGGGTGGGGGCAGGGAGAGAGGGAAGGAGAGAGAAGAGAGAGAAAGGAGGCACCAAAACGTCTAAGAATCAGTAAGGGCAGCCAGGGAAAATCAGGAATAATTTCCATAAACTTCTACAACTTTACACCCCGGATAATTTAGCAATACTCTGTGCCACAGGCGTGAAAGGTAAAAAATACAAAAGCAATTTAAACAGTCAACATTCACAGAAAAATAAACTCATGTTGTTTAAAGAGGCCTCTCTCTGCTATTACACCGTTCAATAAATGGGTGCTTCTGGTAATCACTGACCCAAATCAACTCTGTTCTGGTGTCTTCAGTGGAACAACACTGATTTTTACCGAGAGAGACAGAGGGAGCCTTCCTGCCTGCAACAGAGCTGAACCAGGAGCCTTCCTCCAAATTCACACATCCAAACCCAAATCTAGGCCCCAGGTTTTGCAGCTCAGACTCCGCCACGAATACACACATTTTTAGTAGCAAGTATTTCAAATTTCTTTATATAATTTCACAAAATAGGCAGTTCTGATTCACGGTGAATATACAATGTATCGCATTGCTTCACAGCACCCAAAGTGCTGATAGTGATAAATCTTATAAAGAACTTCCAAAAGCTGTGCTAAAATGAGAGGTTAAGTGAATATTGGTTGAGAAGGGAGGAAGAGATATGGTTTTGGCACTTGATAAAAAAGTCTCCCCAAATAGGACAGTGCTGAACTGATTAGATAAACCATTTTAAGAGATCATAGTCATGATTCACAGAACACAAGTTGAATACATGATGATTTAAATTATAGGAAGTTCTGAAGATGCAGATAAATTTATTTTCTGTATTTTTTTAACGTATGAACATGTAGGAAAGTTTTTGACCTAAATAATTTCTCCTACTGGTCTGAAATAAATATTTGTCAGGGATTCAGCTTCCACAGCTAGAGTAAAACTGATAAAACACGAATAATATGATACAAATAAGGAGGGAGAATAGACAATCCTAGCAGCATACATGTAATTGCAGCAGAATCTCCTTCCCTGAAGCACTCGGCTAGTACCCACATACAAGCTGAGAATAAAAGTAATTAATTTTTTAGCTGTTAGATGCAGCATGTTTGGCATCCTCCAGGTTTTATTCAATCCTGTAAGGTCACTAAAAACTTCTGTGTGTAGTTCACATTAATTTTATGTCTCTAGGAATAGGTTTTCCTGCTTTTAGCTGCTTCCTAAAAGATTGTAGAAGACTGTATCATGTATTTAAAAATCCATTATTAACTTCATATTAGCATTTTGAGTCTCTAAGGAAGTAGATGTTGTTGCAGGTTACCCTCAAAGAATTTACTTTCAGTAATGAGGAGCGGAACTCTGACATCTGTCAACTGAGTAAATTCCACTGTTTTGTAAATATTGATCAAACAATCATGGCTAATGATACAACTCTAAGTGAATTAGACAAATGTTCCCACATGACCATCAATTTAATTCCCAGACTAAATTAGCTTCTTTTGTAAAGCAAAACCCTTTTAAGGAAGATAAATTGTTCAGTGACACCAACGTCCATTTCAATTATGGCTTTATTCTGGTGGAGCCTGTTCTGCATAATACACCTGCTGTTCACCTGGTTCTGCTGTGAGAAAATACAGTGGGAACCACATGACACTACCCTGGAACAT
This sequence comes from Platysteira castanea, assembly GCA_013397175.1. NCBI lineage: Eukaryota > Metazoa > Chordata > Aves > Passeriformes > Platysteira > Platysteira castanea. Next base: position 203,424 of record VYXC01003456.1, on the reverse strand, counting down.
TTATTTCCCATTTCTCTAATATACAGGATAGCTGATGGAAATGTTACACAAGAAGTAATTACTTTTCTTTGTCCCAGCCCACACCGTCAGCTGAGCTGGAATCACCACTATGAGGAAACACACTGTTTTAATTCACCTTAGCACAACTGTGTTTCAGAACGGGAGAGAAGAGCCTGAACATGAACGAGGTGAAGATGGGGAGCCAGAATGCACCAAAAGGATACTTGCAAATGGGCAGAAAACACTTCTTAAACCCCAGTAATTATCTCTCCGAAGTAATTAGTGCATCACTCTCCAGCCTGCTTCAGTGGAGACAAAACTGCCTGAGGCTCAGCCCTACCGGCCTCAGTAGGGCAAGAAGGGAGGGACAGGGGGCTTAAACTGGTCCCGCTTAGAGAAGCAGAAAACGCTTCTCAGCTCTGCTCTCTCTGCAGGTCTGAAATCCTGCTCAGTGGAGTGGGGGAGCAGCTCCCCTCTGCCTTCTGTGCACTCCCAAAAGCTTGGTATGGAATAAGTAATGCCTTTTTATTCCTGTGGTTTATTCTTTATTGGCAGAAGTTCATTAGTGCTGAGAGACTAGAAAGGCTCCTTAAAATGAATCTCAACCAAAGTGTCATTTAATTGCCAGCAGTTTATTTCAAAATGTTTCAGTTAAAATAAACTGGGTTTTTTTGGTAAACATCATTACATTTCCAACTCAATTTTGTGACAAAATGACTATTAACTTTCTCTCCCCTTTTAGAATAGAGTATTTTGCTTGATACATTCTAGTAGCTTTTAGTGGATGGAAAGAAACACCTGAGTAGGTAGTTATTCAAAATTATAAGTACTTTTCCCCCCACAAGAAAGACAGCTGCTGTTTAAATGATCTTGTCTCACATGGGCAAAGAAAAAGCTTTACCACAGTTCTGTACAAATACGGGCTGCCCACAGGGCAGAAACAGAGCACAGCATGAGCCTCAAAGCCCTGCTGTGACATTATGCAAAAGCAAACAGTAAAAAAGGAGGAGGTTATAGAGGCAATTTGGTGTTGCATTTAGAGGTTAATAAAGATCTTTTTTGAAAAGAGGGACAGCTTTTTAGGATATTCAGGTGGCTAACTCAATAGAAGTGCCTAAATGTCTTTAAATACCCCATATGGTGTTCATTCTGACAATTCAGTTTCAAGAACTGTGATGTTATCAGAACAAAGAAACAAGTCAAATTATGTCTGTGAGAAAATTCGTATGTTTCTTTCTCTCCAATATCTTTGTGTCTTTCTCTATATTTGACCCCATTTTGAAATGACACAGTCCAAGGATACGTTTGAATACGTGAGAAGAGAGAATCCCAGAATATCCTGAGTTGGAAGGGATCCACAAGGATCATCACGTTCCACCTCCCAGACCACCCCAAGAATCAAACCACGTGCCTGAGAGCATTGCCCAAACCCTCCACATCCCTTCCCCTCCCAGACCACAGAGGACCATAAATTATTATCACTTTTAACACTACAACCCAGCTACCCCCTTGGAGTGACCAAGACTGATCCTTGCAGCAATAAATCTCCTGTTAGCTGTCATCTCTCAGCCGAGGGCATGTCACGTGTCACTCAGCCTGGGGCTGCTCTGTTTGCAGCTCCTTCTTGTGTCATTCCTGAGCAAACCACATAACACACAACACGTCTGCTTCCACCTTCTACGTTTTACAGATACCTGAATCCAACTTGCAGTGTTGTCCTAAGAAAAATTTACCAAAAGTTCTAAAGCAGTACTGTGAATTATTGATGGCCACCCTAGGGCTGGCCAGAAAATGGAACACCTCCTCCATGACTCATTCCCAAATTTATTTTCATTCTGAGTCCAAATGAAAGTCAATGAATCAAAATGAATGGTACAAATTCATGTAAACATTTCCTTATAATAAACATGTTCCTATGAATCATTTAAATGAAAGTATTTCCAGGAAACGATGGATCATGCTGTAAACAGTTGTTATCTGGGGAGCAGGTGATGACGGGAAGGCTGATTTACGATCACACACATCCAGATCACAGAGAACTGGATGGAACAGTTGCTTCTCCAGAGTGCCAGTCTCAGGAACAATTATTCAAATGAAAATTATGCCTTATGTGGCTTTTAAAAGGTTTACTTTCCATTTCTCCCAGGCATCACTGCAGAAACCCCTCTCCCTCCCTGCCTGCCCACACACATCACCCCATACACAGACCCCCAATTAATCACTGTTGCTTCCTGACCAATAGAAGATTTAAGATATACAACACTGATGAGGTTTTTCTTTAACATAATGTAGGAATTAATTTTCAGGCAATAATTTGTTTTCTTTTCAATTTTTTATACCTCCAATGTACTAGAGCACTTTGGATGTATGGACTTCCTTATATCTCTAAAATTGAGATGACAGTGCTAACCACCAATTTAATATTTAATCTGAATGAAGGATTATTTAATAGTTGGAGTAAGGAATGGTGTACAGACAAATGTTCTCTTTTGAACGGCTTCTTTGGGCTCCATTACTGTTTTTGTTTTCTCTGAACTGGGTCACTCTCTGACTCATTAATTGTCTTCTGAGATTTGACCCATTTTTCTGAGTAGTCCTCTAAGACCTCTCAAAAAAGGGATGAAAGCAGTCCAAATTGCTGGTGTGGGTTTTTTTAGGTTGCCTGAATAATCTGAGCAGTTATCTGAATAATCAGGAAGAACTGACTCAAGGCTTGCAGTATGAAAGCCCACGGGGGATGTCAGCCAAAGCTTTGGGGGAAGCTCAACAGCCACTGAGCTGGGATGGAGGAGCTCAGCCTCCTGCAGCTCTGTCCAGGCCCCGCATGGAAAAGGGGGCACAAACCCACACATTTATGCATTTCACTATGTGTGGATAGAGGTAGGAACTCCAAAGTCTTTTTGATGCAGTTGCCATAACACTTTCATTCCTCAGAGTACAAAGAATTCGAGAGAAAGAGCAGCCTGGCAAAACAAACACACTAATACTCTTAATTCTGAAAATTGACTGCTGCAGTTAATATACTTAGTTTCTGCTTAATATAATCAGTGAATAGTAGGCTAAAAAGAAAATTTAAAAGGGGCAATTTTCTTTGATTAAGTGAATTGTCAAAAGTAAATCAGGATAATTGAAGAAGTTGAAAAGGCAAAATACCATCACTAGTTTGTTTACATGGGAAATACTTTACAGTGTCCTCTCCCGGGGCCTGTTGCACTTATTATGGATTAGCTACTTATTGGATAAATTAAATGTCTAAGTTTATCCAAATTTTCTCTCATCCATAAATTCATCATTAAAACAAATTACATATTTTACAGGCAGTATTTTGTGAGATTTTTTTACCACTACCTTCAGTGAACACCAAGACAGCCATTTCTGAGTGCTTTTACCTAGCTGACACAGGTAAACATCACTTTTAAAATTCCACTGTGATATTTGCAAGAAAACATTTCTGCTCTTTCAGAAATGAAACCTCATGTCCTGAGACAGCTAGACAGATGTAGATGTAAACAAGGAATCTGAGTCACTGAGAAATAGAAAAAACCAATTCAATACCAGGAAAAGGTCTCAATTTGCAAGACAAGGAAATGCTGGTTTGAGATATGTAAAATGATACAGTCATAAATTCTCAGGGCTTTATGTTTAAAATATTAAGCCCAGAAGATTCAAGATCCAGTTCAGTGTCTCTTCCTTTTTTTTTTTTATTTTCTAAGAAAGCTACGTTTCCTGCCACAATTTCAGTTTACTGGTATTTGTCTCACTGTCATAAAACAAAATTTTCCACATACTCTTTCTTCTTTTTTTATGAGCAAACATGTCATTGTTTCAGTACCAGGTTCAAGTCTAGTGTGAATTCAAATAACATCAATGGGATGACTCAACAGCAGCCAAATGAAGTAAGAATCTTCTACCAGACACTCCTTTCCCCAGAGACAATGTAATAAGCAATAGCTTTTCCTGCAGACGTTTTATTATCTGATTGAATTTGGAAGAATATAGATGGTTGTACACATTGAATGCCTCACAAGTGTGTGCGCTAAAACCAAACTGGAAATGCTTGTTCATTGCAATTACTTATATATACAAATATATCAGCCTTGTCTCTCAGCCTTCGAAGGCCCGTTCTAGAGATTGGAACAACTTTAGTTACCACTGCTTTGGTTCCTGCAGGCTGCTGCTCAGCTGGCTGGAACCAAGAGGTGAAACTGCATCAACAGCCGCATATAACAGTTAAAATCTAAATATATAGATATAAATGTAAATTCTTTAACTATCTTTACAGCTCTAGGACTCACTTAAAATTACATTTAGGACACAAGAACCCTTATATAAGCCTCTCCCCCCTCTCATTTGTAATGGAAACAGGTATTGCCTTCAATTGCATGAGCATGAAAGCAAAAATTACGGAACTGTAAACTGCTAGGAATAATAAAAGTCATTGTTACAAACTGATTTCTGCTGACATCCAACAAAGAAATAACAAATATATCTTAGAGGTGGATTCAGCCACAAATGCAAGTTTGTGCACAGAATGGGCTGCTGTTTGCAGCTATAAAATTGTGCTCTTTTAACCATCCTGGGGAGAGTAATTAAATTCAGGAGAAGAGAAATAGTCAGTGTAAAAGCTACATTCATAAACGGCATAAATCTGAACTTTTCAGGACAGAGACTTGACGTGTCTTGATGTCTTCCTTGCCTCTCTTTCTCCAATAAAAAGAACATTTTCTTCTGTAAATTTCTGTAATCCACCGAGAGTGAAAATTAACATCTCCACACCATCACTAACAGTACCATTTTGAAACACTAAAAAAATTCCATTGTGAATTTGCATCAGTGCTTACTCAGGTAAAGGGAAAAAACACTCAAGTTCCTCCAAGAATAGTTTGTCAAAAAATTCTGCATCATGTTTCATGTAAATTAAATTCTGAACAAGTAGTCAAAGAATGGCAAGAAGGCAGCGTCAGCTAGGCACGTGGCTACAAGCCAAGAGTGTCTGACATAAACGCCATCTTCTGGAGCCTTGTCTGGAACTAAACTGTGCAAGACACTTGCTTAATTTCAGAAAAGCTGTTCAGTGTCACTAAGGAACGGGGACAGTGGCTGTGCTGGTGTTCCATGCTTGGCGTTTTTCCCGAGAGGTTTTGCCAGGATGGAAGTGCCTGTGAGCAGCGCTGGCCAGGAATAAACATTACACAGAAACTCGAATTAGAGAAGCCAGAGAAGATTAAAGAGCTGGGCTGGAGGCTGCTGCTGTGCGGGGTTCCCCGAAGGAGGGCCAGGCTGTGGCAGCGGGTGGAGACCATCCCCTCCAGCTCACCTTGGAGAAGGGCACGAGCGGGAAACAAATCATCTGGTTTTCAGCGGAGAGCTGTGTCAATTAAAATATACTTCATAATGAGAGAAATTCAGATGGAATGTGTCATCCCATTTCCCTTGAAATGTAGAGATTAAAAAGGAAAAATAATTAGACAAAACAAGCTAGTCTGCAAGTGAAGGGAACAACTGGAAATTAAATATCTGCCTATGAAAAGGCATACTAAAGCGTACTGGAAAGTAAATAGATGTATGGGGAATATGAAAGCTGTGTGGTTAGAAAGGAGCAAAGTACTTTAACTTGTATCAAAAAAATGCTAATAATCAAAATGACATTGAGAAATTAGAGCAGTGGAAAGAGAGCACATCACAGGCAATTTACAATGTAAATTCCCTGCAAATGCAAGAAAACCCTGCAGATACTCCAAAGGCAATCAGAGAGCAAAATCAAACTTACGAAAGCCATAGGGGAGAACCTCAAATGTCCAGCACATATATATAAATCCCCATATATAAAAATACTGCTGCATGCCATTCTAATATTTCTTCATCCCTGATCTGAAAGCAGACGTGTGGTGTGAGGCACAATGGGTGCGTTTTGTGTCCTACAGCCTAAAGGTCTGGAGTGCAGCTGCTCAGAACTCTTATTCCAGTGTCTCCCACTCACCCAGGGATGAGCTGACCTGACCTCAGTGTCTGAAGAGAGGTAAGACTGCCAGGAATGGAGATTCCTAGGAATTACACAATTCATCCCAGGGGATGCAGCCACCCGGGGGCTGTGCAGGATTTAACAGTGTGAGTGGCAGCGGTCTGTGAATATTTCGCTCCTTCCATGCTTCCTGCAGGAACCCTGATGGACCCTTCCTGATGGAACCCTGGCCCTGAGAGCTGTGGCCCTGCCTGCCCCGTTCCCTCTTTTTCCACTTGGTAACTGTGAGAAGCACGGCTTGGGATACAATATTCCCATCTCAGACTACACAGTAACTGCAGAAATGACATTTATCACTGTTATCTAAACTGATGGCTGGGAAACCAAGAGGTATGTATGCAAAATTGAATCCATCCATCCCTCCATACATGCATACATATATATATATATATGTATATATGTATATATATATGTATTAAAAAAATGTCTGTGGACAGATAAATTGGCTATATAAACATTTGAAGCAAAAATACCATTTCTGATTACCTTAAATCCCACCTACACTTTTTTACCTTTCTATCCATAATCTGTCTTTCTGAAGAAACCCTTGGAGAAGGCAATTTATTCTTCAATAAGGCTTAAAAACCCCTAAATGTGGGGTAATTAACAAAATTATATCAAAATTGGGTGACAAAGAAGTTGAGTAACTCTTAAAAAGTGAACTAGAATGAGGTTAGTACAAGAAAAAACTACTTGTCATTTAGATACTGGACTAAAATTAAGAAGATTTAATGGAATTCTCAAGTCCTCCACAGATATAAAGAATGACCTTTGGACAATGACTGTGTTTGAAGTCCCTTTTATGAAATAACACTGACTCTGTTACCTTGAGGCTGTTGTCTGCTTAATTGTAAAAACATTGAGTGAAAGGTGAATCCTTCTTTGTAAATTGAGCTTCACACATTTCCTCTTTCTCCAAAAAGTTGAAGAATATCACTGAAAGAGTCTTGCATACTGCAAGTTACCAGCACATAAAGAGGAAAATCATGCCAAATTATAGGTAATAAGTAAACCTAAAGGACAAAATTGTAAAGACAGATTTTATTCCCAAACTATGTCTTGAAAAATGTCTGGAAAATGCAGGCTGCCCAGAAGGCATTTGCTGTATTTCAGGGACAGTCATTTGTCCAGATGGCAGAGGAAGTTACCGGGGGCATGAATTTGATTCTAACTCATAAGGAGAAGCTGAGTAAAAATTTGAAAGTAGAAAGAAATTTGGGAGGGGAATCAAGAAATGTGTGAGTATATATGTATGTGAGAACAGTGACATTCAGCAGATTCACAGAGGCAGTAGGTTGGCTCTTTTGGGAAGACATTCTAAGGGGAAAAGAAGCACAGAAGAACTGGCAGTTAATAAAATAGACTCTATTAAAAACACAAAGGCAAAGGAGTCTACCACAGAGGGAAAACACTTGGCATGACTCTTCAAAGAACTTACAGATCTAAAAAGAACACAGCATGAAGGAGAAATCAAAAGATATTACAGAACTAGACAGGTATACAATCAGAAAAACAAAGGCTAAAAGGGAGTTATTGCTGGCAAGGAATATCAGAGATAACAGGAGAAAGGTGTTTTCAGTCCCATGAGATAGAAAAGGTAGAGATTATCTAAAGGAACTGAGCAAATGTGAGACAACAGGGAAGACTGAAGGATTCAAGTTATTCACTATCTCACTTTCCCACAAAGACCCAGCTATTTTTTGTGCTCATTTCAACAGAAAAACAGCCCAAAGACCAGAACCAGGAACAGCTTACATGGTCAGATACACGTAGAACCTGAAGGGATTTATCCCAGAGTTGTTAAGAAACTAAAAAGCAGGGTTAGAACCGGCAGTAATTCTGTGTGATGACTCAGCGACTTAAGACAGCAGGACTTCAAAAACGCTTAAAGTGCTAAGTGCTCACTGTATTAAACTGCTACTTCATATTTATAACGGCTAGATTCTTGTTCTCTTCTTGCTTTACTCTCTGTGAGTGCTCAGGAGAGTGCTTGGCAACGGCCACTGTTCAGTCTCAATGTGCTGAAAACTCAGGAATTCTGTGGTGTATTGCTTCCTTCAAAATATTGTCCAAGGGAATAATTCCTGCTACAAGCAGCAGAGTATGTCTTTGTCAGCTTTACAGCCATTTAGGGAAAGCAACAAACACCAGGAAGCTGTGTAATTACATGGAGTGGTATCAACACAGAGCCATTTCTCTCCTTCATTATCTATATTCTAATAATTGGACAGTTATCAGTTAATAAATCCTAACTGCAGCTCGAGTCTGGCACTTTATAAACAATTACAAAACACCTATCAGTACAGAAAGGTAATCACACCTTGCATTTTAAATCATCTCTGAGGACACATCCTGTGCCCCAGAAAGGATGGGCCCCCCGATCATTGCAGTTCAGCAGCCACAGAAATCACAGCGGTGTGGGCAGTGTCTGTGGGTAACTCCCAGCCGTGACACAACAGCTTCACTCATCACAGCTGGAGCAGCACAGGGAGGACTGAACCGGTCCTTGGAGCTGAAAACTGCCAGAAAGTAAATTTCACCAAGAATATTTTATTATTTTCTTTCCCCTGCTTGTCTGTTGTATTTTTACTTCTGCCTGTAAACCTTCAGGCACAGCACCTCGGCAGAGTTCCTAAACACCAGTGCAATATAATGTGTGCTTGGTGTTTATTACTGTAAATATAACATCAATTAGATGCATCACAAGGGAGGATAATTACCCAGATTTAGTGGAAAAAATCTGCTCTGTATGAATATCTGAACATATTAATGGCCCCGTGTTTTCCAACTTTGTGGGAAGAGACAAGGGGCTGCCTTAGGTGTTTTTAAAGACCCTTAGAATTTTATTACAACTCAGACCTCTTCCACTGGAAAAAAAAATGGAAAAAATGGTTTAACAGCACAGTTCCCTTTGCAAGTTGATATCAAGATACTCTTAATGAAGATAGTAGTTTATTCCCTTAACTTCTCACTGTGGCATTTACTCGATAAAACACTGCATAACTAAATCAAAAGATCAATATGTGACCCTGTGAATTTATAGCCACCAAGACATCCCCAATATTCGTATATATGGTCCTAGACATAATCTATGTACTTACACTGCAACTTGGAAGAGAATACATAAATAATTCAGAATGCTATGCAAATATCCCACTGCAGAGACACAGCAAACAGCAGCTGCAGTGCACCCAGCCCCGTCCACGGGGTTCGAGCCCGTGGGAGGCTGAGGGACGAGGGGAGCAGATGTTTGGATGGTGCTTTATGTGCCCTGTTCTACCTCTGATAGGCACCTGTAGCCACATCTGTACTGGAATCCAGTAAACTGTGCTCCTGGATGATCCCATACCTGCAAATGAATTTCAGACAACTGCAACTTTCATTTTCAGTATGTTTTTAAGTATTGAAAATCGGATTTGAATGTACCTTAAGCACTCCAAAACTGGATAGCCACTGGACTGAGCTCCAAATTTATTTCTAAGATTCCTTGTGGCTTCTAAGTGAATCACATGCTGGTTTGAGTCTTGAGGCCAGTGCTGCATAAGCCAGTAACTTTCTGCTCATCTTCTGTATCTGCACATTGGAGCCAGGGAAAATACAGCGGAAATTGCACCCAGAAGTGTGGATGATTTATAGTGCCTTGGGCCAAGCGACACAATTTATGCACTGTGTCCTACACAGCCCAGCCCAGAGGCTCTGCATAACACTTTGATGAGGATTTAATTTACTTCCTGTAGTGATAGTATAGTCTGTCATATCAGAATTTAAGCACATTAAACAGCAACACCATAAAACTTCTCATTTTCATTCATAAGTCAGAAGTAATTCCAGCAGTGGGGGAAAAAAAATTGGATATTTCCTATCAGAAACAGATTTTCATCTTCTGAGACAACTTTTTTTCAGTTGAAAGTTTTAAGAGTGATATCCCATATATCCTCCTGATCCTTTAGCTGGAGATACTGATAGGTGGCAAGGCAGCAATATATGGCCATATGTGTACCTCCTGTCCCAAAACCCTGGGTAATGCAGGAAATTACCACAGTGGGCAGTGAGATGCCACCACACCTGCAATGGTCAGTAAACATGTTTTCTTCTGGGACCAGGTAAGTGACTGTCTGGGCACTCCTAGTCCCTGCTAGCTCTCAGCCAAACAGATTAAATTAAACCACCAGAAAAGAGGCCCTACACCTCAGAAGTGCTGGGATCACCCACCCGAGCAGCTCTCGCCAGACTGGGACCGTGAGCTGCTCCCTGAACAGCTTCTGAAAGATAATGGGTCAGGCCAGAGCCCTGCTCTAACACCTCCCCATCCCTCTGGGGGGAAGAATCAGGGTCAGAACTTTGTCCTGGTGTTTCTCCTCTGCACCAGGGTTTTATTTGCAGTCAGGCTCTCAGACACCTGCTAGACTGCCAGGGCAAGGTGCAGCCCTGGTGCGGGCCAGGTGCCACACTGGTGTTACTAAGCAGACTTAATCAAACACAACATTGTGACTTCCAGGCTGGCCTAAGACACTCTCAGAAATCCAGCCATAATTGCCCTGGATTGAAATGATAATGGGTTCTTATTTTCTACGGACACTTCAAGAGGAATATGCAAAACATCTTAAATAAAAGATGACACATGCACATAGGTTAAACGGAATTATTCCATGGAAACTCATTCCCTTCTGCCCGGAGCAGCTGACACTGATACATTTATTTCAGACATACAGGCTCATGCCATAGAGACAGACTTCTCAGAGAGATGAATTTTTGCTCACTTGGATGTGTAAATTCAGCTCACTTAAAATTAAATTTGCATGTACACTGTTTTTCTTATTAATGGCAAAGAGAAAATACTTGGCTAGACTTGGCCTGCAGACTGGGTAGATTGCTTTTTATCTCATTTTTTTGAGAAGAATCCAGCTTTTTTTAACAGGAGTTAAGTATTCCTGATACCAGCGTTCACAGAGGCTGAAAAATCTCACAGCTCAAGAGCTTCCTAAAGTAGCTGAAGTACCACCTGAAGAAGTAAGAATAAATAGAATAGTGTCTGACTTCTATTTCTCTTAAACTTTTTTTGCATACCTTTGTCTTTTCCTTATTCTTAGATAGCAACCAACTGAAATGGTTTGTGTTTGTCAAACATTCTCTTCTCCAAATTTAGGAGCCCTCCATGAAGTTCAAACAGTAATTAATAAACTCAGCAGAGGATGAAAGTCCAGTTATCAAGTTCCATTGATGCAAGTTTTTGAAATGCAGCTGCTAATCAAATACCAGCAAATTTGTTGTAAAATTTCTTGTAGGTCATTTGATTCTGTAAGTGAGGCAATTTAAATAGCACTCAAAAATTTCTTGTTACACTAAAAAAGTATCTTTGCTATTGAAGTATGTTATTGAAAGAAATAAACAAACACTGCAACTCTCTTAGAGAGAAAACCTCAAAGGATGATTTTGGGCATTAGCCACATGTAGTTGGCTTTCCAAGTAAATGATGGGTCCTGCAAAGGGGAAAGCTGAAAACATCAAATTAACACTTGAGAATTTCTTAACTCAGAACAACATTTACAGTGATCTCAGAACCTCTCTAATTCCACTGAACTGTCCTTCAAATAATATTAAACGCTGTAGCATGTAATAACCACGAGGGAAATCCTGTTCTTAATGTCTCAAAGAAAGATTCAGTTCAGAGCAGTAGAGCATTTTCTGGACTTGCACAGGAGAAACAGCTGAGGAGATGGAAATTCTACTGGTATTTTATATTTTTTCTGGAGTTCCAGTTGCATCAATTTTAACATTTTGTAATTTATGTTTCTATTCTTTGTGTAAGTGATTGGTGTCTCTTTTCCTGAATGAAGCATTTCTCTCTGATCATAATGCAGATCCTAAAACCCATTAAAATCAGAGACACGGTGTTAAAATGTCAAGTGTGTAATTGATGTGTGAAATAAATGGACTCTCAGGGCTATGTAAAGGGTGAACTGGCACTCCAAAGGATACTCCAAATGAAGGCAGCGATATTGCCTGTTGAAATGCAATAGACAGGAACATTTTAAGGCAGCTTTTACCACTGCCCTTCTTTCTCTTTCCTGACAATGGCTGTAAAACACAAACAAAAATTCACCAAATAAAATATTCCATCTGGGAAAAAATCCTACTGCAAACCTCTGGTTTCTCTGAAATAAAGTGAGAAAGATTCAGAAGCAGAGCAAACAGCCTGAGGGTTTTTTCAGACTGCCACGGAACTGAAGCTGGATTCTGATTACTTTTTGCAAGGTGTGGTAAAAGACCACAGCAGCCAACACCCACGGAAGCCCTGGGCAAAGCTGGGGAAGGAGGAATGCTCTGATGACCTAGAAGGTAACTCCAAGCTTTTGGCACTTTCAGAAACTGGGAAATAATTATGGATCTTATTCAAATGAAACTTCTACCCATTAAACAAGCTTAGGCCTAATCTCTCCTTACCCTTTTTAGCTTGTTCAAATGGGGTACTTTTCTTCACACTGAAAAATTGTTAAATCTTGTGATTGCACAAAAAATGACACTTCCACATTTGAGAGATTAAGACATCAACATGGATATTTATGTAAGTTTTATTAACATACATTCATTTTTAAAGATGTGCCATTTTGCACTATGATAAAAGATTTAAAATTATTCTATGGTTCAAGGGCACAGATGAACACCTTTGAAACATCTAAAGAGGACAGAGAGCTACAGGGATAGATGTACAGAGGGTGAAAATTAATAGAGCCTAACCTTCTAATCAGTCTGAAGATCTTAATTTCCACTACTACCAGCAGAATTTAATTGTCTATTTAATTGCATAAATGTTGCCAAGTATCATATTTTATATTTCTACAGTCATTATGAATATTCATCTAAAGAGATGATTGCACATAGGTTGTCAATAGAGCAGACAGGCAGTCTGAAATGCTTGATAACCAGCACGATGGCAATTATCGACCCCTGCACAGTATTTCCCATCCAGGGTATATCATGGCCTCTTCTCTTCAAATTAACAAAACTTAATTAGGATGCTTTCCAATTACCTTGGGAGACTGCAACCTGAGAGGGCAAAATGAAAGATTGGCCTACAGGAAGGAATCCTGGTCGTGTGGACAAGCAGTGAGCTACTACAGAGGGAACCTGGAACAAAAAGAGAGCACTGGCACAGGAGCTCGGGCTAGTCTGAGTGCTTTCCAAAATACTGAGTGATTTGGCTTGTTCCCCCTTCACTAAAGTCTTCAAGTAGATTGGAATCAAAATTAATTCAGTATTTTGGCCATTTAATATGAGAGAAATTGTCATCTCTCACACTGTCATTCAGGAACCCCTACTGTTTCACTATGAAAAGGCCACTTACAGCAATATTTAATTCCTTGTAATAACTCATGAGAAACAACAATTTAGGTTTTTTTATTCTCCTGTATTTTTGCTCGGTGGTAGCAATAAATGAAAGATCAAGGCCTGATGAAAGTCCGGCATCTACTCAGGATGTTTGAGGAGCAGGTATCACACATACAGATATTCAGAACTACACTGAGAGCACAGCAGGCTTGCATGCCCGTCTCTCAAACCTCATATCCACATCCTTGGTCTAATTATTTTGTCTGTTCTGATAATAATTTTCTCTAAAAATCACTTTACATGTGCTAGTCCTAGAGGGTCTAATGACAGATTACGGCAGCTGAAGTTACCGTTCCTCAAATGAAGTGAAGAGCTTGACCCTGTCAACCTCGGCACTCGAAAGCAGAGCAGAATGGAGTGTGTTCTCTTAATCCTTAGGAGGAGAGCTGCAGCCGTGTGCTCCCTGCCCCTGCCCTCCCAGATACAGCCTGCCCTCTGCTCCAGCTCTGACCCGCACGCTTGAATTACTGGGGGAGTTCAGCTCCCTGCTTGGAGTGCCCCGGGGTTTGTACACCCCCTGTGCCTTCCAGGGGCCGGCTCACACCGAGAGCACTCACACAGCCACCCGTGTCTCCAGCACGATCTCCTTCAGGCACATCCCTCTCCTCTGCAGCTCAATTCCACGGGAGTGCCATTCCAGGCATGTAAATTCACCCCCTCCATCAACAGAGTCTTTAGCCTCTGACAGAGCTCTGTTAGAAAAGCAACCTTTCACTGATCCCAGACACTGATTTTTGTCATCCCATTATAATGAAACTGGAAATTAACATGTTTTTTCTTTAACAAAGGAAAGAAGTGTTTTAATTAACCTGGGCTCCCTCTGCAGCAGCTGAATGAAAGCCCTGCAGGTGCACCTGGCCAGCAGGGCCTCTGTGCGCAGGATGATCTTTCCCCTAATGCGTACACATGTACATTTGCATTTTCATATTTCTTTAATTTATGATTCTGTTTCACATTTGGTCAAAATTGGCTCTACTTTTTTAGCAATTAAACACTTCCATATAATGCATTCCTTCCCTGGGTAGACCACAGTTAGAGGTGAAGTTCCTGTCTGGTATAAATCACCAGAAGTCTGCTGATTTGAATGGAACAGAATTGATTTACACCTGCTCAGGACCTGCCAGCAAACCTCTGAAACACAAAATATGTCCTTTTTCTTTTCCCCTTTTCTTTAAGCCACTCCATTTTTATTACCCTTTGAAAGGAACTCTGAAGTGTTTACTTGTAAGGAGGATAAAATATTTGCTGTTGAAGTTCATTCCCTTAAGTTTTACAGTGATTGCCAGTGTTGCAGGGGTCATTCCTCTCCCCACTCCAAACTCCAGGTCCAGTACAGAGACCTCAGTGAATGTTTAGAGGATCGGTGAGCTTCCAAGCCCAGGCACAGAGCCAGCACAGGAGCTGCTGAGATGTTCTCAAGGAGAACATTTTGATAGAGATCTACCAGAACTTGTTTCTATCAGTATTTGGAGGTCTAAGAGTTTATGACTATATTAAGAAATTAAGGCATTAATGGAATTTTTAAAATTTCGGTTTCCTTGTGAAAAAGAAAAGTGGAAATAATTTGAAATAGTTCTATTCAGAGACAAACTACTCTGACAGGTTCCTTCAAAAACATGTTCTCCACGTGTGTGATAAGCTGCAAGTGTTCTGGCTGTGTTGGGATGGCTGGAGCCTCCTGCAGTGTAGGTGCCCAGAACCCACTGCTCACCCAGAGCTCCAGAAACCCCTGACGAACTCTTTTGCTCTTTATACAGAGAGAAAGATCTGAACTAAAGCACACACCCTGTTAGCATTGGTTCTGCCTCCCCAGAGAGCCAGTTCCATTTATCATTAACTCTCTGCATGCTGAGCTGACTTGTTTGAGAGCCTGAAAAGGAAAGGTTGAGTGTCTGCAAAGCTGCACTCTTAACATGCTACTTATTTGATATTTTTAGAGATCCTCTCAACACTTCCCAGTTGTCAGGCTTCTTGATCTTTTTATAGTTTGATTTACATAAATGTGTTTCTTTCCTCTAAATAAACATCCAAGCAATTCAAGGCTTAGTTGATTTCCAGCCTGTTGCAAGTACAGCAAGAAAAGGCTAAAGATGAGAAACTATAGGGATAAGTATATATCACTGTCAGAAAGAAAGACTGTGTTTATCTGAGAAAATATATTTTGGCAATTTCTGTACCACCTCAGGCAGGGAACAGTCTATAATCATAATGCTGAGAGATTACCAAACAAGTTTAAAGTCCAAATATTGCATTACTTCTAAAAACACAAAAAGAATAAATATTCCAGTGCTGTTAATTTAGAGCAGACAGCTAATAGTTTAAATCATCTCAAAATCCACTACTTTCTGTATAACTCCACATTGTGGTCTCTGTTCCCCATTGCAATCCACAAGGTTTCCAACGTAAGATACAAATCACCATCAAGCTTTACAAATTAAAGAGGAAATGCAGTCAGTAACTGCTGTTTTAGGCTGTGAGAACAGAATATCTGCTGCTCTGGGTCGCTCAGAGGAAGCTCACTGAGGCTGCACCGGGGTGGCAGGATGAGCAGCTGGATCCCAGCCTGGTACACGGCTCTGTCACTGGTTCTGGAACGCCAATCCCCAGATTAGGCAAGACCTTGGTGCACCTTCCCCCTTAGAATTACTCTGCCAATCCAGCGTCCAAGCTGCAGCTCCAGGGGTTGCCTGCTGACTGCTCTGCTCTGTCAAAATCCACGGTAGTTTTGTGAAAGGACAGGCACCAGGCCAAAATCTCCATCCTGCAGAAGCCCCTCACTTTCCAAACTGCAGCGAGGAGGGGCAGGGGGTGAAATTGCTTTTTGTTTGGTATCAGAACCAAACTTCAGCAGGTGAGAATTAAAAGAAAAACAATCGGAAAAATGGAAGCAGAGTTTGTTAATATTTCTGGCACGGCAAGGAGAGCCCAGAGTCAGCCTGAGGAGGCTGCGGGTGAAGCCTCTCAGCCAGACAATCCAGAACAACCACCACACGTGGGGCCCAGGGCAAAGAATGGCCCAGAAGGGGGTGGCTGGAAGGATTTCTTCCAGCGGACTTGACCTGTCAGAGCTAAGAGAATGCCTCAACTCCATTGAAAAGGCATTTTCCGATGAAAAACTGGGCTCTTTTAAAAACTGCAACAAGCTCTGAACACTTCAGCATCACACATCTCCTTTGCTGCTTTGGCTTTTGTCCAACAACATTTGCAGCATGTCCTATTCTGTTTATATTGTATATTCCACTATAATGCTGTCTGAAACTGTATTTTAGTCTGATTTTCTTCTCCCCTAGGTTGGTAAGAATTGCAGAATTGCTCCCTAGAAGCCAGTGAATATAAAGTGAGTGTGAAGACAGCCAAAACTCTGCGTGCTGTCTAACTCCAGGTGTGACGTGTTTACTCTCAGCCTGTTCTAACTGTTTGCTTTCAGCTGGCATATGAAGACCGCTCACTAGTGGCCCATTATGAGATGAAAAAAGTATTTCATGATGGATTGAATTTATTTTGGGTGCAGACTCAGAGCTTAGAATGATATAATAAGGCTATCTTATACGAGTCTTAATGCAGTGAAGGCAGCTTGCTTAGACTGTATTTGAATTTCAGTATCAGTTATTTTTTAGCTTTGCAAACAAGCGTTCAGAAGACTTGAATAGTGGAATCTCACATATAAACTGAAGGGAAAAGCAGATTTAATGCAAATATTCTGATGAATAAAGGCCACATGCAGAAAAAGAAGATAAAGCTATATTATTTCAAATGTAGTGAAACATGAGCTTCACAGAAAGTCATATGTGACTGAGTCTTTTAACCTGAAGAAAGTGTAGTGCTTTATGTGCAGAAAATGAGGCAGCACATGTATCACACACGCAGAGGGTTTTGCCATGGTTACAGTGATAACTGTATTTGTGTTTATTGTCAGCCAGAACTCTGGAGTGCTTTTTGCCTCAAATATTCTATGGGTACGGAGAAAGGCTCTGGAGAAGTGTGCTGCTCTGAATGTGCAGCTGAAGTGTGTGCACAACGCCTTTTTCCACTGATCATCTAAGAAGTGTCCTTACATTTTTCTGCTGATTGGTCCTTGTTCAAAACTAGTGACAATCAGCAGCACCAAACTAGGTATTCCATTGAGAGATTCTGCAGCAAAACAGTGGTGTGCCCTCCAAAATTGACTATTTTTAGGCTTCCTACATCTCTGGAGATCTAATTGTTGCCAAGGTTTTTGATTATTCTTGGCGTTTCAAATTGCTTGAGAGTTGAGTATTTTAAGTATACTTTAAAGTTCACACTGTTTGCAAATAGAGAGGGTAGAAAATTTTAAAGGTACTAAGAGGCAACAGTACAAGACAAATCTATTGTCTAGCAGCACAGGCTGATCAATACAATTATTAAACTGAGGTACTAAGTGTATTTGTCTTAAGCCATGTAATCTTAATGTTAAATTAAACCAGAAAGAAAATACATTATCTTTAAGGACACTGAATTTTCTTTGTCACAGCAAATAAATAAGGTCACAAACACATCTATTACATCTGGCTCTTTCTTCCATAGCAAGATCAGACATTTCTATTAAAAAATGGCTGTTCTGCTCTAAGGTAATAGAATCAATCAATTTCTGTTATGCTTTGACAATTAATTTATCTTTTTCTGAAGAAATAATCCCAGTTCTATTAATTTTTGCATCTTAAAAATTCAGAATTAATTGTGCAAATTGCTTATATATATGTAAGCAATATATATATATAAAAGATTATATATATATATAATATATATAAGATTTCTGGATTTATAAATACATATATATATATAAGATTTCTGGATTTATAAATACATATTTCCTTCTGTATTTTCACAAATGTGTTTTTGTTGTTTTCTTTAAATCTATTTCTCTTATTTTCCTCAATTCTTTATTAAAAGCATCTACCCAAAATGAACAAGATAATCTGATTAATCAAGTTCAATAAATGAGATTCTAATGAGGCAAAGGAAAAATTGTTATAAACATTTTTTTCTGTACATTATTTTGAATTTGGTTTGCTGCCAGTTATGCACCATATTTTAGAAAGATTATTCTGTAAGAACATTTTAATTCACTTGAAGATAGTCTTTGATAATACACACTTTTTAACCTTTATTCAATAATTTATATCTGAATATTAATTATTCAGTGGGTTATTTTAGCCACACTATTTTCAAGAAAGCTATTAATTGGATAAATTATACCTTTAAAGTGCCAGAGAAGTAACACTCAGAACCAGCCACTTTCCATCAGAGGCACTGCTGTATAAGCAGATAAATACCTGTTTGACAAACGCATGCTAAGAAGAAATTTAGAAGGAATTGCACTGTCTAAAGTTTAATGAAATCCTTAAAACTGAGGTCTAAAGTTCATCACAATTATTTCCCATCATCCACTCGTACAAGAGCTGCAANCAGTGGTGTGCCCTCCAAAATTGACTATTTTTAGGCTTCCTACATCTCTGGAGATCTAATTGTTGCCAAGGTTTTTGATTATTCTTGGCGTTTCAAATTGCTTGAGAGTTGAGTATTTTAAGTATACTTTAAAGTTCACACTGTTTGCAAATAGAGAGGGTAGAAAATTTTAAAGGTACTAAGAGGCAACAGTACAAGACAAATCTATTGTCTAGCAGCACAGGCTGATCAATACAATTATTAAACTGAGGTACTAAGTGTATTTGTCTTAAGCCATGTAATCTTAATGTTAAATTAAACCAGAAAGAAAATACATTATCTTTAAGGACACTGAATTTTCTTTGTCACAGCAAATAAATAAGGTCACAAACACATCTATTACATCTGGCTCTTTCTTCCATAGCAAGATCAGACATTTCTATTAAAAAATGGCTGTTCTGCTCTAAGGTAATAGAATCAATCAATTTCTGTTATGCTTTGACAATTAATTTATCTTTTTCTGAAGAAATAATCCCAGTTCTATTAATTTTTGCATCTTAAAAATTCAGAATTAATTGTGCAAATTGCTTATATATATGTAAGCAATATATATATATAAAAGATTATATATATATATAATATATATAAGATTTCTGGATTTATAAATACATATATATATATAAGATTTCTGGATTTATAAATACATATTTCCTTCTGTATTTTCACAAATGTGTTTTTGTTGTTTTCTTTAAATCTATTTCTCTTATTTTCCTCAATTCTTTATTAAAAGCATCTACCCAAAATGAACAAGATAATCTGATTAATCAAGTTCAATAAATGAGATTCTAATGAGGCAAAGGAAAAATTGTTATAAACATTTTTTTCTGTACATTATTTTGAATTTGGTTTGCTGCCAGTTATGCACCATATTTTAGAAAGATTATTCTGTAAGAACATTTTAATTCACTTGAAGATAGTCTTTGATAATACACACTTTTTAACCTTTATTCAATAATTTATATCTGAATATTAATTATTCAGTGGGTTATTTTAGCCACACTATTTTCAAGAAAGCTATTAATTGGATAAATTATACCTTTAAAGTGCCAGAGAAGTAACACTCAGAACCAGCCACTTTCCATCAGAGGCACTGCTGTATAAGCAGATAAATACCTGTTTGACAAACGCATGCTAAGAAGAAATTTAGAAGGAATTGCACTGTCTAAAGTTTAATGAAATCCTTAAAACTGAGGTCTAAAGTTCATCACAATTATTTCCCATCATCCACTCGTACAAGAGCTGCAAAGTCAAAACAGGAAGGCAGGAGTTTATCTCACAATTAACCTTTTGTATTAAACAATGTTGGAAGTCAGCAGAAAGAAGAAAATTCCTCTGTAAGCTTTCTGAGAACATTTACATCCCTCCCGTGTGCTCTGATGTCACTCTGAAGGACACAGGCCCTCAGTGCAAAATCAGTATCAAGGTGAAAAATAAAGCAGCATTTTTTCAGTTACACATAAACCAAATTTTCTGGTTCAGAGGCAGCTTTTGGGTGTTTGGTTCCTCATGACCCGAAGAAGGAGCTGTAGAAGCACCTGTTATAATTTCTCACTGGCATCACCAGACCCCTTTGGCCCTTGCTGAAGAGAAAACAAGCAGACAATAGGAACACACCCAGTGGGAGGAGTAACTCTGATAACGAAGTCAGGTTTTATTTTAAGTTGCACTTTCACGTCCACAAAATCCTTCTCCAAGGCAGGACAAGGAAAAAAGCCTTACCCTGCAGCCTAAGGGAGAGCAAAAGCCATGGCAGCACCACTGAGCACCAGTGCTCTTTCTTGGAACACACAATCCAGGCAGTAGAAAAGGAGAACAGCATCCTTTGATGCCTGGCAAACCGGTGAAAGGAGCAGCAGAGAGATTGTTATTGGTAGCACTTGAGGTAAAAAGGAGAGAGAGAGAGGGAGTTACAGAAAAGTGATACGTGTGAGAAGAAGGATAGAGAGACCTAAATAGCCTCTAGATAAGCTTTTTCATACACCTTATCTTCAAGACCAGTCCCTGTTATTATTGTTGATAGCCTTAAAAATCAAGCAAGGTCATCAGAAAGTGGTGCAAAAATACTTTTCAGAAGTGCAAATTGTTTTGTTTTTTTTTTAAACAGAAATGATACAAGAACTAAATGTTTAAATTAATGGGTAAAACACAATTCTAGTTTATGCTTGTTTTACAACTTTTGTAGCCAATTGAGTATAAACTTTCAACAAAATATATTGTAGGTCAGATAGGCAGTAGGTTAAAGAAAGCCCAGCAATGTCTTGGTACATAAAGGAAAAGGCAGTGTTTACTTTTAATCTTTCTCTCTGCTTAAGCAACACTTTCATTAACCAGCAGTTCAACCAAATACAGTGATGGATGGATTATAGTTCCTTGGTGAACTTGTAGCATCAATAAGAGTTCACTAAGCACCATGATTTTGAATTTAACCCTGGTTCCTTCTTCTACTTAGTAGGTTTTTAATTAATACCTGGCTTCTAAAGGATGCTATCTAATTAACTTCTCAACCTAATGTATTAGTAATCTAAATAAACAAAATGCAGCAGATTATTCCACTGATTCAATTTGATTTTCCAAACTGAGGAAATACATATATGTAGCTTGACATCTATGTATGGTAAGCTGGTTGCTTTCAGCCTGCTTTTAAAGACAAAGAATTCTCCACTTTTAAGGCAGTTTCTCTGCAGAGACAAGAGATGTTTTTTATTTGAGTCTCAGTTTTCCTTTCCTGTTACACAGAGTTTCTATCAGGCAGATTTGAGTCCTGGGAGGAAGACTGCACTCCGACCTGAGAGATTCCTCTGCTTCTCTAAGATGAAAACCAGCCAAGTGCCCAGGTGCCTCCACTGCCCGGGTGTTGGAGTGAATGAACATCCTTGGAACAAAACACGGCTCCAATGTAACCCTTTAAAACACAAAGAGTGAAATTTCCTTTAGACCCCATCTGAGGAGAGCAGCATGTTTCTGGGGGCTGCACAGAAGGACAGAAATGCTCTTCTGAATAAAGTAGCTCCTGATACATCCAATAAACAAAGAGTCACAGAACATTTTGGTACTTCACATATTGTTTCTCACACAGAAGTACAAATGTACCTGCAGTAAAATTAGAGCACCAAGAAACGTGTTCTGAAATCACAGTCCTCTTTGTGGTGTCACACTAACTCCGTAAGGTAGAGGATAAAAGCCTACAATCATTATTAGTCACCTCATACAGTTTTCCTTACTTTATCTAATTGCATTTCCATCTTTCTATAGACTATATAAATAACCCAATTTTCACAGAAATTTATAGAGTTTTAATTTTATAGATTTCTATCTACAAAATTCTAATTTAATAGATCTGTTTTAGTTCTATGTAACAATTACAAAGCTGCTCCTCCTACTGTACTAAGGCACATGGAACAGAAAATGAAGGGGATGTAACAAAGGGCACAGGAAAAGTATCTGATAAAGAGGAAACTATGAGAAACTCTTTGTCTCAGCACCTCACATGTGATTAAATGCTCCATGTTCAGTCCCTGTCATGTCACTAATGCTGCAATGAATCCTGGACTGGCTTTTTCTGTTTTGGTTCTGTTCTGGTCTATCATTTTGTGCTGTATATAAAAGACCTTAACCGGCTGCTACTTCTGACAGATCAATTTAAATTTCTTTTTGGACTGACATCTCATTTATAGAGCCTTGTTGAGACACCTGACCGAGTCCTGGGAACTGTTCTCGGCATTTAAATCAGATTTAAGACATTCTCTTACACGTATTTGCATCCTAATCAGTACATCCTTACTTCCCTGTGGGAATTCATCGCCATCCTTACCCCCACTGAGGCTTATCACTTTCCATATATCAAGAATGTCCTTTCTCCTTCAAACCCCTATTTACCTAACTTGCCCGTGCTAATTTCCCCACAAATCATCACAGCTCGCCTGAGGCGTGGATGCTGCAATGACTCTCCTGTGTCTAACTCCAGACAAAGCCACTGAAGGAAAAAGGACATGGCTTTAAAGGCTTCCAACCATCTGAACACCCAAATTTTAAAGGCCTGATTTCCAGAGAGCTGCCAGCAATTACTCTCTCTCAACTCACTTTGACTGGGTATTGAGCTGATTGTCTGGAATGTGATTCATTCAAAAGCAGTAGTTTGGGGGAAAAAAAATAGAATTAAATTTATAATTATTTGTAATACCTATAAATCCTTCTAAAATAAGTCTGTGATGGACAGCGAGTATTCATTTGAATTCTCAGGTCTGTATTCAAATAAATAACTGCATAAATAACCAGAGGCAAATAAATCATCCCAGCAATAAATAAATTCTCTTTCATCAGACATGAAAAACATATTGGTTCTGAAAATGAAGTGAAGGAATTGTTGTTATAGAAGCTTTCTTTTCAGGTGATGTGTACCTCCTCTGTCAAATGCTTGTGAAGGAAAAATTATTTATTATTATGTATGATTCTTAATTTCCCAGTGAAACACTGTATGTGATACCTCATTTCCTAAGTGTGTAGGTGAGAATGAGTTAATTAATGTCAGGCAGTCTGAAAATGTTTTGTTCACTGTTTTTCTGAACATACTCTAATCAGTGTTAGCTATAAACATACACATAATTCATGGTGAGAAACAATTCCTGCAAGTTTAGGCAAAGTTCCTCGTGAAGATAGATAGAATGTCATTAGACAAAAAAATTAAATCATTTTTTCTGAACTTCTGACACATTCAAATGCAATTTCAAATATTAATTTTAAACTAGATTGTCATAGGTTTTTTTGACTTCCTAATTATAGATACTGAGCTAAAAAAAAAACATGATATGCAACATCTTGTCTATGAAACCTCGTGCTCAACACCTCTCCTAAACTGACCATGACTGTAAATCAGAATTTATTGTAAAGGAAAAGTGTTCCAATGCATATCATGAGAAAAAGGCACAGCAAGTTACTTCCCACAGGTAAACAAAAGACTTCAATTTTTTTCTAAAATCTAAGGAAAAAGAGACACACTTTTTTACAGTCATATAGGAAAAATAATCACTCTTACAGCAATGATGGACACAGAATAAACTCCTGCGTGCTTACCTGAGGTTCCCAAGCCAAGTTCTAGCACATATTAATTAGCAATTAATCACTTGGGTTGTGCAAGAGAAATTCTCAGTCAGTCAGCAGTATTGATTCTTATCCATTGTTTTAAAAATGGTTTCTGTGCTCTGATGCTTTATCAGTCAAGGCATTAACTTTGTAGCCATGAATATTTGTCATTCAATGCCCCTCTCCAAACACCCATCGCACTAATTGCCAAAAGAGTAATCAATCTGAACAGCAAAACAACCTTTTCCCTTTATATTAGAAAATCCATCCCATAAACTGAAGTTTCAGAAATGACCAGTTATCTTATTCTATATCAAGTTCTGACTAATGTTTATATGGAAAATGGTGTTGAGTCATAATGCTGAAAACTCAGTGAAAATTTTATCCAAGTTATAAAAGAATTTTTGCCTTATCCAACTCAAAAATCAGAAAATTACTGTAGTAAGGGTCTGACTGAGAGAAATTAAATTCAAAAGTGGGTTTTGGGCAACAATGGTATGGAGCAGGAAAGCATCTTTCTGAGGACAGAGGAACATCAGCTCCAAGAATACTTTCAAAACCTTTCACATCCAGTTCCCGGAATTATCCCGCCTCAGGGGCTGCCAACCCGTTCTCTTTGTGCTCAGCAGTGAATTGGGTTTTGCCTGGGAAGAAGGGAAGTTCAGCCATGAAAACTGAAGAGACTTGCTGGCCGAGATGTGATGAGTCTCAATACAAATATTGCACATTAACTCCCTTTCCAGGAGGAGAATTTTAGTTTGGGAGTTTGCAGCCCCCCGGGAGTGCCCAGGGCCCAGTTCCACAGCCCCTGCTGAGCTCCAGGAGCTCCCACTCCAAACACTGCAGAGGTTCTCTGAGGGGTGCTCGGAAGCATTCAAGAAAACTTGTGCCTTGCTTCTCCACACATTGTTAGGAATAACTGAGGTTTCTTTTTTAGCATGAGACTGATATTTCACTCAAGATCTTCAGAAAAAAAGTGACTACTATCAGCAGAAACTGCAGTCACAAGGTCACAACAATTCAGAAATCACTTCAGTTATCTTTCTTAAGGCTATAGTGTTTCTTTTGTGATGTTATCCTAATAACCTTTAAAGAAATGACACATTTGGAAAAAAAAAAAAAAAAAAGAAATGGCTTGAGGAGAGGAACGGTGGCCACTGATTTATGTAACATTTATGGATCTTGTTCTCAAAATAGAGAAACTGGAAAAATTAATACCTTCTCTGCCTGAGGTTTTTCATCAGTAATAATACATCAGGTTTAATAATACTGTCCCAACACTACAATAAAGTTCAATTCCTGTTTGCAGCAGGTTTTTTGGCAGCTTTAGATGAATTCCTCCTCTATAAGCAAAAGTATTCTACAGCATTTTAACTCCTGGCAAAGCCTGGTGGAGCCAGGAGCAGCATCTTTGGAAACATTTCCTGTGCCCCTCAGTTTAGGCAGGGGTAGGTCTGAACACCAGCTGTCTGTTCCATACACAGAAACTGAAAAAGGAGGTAAAGCCATGTGCCACAATTCCATTTTGGCCTCAAATTCTCCCTGAATTATTAACTGCAATCCATCACCTGAGCACATGTGTGGTCTAGGTCTGAGTGTTCCCATTACTACCAGCAGGATGGCCCAGACCCATCATTCAAACCAGCAGAGCACTGCTTACAAACAGAAGCTGTGGGTGCTGCTATTACATTTACCTCAAAAGGGTCTGAGGGAGGAGAAATCACTGACCGAGGATACAGACATCAGCAATGAGGAATGCCAACAAAACTGACAAAGGACTGGGGGCAACAGAGAGAGGTCCTTCATCATCTGTCAGTGTGCCTGAGGCTTCCAGCATGCAGCACAGGAGAGAAAGGCCAGAAATGTTTCATTACTGTTCTACACATGCATCTCCTTTCAGCTGGAAATGGTGAGAGGAACTGAAACTGCCACCCCTTCCAGTAATGGATATTTTTGCTATCTAATATACATCAGTGTAAATGATAGCTGTAGTCAAATAAACTGCTGAAGCATGAAAGAATTCAGGCATGGAAATGGATAGTTTCGCCTCTGTCAAAGACATTGAGGAGTCTCACCTGAAAATAAATGTGTATCTACCTACAGGGGGAAGTCATGCCAAAATATGGCTTATATTTCTTTTCCAGTCTAACATTGAACAATAACAGAAACTCAAAAGTCTTCAGTTCCAGGGTCTTCTCATTTCCACCTTATTACTGTGACTATTAGACCATGTTCTTACATTCATTTGTTTAAAGGAATCGATATTGCTTGTTTCAATATCGTCAGTATGGTTCTTTAACAGTTTGGACATCTATCTTCCCTGGGTATGTTATGATTCTGTGATTTTTTTTAAAAGTTGGATTATTTTACTATTCTTAATGATCCTCTAAAGGAATTAAAGTGCAGTATTATTATTGTCCTTGTATCCCTTAAAACCACAAATCTGTGGCATTGTTTCTTTTTTCTTGAAAGTATTGTTTTTACTACCTAATAGCAAAAAGCAGCTCTGTCCTTCCTTGTAGAGGGAGAAAAGCCATGTTACTTTTATAACTCAGGAAATAAATGAATTCTTTCTTCATCATTTGTAGAGGCTACAGAAGTGTCAAAAAGGAGCTTCAAGGTCACAGCCTGCAGAGACACAGTTAGCTCAGCTGACATCAGAAGATGTTCCCATTCAGAGGAACTGCAATTTCGCCTCTGGATTCTCTCTCTCACACATCAGCATCAGATGTCTTAACCTCTCTGTGCCTCAATTTTCTCACCTACAAAACGGTGGCAAATGACACTGATGACTGCCAATTCTTAACTGTTCAGAACACCTTGTCAATTGTGCAGAGTAAAAGTATATTTTAGATCACAGGCATCACAGAAGTCCCAGCACATCCAAAGACACCAGGGGTAAAGTCCTTTTGATTTCAATGGGAATTGTTCATGCTTGATGAAATACGGATGATGCACAAAAGCCTCTTGTCTGTTAGAACTGGCAGTGACGCTGCATCTGCTCGAGTTTCACCTGGAGAGGAAATAACTTTTATTTGGTGAAGTATTTTAACCTTGATAAGAATGTGCTGGGTCCAGTATTAAGTGGAAACTGTTTCCTAACTAGAACTATTAACAGATTCCACATTTTAAAACATTCTCCAATGTTGAAAGTCTCTGATTACAGTAGGAAAAAACTGAACATTTTGCATTAACATGAAGTTAATTTAGTATTGACTGATATGTGAAAATTATTCTCCATGCTTGATTTTCATTTACTCTTCCCTAAACATCTGCAGTTGTCCTCAGCTGTGAGGTCCACCTTTGTCCTGACCCATGTGTGTCTTCAAGTCACGTGGAGTAAATGATGAAGGCGTCACGCCTTGGGTTCTCCAGGTGTGTTTCACTTAAAATTTCTTTGGCTGAACTCTCGTGGTTGCAGTGGTTGTGACAGCAATTCTGGGACAGAACAGAATCATGGAATGGTTTGGGTGGGGAGGGACCTTCAAGCCCATCCCATTCCAACCCCCCTGCCATGGGCAAGGACACCTTCCACTAGACCAGGTTGCTCAAAACCTGAAAAATTATTAAGTCTGCTTTTTCTGACTTTCAACAGCTCAAATCCAAGGACTTTCATGGCTACTGTTAATTTTGGCATGTAATTTACTACAATGTGTATTTAGATTTCAGCATATTAAGTAGCCTTTCTGAATGCAAATGTTCCAACCTCAAGGTTGGCAAAAGCCAAGAAAATATGACCTTTAAGACAAACAAAATGAACTAAGTTCCTGAACAGCTAAACCAAACTCTTAAACAGAAAGCTTCATGGAACCTGAAAGTGAATATAAAGCTTCTTTTAAATTAAAGGTCAACACCAAGAACTCTCTCAGAAGTAAAATTAAAATTCAGCAAGAGCAATAATAATTTTCTATAGGTTCCTAACTTGGCAAGCAGTTTAACGTTAAAAAGGAACAAAAGCATGAAGGGAGCATATCTTTGTGCCTGAACTTCCACTGAGTAAATAAGCAAATGATTTATTGAGCTTTGCCTTCCTCTTAGATCCTGGAATATCTATGAGCAATGTTTGATCTCTGTGAAGAAATCCACTTGAAATAGCCAAAAATATTCTTACTGTGCAGATTGTTTATCAAGAGCTGTCAGTGAGGATTTTGCCTTCTCTGTGCCCCTCCAGCCATCACTCAAGTGGGCCATGCAGCATTTTTCAGCCTCAGCTGGACTTCCCGTGCAATCACAGAAATTATTCCAGTGACTCTGGGCAGTCAAGATCAAGCCCACTGTGCAGAGAGACTCTTCTGGTGTAAAAACAGCATTTAAAACACCTAAACGTGCATCCTGGTTTACATTCTGAATAGCGCACCCAATTTGGTAGGTGGGCTCACACGAATAAATGTTAACAGGTAAATTCTTTGTGGAAACTGAGGCGCAGAATTCTTTTTTTTTTTCCTCACTTGCCTAGAAACAAAACCTAAACACCACAATAATGTGACAGTTGTTGAAAAGCATGGAAAAGCATGAACCAAATGGATATCAAGCAAAGGATTCACTCAGATATGAGAATTAATTTGCAAAATGTATATAAACACTTATTTACTCTGGACGCTTGATGAAAAATAAATCAATTTTTCATATTGTTGTACCCTATTTCAGAACAGAAAAGGTATTTAGAGCCACATCCTTCTACAGAAGATTTTCTCTGAGGCTGCTGAATCAAAAATGGAAAAACAAGATAGAGAAAAATCACGAAGAAATAAAATATTGAACATTTGGAGCTATTTATGGTATTTTATGTATATATTTCACAAAGAGTGCTAATCAAAGAAGTGTTTATTTGTAACGCATATTTTCCTTTCAGGTTTTCAGACCAAAACCTCTTTTCATGCTCATCTACAAAATATTTCCGTATCCAACACCTGCATTACCATGCAGAGAGATCAGTCTGCTTGAGGAGCACATTTGCAGCCACAGGCAGCAGCTGCTGGTTTGGACAAGCCGGGTGTGATCACTCCTCCGTGTGCACCAGGGTGTGAAGGCTCTGAAAGCAGCAGTTGTTCTGAGAGAAAGGAGCCCTGCCTGCTCTGCCATCGTTAGCACAGCTCTGGAACAGAGACACCAGCAACATCCAAGGGTTTCCAGTGCCTGCCTACCGACCAGCCGAGAAAACAGGAGATAAACCCGTGTAAAATTCATCTCCATTTCGGTGCTGACTGATTTTTACAAACAGCTCTCACAGTTGCATTGCTTCCTACTTCATTTTGAATCTGCCTGGGACAGGAGAGGGGAAAAAACCCCAGACTATTTCAGAATTCCGTAACAGATATATACACATACACCTATTCTCTCACTCAAAATCCTGCCAGGACTCCCAGTGAGCCACTGTGGAATTGCTGAGTGCCAGGAGTCACGGAAGAGTGGGCAGAGTGTGAGGGCAGAGGCTGAGCCAGACACTGCTTTGCTTTGGCCTTGCTCTAGCAGCCACGTCCACATCCTTGCAAATGCCACTTCTCTCCAGCTGCCACCTCTAATCTTTCTGAACTGCTGCTCAAATAAACACCAGAGTACTTGAATCTCATCTCTGGGGAGGAATGCAAATATTTGCAAGTCAAAAGAGAGAAACGATGATTGTAGGACAACCAGAATGCTGGAGGAAACATGGTCATACTGCTGCCAATGTGTGTCATTCATGTGACGAGTATGAGTGAGCAGGAAAGAGATTT
The DNA here is from genome assembly GCA_013397175.1 of Platysteira castanea. NCBI lineage: Eukaryota > Metazoa > Chordata > Aves > Passeriformes > Platysteira > Platysteira castanea. The sequence continues at coordinate 173,754 of VYXC01003456.1, read as the reverse complement.
TGAAATTATAGAGTTAGGTAAGCAGGAGCAAGCCTTAACACCCATCCCTGTCCAACCCTTCAGCTTCTCTGTTCTCCAGTTGCCATCCTGCATTCTGAGCCTCTCACAAAATCCATTAATACAAACTTGTGAAATAAACTTACAGTTTGTGAGACGTAAGTGCAGCACTACAAGCCAGTAAAGAATGACAGCTTGATTTATGGTAGCTAACTTCAGAAATATTGTTATTCATGTTGGGGAATACACATCAAACCTTATGCACTTCATTTTTTATGGTTCACATGTACCCCAAAATACCCAAATTAATCTTAGACATTGTTATTCCAACATCCTGTGAGAAGAATGCATCCTGCATAGAAATGGTTATTGCATAACAAGCCTTGCAAAGAACTTGCTGTATCTCCCTACGAAAAGGAGGGGGAAAGAAGTGGCTTTGATTAACATAGACTAAAGCAAATTAAACGTATTTAAGAAATTTGATCTCAATCTGACATAAAAAACTATGATTGCTCCAATTGCACTCAAATAGGTGTAGGTGAAACCAGAGATATTTCAGTTTATGAAAAAAGTGAAGCATTACGTATTTGTGATGATACAAAACTGTCCTCTTCCCTAGCTGCACATTCCCCCCTGCGCAGTGCCCGTCAGACCCTGCTGGAATTCGCAGAGCCACTGCAGAACTAATCTCACACGGAGGGAAAGGCTGCAGAACACTTCTCCTGGGTGCGGCTCTGCTGACTCGGGGGGCTCAGGCAGCAGGAGCTCAGCCTGGCAGCCCTGGCACACACCCCGCAGGGGCCTCAACCTCCCTGCTTTGAAGTCAGTCAGTTCTGCCCCTGCTAATGTGCCCCCGAAAGAGAAGAGTTCTGCAAAGTGACAGAGAGTGAAGCAGAACAGGGACCTGACCCTATTTCCCCGATTCCCTGGGAGTGCACTGGGGCCTTATTAGAGACTGTGAGAACGTGTTCTGTTCTCCTCAGCATTTCACCCTGCACCGAGATTCTCCCCCTATTAGAACTTTTATTCAGCTTAACAGACTTCTGCAAAATCTTTTCAGTTTCAGCAAAACAGCACATCCACCATAAAACCCTGTGATGTGTTATTTTAATTAGCTCTGTTCTTGAGGTAACAATTTCACCAAACACAGACATTCATTTCTCCCAGTCCTTCCAAAATTAACTCATAAGGTGAATATATATAAGGGTAAGGAGTGCAAGACCCCATTCCCATTTAATCCAAAAGGACTCCAATTTATATGCCTCCAACAGCTGCAATGTTCTTGGAAACATTTATGAAGAAATAAAGAAGTGACAAGAATAAAACAGTATCTGAAACAATTTTTCAGTCTACACATTTGTCTCACCCATCCTTGATTAAAGCAATTTGTAACGTATGCATATATTTGAGTATAATTGAAATGTATGACCTTCCAAATATTATTACATATTGATTCTGCCAATTTATACCACAGGATGGAAAAGAATTTTGCCATAAATTGCAGTATTATTGCAATCAAAGATTTTCGTTTCCAAAGAAACAAAGGTTGAGAGAAACAGCTTGGATAATTCAGACAGGAGATTCTGAATGTGTTGTGAATGCAAAGCAGCCTCTGATTGCATAGTGCTTAACACAATAATCAGAAGTAATTGATTTCACACTTCTTTTAGGTTTTATTTCTCACTACTAGGCAAAGGCAGTGATCATCTCATTTCATTTCAATGCAAAAAATTACAATTGTTGCTAATTAATACAGAATACCTTCAGTAGTTTCTTAGATTTCTAATTTTCTGGATCTCAAATTTTTTTAAGTCTTCAATTTGCAAACCAAATTCTCTCATAATTGTAGAACTTTTATTTTGTTTGTGTTATCTACTTAAAAGATGATAAGCAATCCTGATCTATTCCTCGTATACATTTTTATGCAGCGTTCTTAAAATAGTATTTTTGCATCATACAAATGTCTGAAGCATTCTCAGTAAGTCACCTTCTTTCTAGAAAAACAATTTTGGAGAGGTAACTTCAGCAAATTAAAACTTGTGATGATTTTAGCACAAATTTCAAGACTAAAACCAACTAAAAACATGGTTATTCATGTAGTCTGGAAAGGGTTGCTAAGATGCATATTTTTGCCTCTGTGTAGCACTGCAGACTTTTACAGAAGTCAATTTAGACACCAGCAAAGCTGTACTACATCTCTGGCTGAATCAGGAGATCAGGAAAATACTAATACTCTACTAAACTGCCTTCCACTGCTTAAAAGGTCAGGGTTAATAGTGCTTCCCACAGCTGGCTGTGCAGTGCCACCACGCACTCCTGCTCCTCTGCACACAGGGATCACTCAGTCTGTCAGCAGTTTGGTCAGAATCGAAATGCCTCATCTCCCTGATACCTCAATTTGCACCTTCAGCTGAGTTACACGTTGTGGTGTACTGAAAATAGGTTTTATGCACAACTTGAGTTTCAAAAGGTGCTGTAGAGATTATGCTGGCAGAAATGTCCTGCTGTTACTTTATTAGGCAAAACAGGAGATGGAAACATGGTTCCTTGTGGCACGATCAGCCTCTGGACAATTCTCTAATTATCCTGAGGCTCATTTTTCCCTTTGCCCTGCAATGACAAAACACGCAGCTCCCAGACAAAGGGAAGATGAAGCAGAGCTTTGTTTGCAAATTGCAGTGCCCAGTTCTGGAAGTGCACTATTTACTGTCCTTATGTTACTTTTACAAAAAATAAAAGAATCAAAAAGTAAGAGTAGAAAGAAGGAACAAGACATGAATGGCACGAATGAGGAAAGGTTGTTAGTACTGCCGAAAGTATTTCAGTAGCACAGAAAATTTGTGTGGTCTTTTATCCACATTTCCTAAGATGTACTGTGATAGGAAACTGGAGAGTTCCTTCCTAAGCAAACAGTTATCTCCTAACATGCTTAGATAAAGTTTGCTTTCTGAAGTTATTCTCTGAAATAGCTGATATTAACCTGTCATCATCAAGATAAATGGGTCTAATCTTATCCAATACACTGATTCTTTTGTTGCTATTAGTTTCCATCTAGCCAAGCTACAGAGTTACAGAAAATCTATTTTCGGGTACTTTTCAGTATTGATTAGGAGTTATTTTGAAAGGTGTAACAGAATGGGAAATCAGTAGCTGAATCTTGAGCTTATCTTTATCTTGGGACATCAGTTTTAAGGTAGGTGATTTTCTAGTTCTTGTCTGCTGTATTTTCCAAGAGCTGATGCATATGGTAATTGAATTAATTAATCCGGTTACCTGGTGGTACCAGCAGGTACATGGCAGTACCTGCTCAGTCAGTGATCAAATTATAAACTGAGAATTCTCATTACATTTAGACAAGAAACATCCAAGTTTTTCTGACTTTATCAGATCAGCTTCTGTTATCACAAATAGAAGAATAACTGGGCTCAGAGAGGGAACAGCATGGAGCTGTGACAGGGGAGGTTTAGGCTGGATATCAGAAAAGGGTCTTTCCCCAGAGGGGATTACCTCTTCAATTGCCTGGTCAATCACCTCTGGACACTCCCTAACGTCTTAACATTTTTTTAAATTGTGATACCCCAAACTTCACGCAGGACTTGAGGTGAGGAGGTGAGGCTGTATGTCCTGGAATACAGCAGAAGTTTTTAGTGACTGCCCTCTGGTCAGCCATGGCATCCTCGTAAGAGATGTAGTTCACATGAAGAACTTACTAAGGAAGAGAGGAAACATCTGACCTTTATAAACTACTATGAAGGCAACATTTCACATGAAGAGTGCAGCCAAGCTGCTTTGTTTATTTCAGATTACAAAGAGAAACAATTAAATAATGCAGCCATCCCAGGGAGGCAAAGCCATCCCACTGCTGCAGGGACAAACACGGTTCTGCCTGGTGGAGCAGCACCTCTCAGAGCCCCCTGAGCTGGCTGAGCCAAGTCATCCCCAGTGCCAGGAGCACCAGGGCAGCCTCGGTGTGCTGCTCTGAATAACCCCCTCCCAGGGGAGCAGCGCTGATTCCCTTGGCTCCAGCCCGGGTGCTTCTCCAGGGCTCAGGGCACCGGCCCCGTGTGCTGCTGCCGTGCCCTGGGCAGGCCGGGCGCCTGCTCCATCATCTGCACCATGGCACCCTGAGCTCAGCCCATCCTGCCTGACAGCTGCTGGGAATGCCACAGAGCTAAGGGTGCTGAGAACATCGGGATATAATTTGTGGAATAGGAGAATATGTATTTACTACAGGTGTGGGTTTAAGTCTGTCAACAGGTACAGTCAGCAGTACATCCTCTCTATGGCTGGTTATGATTCATATGAAATATCAACTACAACTACAGAACTTATCAAAACTAAAATAAATCACTTCAAAATATTTTTGCCTTCCAGCACAGTATTTGATGAACACACTTTCTCCTGGAAAGCAAATAAAATGACATGAAAATCTGTACAGCAGAGAATTTCTATTTAAGGTTTTTGGGTTTTTTCACATTGAGACATTAAATCTAGGTTTTCAATTGATTTCATCTTATTATTAAACAAAAAAATATTTCAGCCTTGGGGACTGTTCTAAAAATGATAATTATTCAGAGCTATGCTTTACATTTTGATTGCCAGAACACCCTACATTTAGCAAATACTGACAAGCAGCACTCCGGTTCAGGAAGTCAAACAATAACTGAACATTAGTTATAAAGAGCAACCTCTCAAACACATTTATCCCAACTCTGTAACATGACTGGAATAATCTCTGAAATTTCAGTGTGGTTAAGAAATCTGCATTACAAATACTGAAATGGGAGGACTACATTCTCTGGCATTTGTGCTGATCTTTGGGTGGAAAATGCAGTTACTGACCTGAGGAATGAAGCAGATCTTTTGAATTTTGTTAGAGGTTAAAGCTATTCAACAAGTCCACTGATGGGTTTGCTTTTGGAAGGATCAGATTGAAAATGCAGTAACACAAAGCCAACTGACAGGAGGCTGGGGGAGAACCAGAGGAACATCACGCTCTTGGCTGTGGTTTTCCCCCTGCCTTAAGGACATGCTCATTGCTGCTATTGCACAGGCCACTGCACTGGGTTAAACCCCTGATCCCCTCAGCCATTCACACACTGCGGTCTTTGCCAGTGGACTGCTGCTTTTTCCATGTGTCCCAAAGCTTCACCATCACCAGGAAACCAACTGAACATCAGCAGCAGCTCTGTCACATCAAACAGAAAGAGCTGCCTCGCCCCAGAGTACAGCTTCCAGTATTCAGGGCTTTGAAAAGCATTCAGTAGATCACTTTCCTCTTTCTCTGCCTCAGAAAAAGTGAGGAAATGATGTAGAAGTTGATATGCAATAATCATTTGTCTGCTGAACCCACACTTTTCCCCTTTGAGGATGAGACCAGTACTACGTTTAAATCAGTACACTGAGATTACTGTTAGATATATGTGCATGATTCATAAACCACTGAAAAATACTAAACTGCCCTGGTTAGTATGAAAACACTCTATAATTATGCACACAATTAGTTACATTGGTTCACATGGAGAACTGAAACTTGTTCTAACTCAGATCTCCCTGATGTTCATTTTCTGCAGCTTGTATGTGATGAACATTTACCCATTTTCAACCAACCATCAACGAGTGCAATTATTTTTGCATGCTTATTAATCACGTAGCATAATGAAATAATTTATTCCTAAGCAGATCATAAAAAATGAGGTGTATATGTTGATGTTCTCTGTTGAAGAGCAACAGCTGTCAGAGTATTTGAAGTTGTTATTAGTGCTGACCCCTATGCAATATATACATATTGCCTGTCACGGGCTCAGTGATGGTATTTGGTGGGTGCACCTGTTCAGGATAGATGGGACAGTAAATCACCTTTTTTTCCTCAGGTCTGTATATTTAGCAGCTAGAGCATGACTGTACCAATGATTGCTACCCCAGGACTATGCACTATAGAATATCGAGATTTTTACTTATTTAAAAAGAGGAGGAAGCATTGACTACGTAATGGGTAATAAACTGAGGTAGTTAGAACAAAAGGTGACTTTCTAAACAGTAGCCATGTCTATTACCTGCACTGGATGAGCGTCACTGCCTTTGCTTTTTAATGCTCTTGTCATCCTGGATAAATGGAGATTGATGGCAACTATTAGTCTATTTTTTCACACTTTCTGTGGTTTGGTACCTTTCTGCTTGAAAATGTTGTTGTGTAAAAAGGTGACATTCATCAGCTATATTGTTCATTGGTTCAGATCATGTGTTGGTGAAAATATCAGTGTAGTGCTACTGACTTAGCCCCTAAGAGATGTCTGGGTCACAGGGTCAAAGCTCCACAATCACAGTCATTAATGTAAATGACATTCCATCCAGGCAGCTCTTGACCATACATCACAAGCCACAGAAAAACCCATTACATTAGACCACTTACATAGGAAAGACCAAAACCCTCAAAATATGCTATATGCTTGAGAAAAAGAGAAAGCAAGAGATATTGCCAGTATCCTGTATTTCTTAAAGCTGAGTAGCTCGTAAGGAGTTTGTACTTTCACATTGTAATCCTCTATCCACCATTTCTAACCACGGAGCAAAATTAGCACCAAATTATGAACTACCTAAATAATAATAATAAAAAAAATTAAGTGAAATGTTTTGCCTCCTCAACAGAGGATTTACAAACATGATGGAGTTCCTATCCCAGGGGGTGATCTAATGGATGCCCAGGTGCTGAGAAGCCAATGATATAATTTAGTAGAATATATAAAATTTAAGTCTTTAAGAGCCACAGGGAGGAGTAGGGCTCAGGGAAGTTTTACATTAAATGACTGTAAACAGATCATTAGAAATAGTCAGATTCCCGTAGGAGCCAGTAACAAGGTGGCAGTAATCAAAGGAAAACTGGCAAATGCCTTTCTAGCAGCAGTTAAGCAGCGTTACCCATGTGCTCTATTTTTAATTAGTTAAAAATACTTACACACAGCCTTGTTTACATGCAGACAAGGATTTTAAAATACAGTTAGCAGAGGTTTCCTACTGTCTTTGATATGTTCCCACATAATTCAATCTAATTTATTTCATAAGGTGAATTTCTTAAGCTCTGCTTACTGAGTCATAAAGCGATCATGGCATTTCACATCTTTGTGATGAGTTTGAGATACTGTTCTTCTCTTCCCAAACAGCTTTTTAATAAAATGCTGCCAGTTTGCTGACCTTCCCTTGTCAAGGTTAATGGTTTGTTACCTAGAAATTACTTTCCATGATACAACTTAGGTTATGAACTCCAGAATAGTCTTCTGTTGGTTCTCCCTTCAATTTGTTTCAGGCTCAGAAAAAAGCAGATTTCACGACAGCAAAAAGGGCCAGAGAAATCAAAAGAGATAATGTTAGGCTTAGAAACTTGTCTTTTTGTTCTATAAGAAGACACAGAATTATTGCAGTGGGGTGATTTTGGGGAACAACTGCTGTCATGTTCTGTAGAAAAGCTGAAAGCCTCTGAGATTGCAATTTACCACTGCCCTGACTCCTTTTTTCTCGCCTACAGAGCCTGTAGGCTAAAGATATTTCAGAGACAATAGTTAGTGACATTGCATTATTGTAAAGGTTTATAAAGATGTTAATAGTCAGACAATTTACAATATGCAGGCTTTGTTATCGTTATGGAACATCTGTTATTTAAGAGCCAACTGCATAACAAACCATGTCTTAGCATTCCTTAATCCTGTCACAGTTTAAGAAGTTAAAAAGAGACGAAATTAAATTTGATCTTGGGAGGTAGCAGCAATATTTGCATCCCATGGAGGACAGTAAAAGCAGAAGGTGTTCAGCACCACCTGGCAGTTTTTGCATCCCTCGCTAATACATCACACAATCCTTCACCAGCTGGCCCTTCCCACCCCTTAAACTTTGAGAGGGGGTTTTGTAAGGTACCTATGACAAGATTCCAGTAGCACATCGTAACTCAATATCCAGGAAATCCACATTTGCTTTCAAGGTCTCTGAGCCATTTGAGAATCTACACTGTCCAAAAATACAACTCTGCTACTTCAACTGCTATTTCAGTCATAAAAAAAGGTGTAAGAGTCTCTCATTCTGTTTGACTGTTGTTTTTTGAGATCATATACTTTACATGAAGTCATTTATAAAGGAATGGAAAATCATGCAATGATGAAACAGAGCTTTCTTGGCATACTTGTGGTACCCTTGCACACAGACTATTGCAAACTGCTTAATTTCTTTAATTTTGAATAAAGCATCTATTCCACTTCTTTTATTTTTAAGGCTGATAAATCTGATAGTGGTACCCTAAAATATCAGCTTACAAGCATCAGTGACCTATTATGAAATAGATGATGTAAAAAGATTCAAAGCTTCAGGGCCGAAGGGAAAGGACTGGGTGCTGCAGCACTGCCATCACAGTAAATCAGGAGAGTCAAACTATCAATCCTTTTAGCACTACACAAAATTTATTTTAGTTAAAACCCTAGGCCTTTCATTATCTAAATTAAAAGTATACTGTGTTTATTGAATTCGGAGATTAGCTTGCTGTTATACACTGTAGTCCTACTTTGATGTCTCAGGATTAATATTCATGAGGTTTCAGACTATTAGCTACACATGTTCAAAGTCTAACAAGAAACGTATCTTACAGAGTTCAATTATTGTACAATGCTTTAGTTCTGATTTTATCTTTCATTTTTGTGTGGATTCCCATGGAGTTTTCATAAAATCAAAGTTTTAAGGTTGGTTGTGGCAGATTTATTGTATTGATGGATCCGGCTAAAACTTGGGCTTTCAAATCCAAGGGATATCTTTCAATTTCTTTCTCGTTTTTACTAGTTTTAAAAGAGTGAAAACTTTCAAATTCAGTTGCCTGAAACATCTGAACTTTCAGCAGACTTGGAAATCAGCAGAAACTGTCCACTCCTCAATCAGTTCAGCCCAGAAGGGGCACGACTCTTTGCACACCACTGGTCAACACTGACCCTTGTCCCTTTCCAAAGGGTCTCAGGGACATGAAACCTTTGTAAACTCTGGGCCCCACAGCTAGCCAGAAACACAAGAAAATCTAAGCTGCTACTTTTTTGGAGTTCAAGCTAAGACTCAAACCCCAAAGTCATGGAACACTCGTGTGGTCACCACCCCACAGGGGCTGCTGTGCAGGGAGCCCTTCCCACCTGAGCCTCTGCTGAGATGTGGCTGCAAAGTTCCTGCGTCTTTCCCTCAGGGCAGGGGAGAGAGCCACAAACTGCACAGCAATAGCAACAAAAAGAAATAACAAAAGGAAATGTCAGAATTTGAATTGCAAACTATATGTGAGCCTCGACTGCTAAAACTAAATCCAGATTTGAACATTAAAGGTTTGAAGTTGCTCTGCTGGGGATAGAGGTTGCTTCTGCTCATCCCTTTAACAATCTGCTGGGCATTCCAGGTAGACTAGAGATGGCAGCAACTCTCAAAGTTCACAGGATTCATGTGAAATGTTAATTATTTCAATAGAGAATATATATCAAATTACTTCTTATATAATGGAGATTTATTTTTCTAATAAAGTTGTTGGCAGTAATATAACTTTCTGAAACATAATTTCTAATTACATTAGACTAATTTCTCCTGAAAACAAAAGATAGTTCAGACCCTACTGTAAAAGCCCTAATTCCCACTTAAACCTCTGGATTTAGAAAAGTTCAGAATTACTATTTTGAACTTCTCATCAATTTGAATTTTTTTTTACTTTTACTTTACTTTTACTGCCTTTCAAATGACACTTTAATGAATTTGGTCTCTACAAATGCATATTATTCCTTACCATCAGTCAGGCTATTAAGCTGTCTGCATTGTTCCAGCACAGCAATGTCATCACATAAATCTGGTTTCAGTTTAGCTCTCAGTGTAAAAAGACTAAATGGAAATGAAACAAATGCCAATTTTCAGTCCTACAATTATGCCCTGAAAGCTTGATGGAGAAAAATACTTGAAATGCCCAAACACAAAGAAGTGAAATAGTAACTGGTAAGACCAGTTATTTCTTCACACGAACAATCACAGGAGGTGTCCCTGCATGGCACAGTCGCCTGCTGTGCATAAAAACCCCAGTGCTGAAGGCCCAGGAGCAGCTTCCTGACACTCAGCACAGGCCTGAGAACAACCTGACCTCTGGAGCAAGCTGGGCTGTGCTCAGCAAAACTGGTTTTCTCATAAAGGTTACAATTTCAGTGTACAGAGCTGTGAGATCACAAGGTACTGGTGCTTAGACTTTTAAGGGAAAATTATTTTATCAGGAACTTCCGTTCTCAAGAAATAATGCCAGAGAGATTAAGAAGCACCTATTCAGAATTAGTGTAGATATGTGACCCTGGAACATTAGGACAACTGAATTGCTAAAAGCACTCACACGGGACTTTGGAGATGTAAAAAACCATGCAGAAATAGCCCATACCAGAAGAGCTCTGAGTTCATGGCTAAAACAGCAAAATGTTCCAGGTCAGAACACACCTGACCTTCTGATCGAGCCATTTAACAGCCCCTAATCCAGAACCAGAAGTTCTGACTTTCTACATGAGCACAAGCAATGTAGGGTTGACCCAAATATATTCCTTCATGTATTATTAACTTTTGACAGCAAATTACAGGCTTCATTTGGTTTCTCATGGACCTGAATGCTCCTCAGTCTTCACCCCCATCGGACCTCTCCTAAATTCACATTTTAATCTGAATTTGAAATTACAGTCCCTACCTTAGTGTCCAAGCAAACAAAAAAGTTACTTTCTAACTTTAGTAGAAGAAGGAAGTAGCTTGTTCATTTTAGTAATAAAACTAAACAAACTTGTCTCCAGTAGGATTCCTATGAGTAATTATATTCCACACATGTCTCATTTTTCCAGGTCTCTGGTAACCTCACAGTCACTACACCAATTTATAGGCATGTTTAGGCTAAATCATCTAAAAACTCTGTGATTTCCTGCATATGATATAGGGCATGTGACATGACCTGGGTGTTTAACTTACACCTCAGTTGCTGAGCCATCTTTCTGCTTCAGCTCTGGCTTTTATTTTTAGCCAATAAATCTGGCTTAATTCAGTTGAAATGTGGAAAGCAGAGCCACGTTACCCTCCTGGACAACAAAGGCCTTTCTGCCTACATTTCCCTGATGCACCAAAAACACAAGGTTGTATTTTTGAAGTGCATAGGAACTTCAGAAGCTCAGTGAATAAACAGTAATTTGTTGTTCATTTTCAAAAAAAATATAAAATACAGTTCTTTCATGCCCACTTTAACATAATTTTTAAGGATACCAAGTACTAAAATATTTCAAAGGATGCTCGCTGCTGCAGATACTCCCGTTGCCCACACTGCTATATAATTTTTCAGTAATTTACTACCGAAATCTCCCTTTGTTCAGGCAGTGAGCTATTGCTGAAACACCAGCGGGATACAAACAGAAAATCACGTGCATTCCACTGAAGGCATAAATAGGAAGTTTCCCTTGCTTCCAGACTCAGAATTGACAGTAAGAAGCACGAAGATAAAAGAGACATAAAGATAAACTGTGTTTTCACCAAGTAACCCTTTTACAAGTGCTGACAGTTCTGATGTTTCTCCCAAGCACTAACATTCTGTATTTACTGCTGCATTTCATTTTATGGATTTTTTCCCACATTGAGTTCAAACAGAATAAACAGAAGTTTGAGTTATAGCATGTAACATGGTCAGAAAGGGACTTTATAGAATTAGATCAATTCTTGTTTCTTATCCACCTGGATTCATAAAACACTGATATTGACTCTCTGCTACTATAATCGTTGTGTTTGGTTGCTCAGGTCTCACAATCTATTGGAAGCTAAAGGAAGAGCTTTTTTATGAGAAAAATAGAAGTCACGGGACTTTGACAGTGCTGTTCTCTCTTCTTCATTGTTTTTCTCTGAGAAATTTTGAGAAAGTTTTAAATCTCTTATTTTTCCCCTATATATTCATATTAAATAAAACCCTTCACTGAAATTCAAAAACCCCTATGATTTCACAGTCAGCAAAGTCACTGAAAATACATGTCTTGGTGTACTTCCATAACAAAATAATCATATTTCCAATGAAAGCATGAAAAAAATGGACAAATTAGATGTGAGACAAATGAGATGGAAAGAAAGTGAAAGGGTGGAAGGAATCCTACTCTAGATAACTCCAAAGTTTTCTTCAAGCAAGTTATTCTACTTTCATTCTCATGTTGTGTTGATGTTAACTCAGAAGGATTTTTCAAAAGATATCCAGGTCAATCCAATGATTTATTTATGTCAGTTCATGTGTTATGGCTCTGAAAAGGTGACTTGCATCGTCATTTTAAAATTACCACCTTCATATAAAAGTACTAAAAACCTGACTAGAAAACAGCACAGTTATACTTCGTTTTAAAACATGCTATTGAAAATATTGCTAAATTTCATCCCCAGAATACTGAATACAATAAAAAGTGTAAACAAAATATTTTAAATTTTCCCTGCAATTTCTACAGCAATACATTACACCTTCCAAAAGCAGTCTGGCTTCCATGTCTCAGATTATCAGGGACTTAAAGACTCTAACCCTTGTCACAGGCAGACCTCGCTGACTGCTGGTGAACAAGCGTCTGCTCTATCTCGATTCATCAGCTCCTGAGGTATTTCTAGACAAGCAGAATCCCACAGTTTCCTAACATATTTAAGAACCTTCTTATTCCTTTTTCATCATTTTGTGTTTTGTTCAATGTCTCACTAGAGCAGTAAGGATTAAATATTACATTTTCTGTTCAGAACAATATTAAGATTCATAGCTTTTTTACTCTAATACTGATTGCCTTCACCTCCAACAAATTAGTAACTTAATATTAAACTCACACAACCATAGCAATGAAAATTAAGGAAATATTGTATTATTCTGTGTCCTGGCACAGTTACTTGGGCTGTCACTAAATTACATGAAGGGAACTTTTAGCAATTGGCTCTAGAAATGTGTCAATATTTAAAATTAAAAGAACACAAAACATAAAAAGAAGGGTTAGGAGTTCTTGCTGAACACAGGAGCCAGAAGATTTTGATTTATAACCCATTTCCTTTGGCAGACATTAAATACTTGTGTGCTTGAGGAAAGGAGGATATCTAAACCCAAATGGAAATAAGCTGCATCCTCACCTCAAGCCTGGAGCTGTACCTATTATTTTCACAGCTCGTTTCAATAAATGAACTAGACAAAACCACTGATCTTGACATACAAATTCCAAAGTCTTCACCCAGTTCTGAGCAGTTCTTTGGATCAATGGCTCCCCAGGCAGGTCTCTGGCCACAAAACCAGATCTAGAGCCAAATACTCTGCTGGTAAGGAAACTGGCATTGCTTAATGGAAGTCACTGACAGACCTTAATTCAGACCAGGTGAGAATTAGGTCTCTAATTTTATTGTTTTCATCACCTCTATGTTTTAAATCCTCTACCAATTTTAATTAATTTGTCACCTCTAGGCTCTCTGGCTCAAAGTTCTTTGAATAAAGATGGGAATAGGAGCACAAAGAGGAAGCAGATTTTTTACTCCAAGCTCAGCTAGCTTCAACAATTTTAGCTAAAGGAGACTTTCAGGACACTGAATATTCTCAACACTGTTATGTGTTTGGGTTTATTATCTGGATTCTGTAGTGGATTATGTTTCATATGGGTATCCTGATGCCTTATCTCAAGCCTTGGATTAACCAAATTTTGTTTTTTCTCAGCAAACATGGTAGGGGGGAAAAAAAGCTCAAAGCATGAGTGCCAATCTGATAGAAACTCTGCAGAAATCTGTTTGAAATCCCATAAGAAAGAAAGAAACGACTGTACAACTGTCCTCTGCAGAACAGAGTGCTCGTTCTCCCTGGCATCATAAGCAATCCATACTGCCTCAAAACTCTTCACTTCAGCTCTGACCCGGGCTCGCACTCACGCAACCTCTGACTCCTCTGCCCCTCAGGCACAAAAACCTCTTAACTGAATACAAAGGGCATTTTCTGTGGGCTTAATCTGAGTGGTCTGGGGACAGAAATGAAAACCTGAGTGCTGCTTTCATTCCAGGGCATAGTTCAGAGAGGTTTTCTCAGTGCAAGTCCTTATCATGTGCCTTCCCTGTAATTCGTCACATGTTCAGATGCCAAACAAATTATCCTGTAATCCAGTGGGAAAGGATCAAAGCTGATACTTTCTGCCTTATTGCATCTGCTTCCAGAAGTCAAGGAGGATGTATCTGTGATAAAAGTGCAGAGCAAATGATCACACAATAACTCCGTATGGCTTTGAAGCAGGGATAATCACAGCAGAGCTAAGTTAACCTGGATGCTGATTTCTTTTCCAAGGAAGATTTTTTGAACAGTGAGGAGCTGGAAGCTCTGCTTCCCACATGGACTGTCGGAGCAGCAGGACAATGCTCTGGGGCAGTGCTGAAAACTCTTTTCTATATTCATAGTTCTGCTGGTCAAGTTTTGAACTGGGCAGGCTGTGTAGAAAAGCTCCCTAATTCATCTCTTGTGTGGTGAAAATTTGTGGGATTTTGATTAAATAAATTTTGAGGTATTGATAATCAGTGGAGCAAGACTTGTGCAAGATCTGCCAATATACGTTTTTGTTACCAAGATGATGGCAGAACAGCTGCTGACACTCAGATTCCCTGGTGTAGCTCAATTAAATTGTTAAAATATAGACATATCAAACTATGTTTTACACGTTTTAGAATATTACTTGCATATTGTACCATGTCAGAGGCAGAAAGTAGAGCCACATTTCTAAATTCATGTTGTTTTCCAGCTCCTTTGTTACCTGTGTGTAAGGGTTTAGTCAGAGGAGCAGAAAACGAGAAGAAATGTGGAAGCACTGTAATGGTCCTGCCTTACAGCAGGGATGCCATTATGATAAATCTTAAACAAACAAGACAAACTAACTCTCAGCAGCACAGATCTCTAGCTGTTAAATTTTTCCCTCTTCACAGATCAGAACTTGGGAGAATTCTGGACCATGAAAGATTTAACAATCAAGGCAGGAGGACCAAGGTAATTCTACAGCCATTTTCATTTGTTTCACTTAGTGATAAAACCAGCTTTCTCAGTTTCTTTCCAGTTCTATAATATGCATTTTCTTTTCAATCCTTTCAGTCTTCAGCTGTGGTAGAAAACAAGGAAACAAGCCCCCAGGACATGACAAGCATACACTACACCACTGTAATGATGTGATACAATTTTAATTGCAGGCAGTTCTTATTTGGAATATTTTCTCCCGTTTGGAAAAAGTACTGCAGTAAGGAACAGGCCTGTGGATCTCATCAATTATAGAGCATTCTTATTCCCAGGAAGCACTGATGGCACAGTCAGGCTTTGCTCCAGGTACTGGGGCAAACTGGAAACTAACATTTTTACACTAGGGATGCATATCAATGTAAACAAAGGGACGATATAAGCATGTACTACTGAAAACCACAGACGTAAGCATTCAGCCCTCTCACCTTTTAATTTGCTACAAAGGTAATTAGCAAAGACAATTATGAGATAAAGGCAATTTATTTTATGGATAATTTCATGCATTTCTAGTATGAGTGGATTTAGAATGGTTCACAAAAGTATTAAAGCCATTCATCTCATCAGCTTGTTTTCTAACTATTCAAGGTTTCTCTTCCCACTCAGTAGTCCCAGCTTTGCCAAATGACATCCAATGGAAATTTGTACCAGTGCTTTGGGCACCATGGCTCAGCAGTTACAAAAGCCTGATGTAAATTATCTAAAACTACGAATCCCATTATCCTGGGATGTTTTTGTGAAGCAGTAACACAGTGCATTAACTCAGCCATGCATTGCAATGGCAACTTCCTCTACCACTCAGCAAGAAAGCATAACATAAAACAAGATACCTCCTTTAAAGTTTGTGCCATTTATAAAAGTTTGAACTTACTGCAATAGCAAAGCAGTGCTGGTAACATCCTAATGTTCTGGGTTTGCTGAACAGTGCTCACTCTGCTTCTCACTCTGCCCCCCACCAAACAGGTTGAGGGGAAGAATAAACTGGGAGGGACACAACCAGACAGATAACCCAAATTAACTAAAAAAAAATATTCCATACCATGTAGCATCGTGCTCAGCAACAGAATGGAAAGGAAGGAATTTTAAAGGGGCTGACCTATCTTTTCCTCAGGAACTGGCTGGGCATTGGTTTACCCACGGGAGGGCAGGGGGAACGATCGCCTTCTCATCTTTTATTTTGTTGCCTTCTTACCTCTTTCTCCACTTATCCTTCACTTATTAAACAGTTTTTGGTGGTTCCATCCCAATATTCCTTATTTCTACTTTTCCTTTCCTCCTCTCCTGAACCACGGGCAGGGTAGGGGAGTAAGTGAGAGAGCAGCTCTGTGGTGCTCAGTGGTTAACCCAGTACACTAAGCATTGAAAATAAATAATTAATAGATGACTGATGCAAATAGCTGAAAGGTAAATCTGGTATAAACTCCTAATGCCTAATCACAGAAAAAGACCACAAAAATGTTCCAAGAAGCCATAACTGAAGAAAATATACAGCAAGAGTACAACAAAAAGTGGAATGACAAGTGTGCTCTCTGATACATTTGGGAGGCAGCCTGTCAGCGTGGTGCTATGATAATAAATAAATAATTCTACATTACGCTTATGCAGTGCCCTTCAGTGAGGGACCAAGGTGCTTTGTCAGGTGAAACATGACACACAGCAGAAGCAAAACAGTGCTGGTACATCAATGCTTTTTCAACATGGATTCAGAAAGGCCCCAGTAGAACTGACTTAAGTAAAAGCTATTTAAAATAAAGGCAAGTCATTATCATGGGAAATAAACAGAATCTGCTCTTGACAACTTCAAGTTAGAAATAAAAAACAGTCAAGTAGAAAAAAGGCTTGTAGAAGTCAGTAGCATTAACAGCCAAGATCAGAGGTGATCAAAGTAGGAAGCAAATGAATGTTTATGCAGTTATGCATGTAAAGCTGTAATGAACTAATTTAATACAGCAGCTTTCATGCTCCAGGTATTTCCTAAGGAATAGATTTAATCCACATTAAATACAAACACAAGGCTCGGAGTCAGGCACTAGTGTACCAGAGAGTAAAAAAGAGGTTGGAACCATAAAATAAAACATGTCCACTCTCATTAGCATTTAACTGTTACAAGATGTGCCCTGGAGTTGGAGTTCAGAGTCCAAGATCAGCTCATGTGGTTTAGTGATGCTGTCCATGGTTTTAGACTCCAGAATTCTTGATTCCACTTGAAAAAAGATTGTAGTATTATTATATATTATATCTATATTATACTACAATTCACTTAAGGACTGTACTTGTAACTATTTGTCAGCAAAGGCTGGAGGCACAAACGGTATAAACAAAGCCCTAAATCTGCCAAACTACCTCCAATGACACGCATTACACTTGTTCAGCTTTCAGTTACAGAAAGTCAAATGGTTTCATCAATACAGCCCATCTATTAATGCAGCTATTCCAGTAGAATTTTCTAATATAAGGTACCTACAACTCTGCAGGTTATATCAAAACCCTCAGAAATAGGAACCAACTACAAGATGAAAAGAAGTCAAGTTGATTTTTGAAGGGATAACTGTCCATAATTCGTCATTTATTGAAGACCTGGAGCTGTGTGCCATGAGCACATCGTGGGCTGACTGCAGAGGAAAGGAAGATGACTCTTGGAGTGTGCAGGGCTCTGGCACTCAAGGCAGGATGGACGAGTCTTTCATTTGGTCTATTTAATACTCATCTCTTTTATCTGATCACTTTTGATTAGTGCTGCAGTTTTCACTTTGTACTTTGACTAGAGAACTCTGATGAATGCAAATGGGGTGAAAAAGTGAATTATAAAGGTCACAAGAACAAAAAATGGATTTCAGTAAATCAAGCCCTATGAGAAGTCATAGCAGCCTAGTAAAGTTCCCACTAATTGGAAAAGGGGAAATGTAAAAAGGGAAAAAAGGAATACCCAAGAACTACAGCTGCACCGCTGGAGAGCTGAGACACATTCATGTCAGAGGAGAAGCTGCTAATCCTTAACCACTGCTAGGATGACAGAGATGCTCCTCTGCCGCTCGTGAAACGAGCACATCGACAGTCTTTTATTAGCACTTCAAGTTTCTCTTGTTTCCTTAGGATTTGAAAAGTGTAGAATTTGTCATTCTGCCAGTCCTATTACATTATCACGTGAATATTCTCACCCAACAATTACACACAGGGCTGGGCAACTTTGTTTCCTCTGTATTTGATATGTGAGGTACTTCTCCCACTATTTGACATGTAAAGTTTGAAAATTCAAAGCAGCCTAATATATTAGTAGTGTAAGTACACAAATCCAAATATCCCAAATTCTGGTTGGATTCATTCCACTCATCTGAGAAACCAAAGCAGTCACTTCCATCTTCCTCCACAGTCAAAATCCAGAGGGCAACTCAGTGCATCAAAGAGAAGATTTGATCTGTTTTTCCAAGTGCAAATGTCACACTACAAACAATCCTATAATGTAATTTTACATCACAATTATGCTCTCTTCATATCAAATATTCATTGAAAAGAGACACATGCTCCATCAAGTTATGAAAGCAGACTGATAATACATTGATAAAATCTCAAGATTGCAATTTGAATTTCAGGAAAATTTGCAGATCTGAGCTTCCAGCTCTTGCTCAAAATGAAACACCTCTGAAAGTTGTGTGGTGCATCCACGAGTGCAGGAGTGCAAAGCAAAGGGTCTAAGTGCTGCTCCTACCTGTGCTGTCGAGCTGCTGGTTGATCCTAGGAATGCCACTAGTCCTTTCTCTCTCTCCCAGTGTCCAAATTCCAGCTGGAAGTATATTTCCTGAAGTGTACCTACAGGATGCAATGTAAAAAACATTGTAATAACAGTAAAGACTCCTTAGGTACTCTCCTAACTATGTTAATGTGCCTAAATCAACTTTGCATACTGATTCCAATTCTAGAAAACATCTGCTGCCTCCACTCACTCCTAAATTTCCTCTTTCAGCATCTCCTGCAGGTTTATGGCTTATCTTTTATGCATTTTGATCATGGTTTCAGCAGTTTCACGTTAGTTATTTTTGACATCAACAAGGTTCTGAAATCAATACACACTGAAATCTGAGCGTGAAAGCCAAAGGAAATTAACCCAATGAAGCATAGGACAAAATGATATAGTTTACTCCTTTTATGTCACTCATGAATGTCCATTACAGGTGTAAAATAGCAGAAAACTTTCAGAACTGAAATTGCTTCCTTAGAGGAACAGGCTTACTGCTTCCGTTGTCCTGAGAGATGAAAAAAACCCCAGCATAACATGATGTAATGCCAAAAAGCATCTTCATTTCAAAGCAACAGAGAGCATGACTAGATATGAGTTCTTCTTTTCTGCAACTTTTGAAATTTAATTTTTGAATGAGCTGGGGTTTAAAAGTGGAACTACACTTCTCAATTCAAGGAAAATATTTGCATTCAATTTTTCTGTTTGTTTTTTTTTTTTAATTAAGGAGAAATTTTAAATATATTATTACTAAATAAATCCTTATCATTTTGTAATACCCAACCTATATGTTGGCACAGATTTTTTTGTCTTGAAAGGAATATTTCTTGTGCCTTCCAAAGAGACATACAATGGCACTGGAGTGGGAACGCCTCGGGTGCTGAGGTCTGGAAAATATCCAGCCACACAGCAACTTTATAGACATGAGTCAGAACTGTAGGAATCTTTTTATGATTTTCAGTCATGGCGTTCAGCATCTCTCCTTAACAGATTTACCAATTTTCCACTCCTCAATAGGAATATTTTTTGGCACTTCTCTCTCTCGTATAAATTATTGCTAATAATTAAAATGAAATTCTTAAGATGTGTGAGTTCATTAACTGCTTTAATGAGAAAGAACATTTTGGACCTTATTATTAGACTGTCATCAGTATCTGTTAGACAGTTAAATTAATAAAGTGATTATATTCAAATAACTCAGGCATTTGCATTTTATTTTTAACATTACACGTCTCTCTAGCTTGCTCTGAGACTGGGGAAATTTGCTGGCCATGCAGGAGTACAGCCTGGGTGGATTTCAGTGCACTGGATGCCTGGACCTTAAAAGTACTCAAGGGCTGAAATAGCTGTGGTCTGGGTAAGGGCTACTGGAGCCTCGAGGAATGAATCAAGCAAGCAAGTACAGTACAGACATCCCTTGAAAATAAAGATATTGTGGTCCCTTTAGTGCTAGAAAGCAAAAAGCCTGAAAGAAAAATGTAGAGAAGAGACATTTTTTATCCTTGAAAGCATCAAGATAAAGCAAGACAAGGCAATAATTCTCTCCTGCACTGCACTCTTGGAATACCACCGACATTCTGTGAAAAATATCCACTGGCTAAAAGCAATATACAGAGTGGAACCAGAGCTTCAGATGCCTCCTATTCTTGTGAAAAGCCATGGGTGTTCAGTAATGAGCTCATCATGCATCTTTCTCAAAAAGATCCAGCTCTGCAGGGGCCCTTCAGTGCTTTTCTGGGACACTGAGGCAGTCAAGGCACAGAAGAGACACACAACCTCAGCTCAAGGAGAGAAATGCTACTACTCTGAAAATTGTAAGTCAGATGGAGGAAAAAATGGTACCAGTTAAAACATACATGCACAGATCAGTGTAACTCATAAAATCTACATCTGATTTTAGTAATATGTGTCTGCCTTGCACATATTCTTCAAACCGAAATTTCAGAAGTGAATTTTTTGCTCCCGAATGTTATTCAAGACAATGCAAGCAGCTTTTTTGCCTCCACCTCCTCAGCATTAAAGAAAAAAAATCGTGACTTTTCTTTCCCTTTCTCATGTTTCACAAGTCACAAGCTTCACAACAACAATTAAAAATGAAAAATAAACCAGACATATCCAGTGTGGCTCCTGCATGAACCAAATTAGATTTAAAATTTTGTAATCTTTAAAGCCAAACAATATAAACTTCTGCTTTTTAAGAAGCTGTTAGATTTACCAAAGTCATGTGGAAAGAAACTACTTGAGTGAGATCAGTTGCTCAACAGAGGAGCAGAAAGGAGGAAAGGGAAGGATTTTTTCAATTCAATTAAGACATGGTTCTGTCTCAGACCTCTGTCTCTGCGGTGCCTTCTAGACAAGTGCAACTGATGAGGAATTTAAAGCACTGCTTCTTCTGCTGAGCCTGCTCCAGTTACTGAACTCAGATATTTTCAAAGAGAAATTTAGCTGAAAAAAACAACATAGCACCTGAACAACTGCTTAAATATTTATGCCACAGCTTATTTCTGTCTTCGGAGCTGCACTTAGCTGAACAATTGAATACTGCAGCAGTTACATTCAGATTCATCCCAGGGATAATGCTTGGAACTAAGTGATGTATTCAGAGCTGCCACCGTTTGGAAGTCGTGCTGGATGCTTTGGCTTGAACCGACGCTGCCGATCCCTGTGAGGCCCCACAAGAGCTCTCTTTTGGGGGAGTGGTGGAGGAACCCCCCCAGAGAACGAGCCCTCGGTTCCCCTGCCAAGGTCTCTCAAGGGAATAGCCCTCCTACCCTGTGAACATCCGTCCTACTTCCCACTCCACTGTTCATTTAATCACTGTAACAAAACTACAACTGGTGCATGTGACAAGCCCGGAGCCCAAAAAGCCTCTTACTGGAGCAGAGAGAGGAGGGACAGTGTTATAAATCTGTGTAAATCTGAGCATTGTGTTATAAATCAAAAAAACCCAATGGGCATCCCTGCAGCAAACACGCTTCAAAACAACTTTGAATCCAGCTGGATGGCAGCTAAACAAAGATGAATTCCAAACCAAACAGCAGCTCCTCAGGGATGCCAAACGTGGTACTGATGCAGAGCTGGGAATCAAACCCCACAGGCAGGCAGGGAAGTTCTTGAGCAAAATTCCCATTTGCCATTCTGGAATACTCTAACAGAACATTAACCCCAAGACAAGTGCACTTTAAACATTATCTGGCTCCTCACAGTCACAACCAATAACCCAGTTCAAATATCTACCAACAATCCTTGCAATCACTATTCTAAAATACAGCCCATTCTTCTCTATTCACTAAAGCAAATCTCATCAATGATTGATCCACTTACACACTGTAAAAAAGGAAAGGAATGTGTGTGTTGGTTTAATTATTCTTCCTCTCACTGGGAGATTCTATTTAAATCATTCATCCAGTTACATGTGGTAATCAGAACTAAGAAAAAATTGTATGTACAGCATTACATCTTTGGTTTTCTGTGGGAAAAACACCAATAGTACATAGACTCACATTTCCAAACACAAATGTAATATTGTAACTGATATAACTAAGAGAAACAATTCTTTTTTCCATAGAAGTGTTGCAGACATTTCTGGGCAGAGAGGTGGTATCTTCCATAACAGCTTTTTTGAAGTAGGAAGTGTATTTGCATTTAATATCAAACCAGGGTTTTATCAATGACTGCAGTTCAAAGTGAAAAGTCATTCAGATTCTGTTCACTGAATTAACTACCTTTTTATTGAAAAGCTGTTAACTCTAATGATAGATCTATCTTTAATAACTCAATGAGGAAAATTAAGGATAGGCTGAGATTCTCCAACCTAACTAAAATTATGGCATAAGAAACCTGTTCTGATTTAAAGTAACATTATATTTCACATGGCTTTTAAAGGGAATGTTTAATTTATGGCTTAAAATAACTACAGTTCTTCAATTTAAAATGCTATTTCTTGCTACACCTGTGATATACTACACGTTCATATCTTCCTCTGCACATCAGCTGGTTTCATGTTCGAGTACTACCAAGCCTTACACAGGGCTGGTTACTGAGTTACGTGCCTGCATTCCAACTAGAGGCTGTCATTCCTCTTCAGCAGGTGAGAATGATCTAAATTTCTACCACAGATTTAAAGCACCAGAGACAGCTACTTCAAGTCCACTGCTCTCAAAAAACCAAAAAAACCAAAAAACCAAAAACCATCCCAAAAACAAAAACAAAAAACCAAACCAAAAAAAAAAAAACCCCAAAACAAAAAAAAAAAAAAAAAAAATTAAAAAAAACCAACCAAACAAAAAACTGTACAGAAAAGCTGAAATACTTCAACATTTACTAATATTTTTTTGTTCTGTAAATGCTCAAGTCAGGGAAATATCAGGATTATCAAGCCATTTTGGTCAGGATATTTTACCAACACATCAGTGAAGAGCTACTTGTTCAAGTCCAACTATGAAAATAGTGAATGCGGCTCCCTTTGAAAACACAAGGTATCTCCAGAAATTTTATTTCTAAAAGGTAGCTTTTCATGTTAGAAATATTCAATATGATAAAGAGAAAAAGGGCAAACTAAAAATTAGCTGAGAATTTGGGCTAAATTCTATACATTGTGCTAGAAACAAGGGGGTGGTAATATGAAAATGTGAAAGCACTTCATTTTGATGGTGTGGGGTTTTTGATATTTCATTTCAAACCTGTCAAAAACACCACAGTCTCTTCCTGAGAAAGGAATATCCATGCATGCTCCTCCTCTGCAGGTTCTGCAGGATAGTAACTTCCAGGTATATCCAAATGCAAGACACAAAGGAAGAAGCTCTCAGTGAGGAAAACTAGGGCAGCTGTTGGATCTTTTGCCTTCAAACCCCGCATTTCCACTCATTAGTGATTAAATTCCAGTTTATATAAACAGCAAATTACGAAGACCACCAGGAGTCTTCTGTATTTCTGTTCATGATGTTCTGTACTAGCAAATCCGGGGGCTATACTGCTTTGTGGGGAGTTATCTCTGCAGGGATGTGATTTTAATTTCTGAAGTTCTTCCTGACAGAGAACCTCCCCTGAGAAAGGGAAGTTCAAGGACAGAGTTACAGCTTGCAGAGAAGAGCAAAGGCAGGCAGGAGTGAACTGAACTGTGTCTGCACTGGACTCCAGCTTCTTTGAGGACTGCTGTATTTCCCCTTCCAAAGTGATTGAGATGATTCAGTTTCTAAAGAATCGCTACAATATTTTTTAAAACATGATTTTTCTAGGCAAAAACTTATGCCTGTGGCCTACATTCTAACAGGAATTTACAGATTTAACTTGCGTTGGAAATTTCACAGATAATAAACACGTCAGGCCAGACAGTATGCTTTGTGCTTCTTTGTCCTGTGAAGTTATTTGACACAAGAGCTCTTACGGATTTTGCTGTCTCAAACCTTTTGACACTTCCCTTCCACATCAGTTATCAACATAGGGAAAAACAGTATATGTCAATTTTTACACTGATTTAAAATAGAAGGAAAATTTGACTAACTGAACATCAGCACAAAATAAGACACAGTAAAAAGTATCCTGAACATTTAAGACAGGTCAAAAACAATTATCTCTAGAACAGCTTAGAGAGATTATAAATATGCATTTCAGCAGGCAGGAGATTTAACACTGAATAAAGGGAAAATGCTGAACCCTCCTTTTTGGACTCTGAACTGTATTCCAGAAATGCAAAATAAAGAGTTAAGTGTTAAGTTTAAAAAAGCATAGGGATTGCTTTGCTTAGCAGGAAATAGTCAACAATTACCTATTTGCATTATGAGTCATTAACTGGGGAGCAGACTTTTAGGTTCAGAAACACGTTAATGGAACAGCTGTCAGATAAAAGGGTGGCTGCAGAAATATGTGTTCTGCCATTTGTAATGCTGATGTCTCTGTGAGCATCTGTCTGCAGATCAGTCTGATCCAAAGGCCACCAAAGAGCACAGTAATCTTCTCAGTGACTTATGTGGCACTGGCACAGGCTCTAGACAAATTTAAGTCAAGACTGGCAGCCTCTAGATAGATGCTGCTAAATCCTGTTAAAATAGATTTAATTAGGCTTAATAACCTGAATTTGTCCCTAATGTGTTAGATAAGTTGTGCTGCTCCAGAGATCACTGTGGTGGGTTAATACTGTGGTATTAAAGTAGCTTTCTCCTCTGCTTAATGCAATGCCATAATCCTTCACTAAGATCATTGTCATGGCTGTACATCAAAGACATAATGGTTATATATCATTAGACAAAGTCTTCTTTAATGTTAGATTTGGCAAAAGTGGTTTTAGTGCTTAAGTAAAGAGTTCCAGCCAAATACTCATCAATGGCTTCTTGACATCGAGTTTTGTGTAAAAATGTTTGTCATTTGTTTGCAGTTTCTTTAAATTTATTTGATTGTTATTCAGTATGCAAAGGGCAATTTAAAAAGCATTCAAGGTTTTTCGTGGGCTATTAAATATGAATAATTTTGGTTTTTTAATTTGGTCACCTTCCTTCCACTGATATTAAAATAAATCCTCCCAACCAACACTTCCCACATCTTCAGAAGAGGGGGCCATGCTAACATAAACTCACTAGACTGAATATCTCAGCTGGTAAAACCTCTAGTCAGCTTCATACTTCCATATTTTACATACAGCAACAGTCTTATCTTCCAGCCTAAGAAGATTCATACTAATAAGCATGCGCTGATACAGGATATTGTAACAGATCCAAGCATCTACATGTCTAAGGCAGACACCAAACGCAAATAAAGACTCCAGTGAAGGCCACAAAAAATGTTAATGCTTTAAAAGTAGCTATCAAGGGTAGGAAATACTTAGATAATAGGGGAGATTTACACAGCAAGATTAGGACTTTAAACATTCCAAAGAGATAATTTGCTTTCTATGTATTAAAATCCTATTACATAGGAAATTAACAGTAAAGTACTGAGAATTCTAAATCTCAAAAACAAAGCACTGCAGAGCATACAAATTAGCACTAAATTAAGAGGAACTGCTGTGCAATCTAACAAAAGAATGTGGTGAAGTTTCTTGTGGCACAGTGTGCTGAAACAATCAAGTGAAACAGTGGCCCAAAGGACAGGAAAGGACAGAAGTTCTCTCCCTGGAGATGGAAAGCAAAGCCCCATCTCAACAACAGGCACTGGTGTTCACTCAGTGGCTGAGCCAGAATAAGTCAAATTTATAGGGCTGGTCTTCCTTCCTGGGGCAAATTGCCATCTCACACCCACAGATAAGGCAACCTTGATTATCCCTTCATTTTCTCAGTGGTTCTCAGAGTAGGACCTCTGCAATACATGCATTCCCCTGAATTCAAAGATGCCAGAACAGCCTCAGGATCAGTCTGTCCCTGGGGGAATTAATGAGAAGTACATGGGGAACAGAATTTAATGACAGATGACAGTGTGAAACTGAATGCTCTAATTCCTTTTTTGGTCTGATACAACAACTAAAGCAAGCAATGTCGAACAAAAGAACAGAGGACTCAAACGGCAACAGGCAAACCATGGTAAAGAGAGGATTCAAACGAGCTGCAGTAGTGTTTCCAGATTTTAAACAGTAGAAACCAAAAGGACCAAAATACCTGGCTCTTTGGAAGTCTAGGCAGAGAGCTGAATATTATATTTACAATAATACTACCAAGAAACCAAAACCTGTCTTGCACATGACAACTGAACTTGGAAAATAGATGCCAAAAAAAAAAAAGGAAAGCATCATTATGTATCTACTAATTCTCCAATACAAGATGAAGAAAAGAGGGAATAGGACATGGTGCTTCATCAAGAAACTTTTCTTTGCACGCTGTGCTTGAAATACAGGGGACACAAAGTAAAAGAAGAAAAATCAGTAGTTTAAGAAATATATTTCAATTAGAGATATGACTGTTCCCAGGTATGCAGATCCATCTTTCAGGAACAAATTTTATATATATATACATATATATATATATATCCATGTATATATATATATATATAAAAACATATATATATAAAAAATATATCATTTTGGTTACCATGAGAGGAACAAAGAGGTACGATTGGGCAAGTCCTTTGTGAAGTTTTCCTTCTTAGGCAGTGTGGGAAGATGAACAAGTTTTAAAAAGCCTGAACTTTCAGGATAACCAAAATAAAAATATAAATCTATAGTCTGACAAGTATTCAGGGATATTGGTGACACCACCACCAATAATGGCCCGTGAGAGGAGCTGCAGGTTCAAGGTTCCATTTCCATATGACAGTGCTGGGGTATGGTCCTTCACCCCACCCCTCACACAGGAACAGGCTTCTGAAAACGGCTGTAGAGAACAGTTTTCAGTTTCCAACAGAACTGTATCTGCTGCCTTCTGAAAGCAGATACTTCCATACTATTCCTTTGTCTTGGAAAACAAGGTTAGAACTCATCTGACTCAGTCTCTTCTTGGGAGCTAAGGCTCCCAGCTACCTCTTCAAGCATTCTTCTTTCTATAAAATCAAATGACAGGGAAAATCTGTTGCACAAGACCTCTTCTGAGGAGTTTGATAACACAGGGAGGGTTGTTCCATGCAGCATTTACCCGTTTCAGCTGTTCAAACTTATGTTTTCAGAGTTTTACTTCAGAATCCAACACAACAGCTTTCCATCAGTGTGTGGGGTACTTAACTTGGGTTATAGTGTGATTTTATAGTAGTTTGAACAGTTTAGAGCAATGCTTGGCAAAGGCACTAATTTTAATCAGATGGCTTTTCCAGGCAATCACTGCACAGAACGTTCAGCCCGAGAGTCCTCATTTCCGACAGGACCTCTTCTGTAAGAGCCACACAAACACTTCTGGCCTGCAGCTACAGTAACACAGAGCAAGCAATTACCTGGACCGTGTACAGCAAAAAAACCACCAGCATAAAGTCATGTAAAGCCAAGCTGAGAAAATACAGATCTAAATTTAGCAAGATATGGAAGCCTTGCGTGGAGGTGTGTTTTTTTAAACAACCAATGATTAAGTTGAAAGGCTTGTCCTACATGGTTTTGGGCAAAAGAAAACAAAAACATAAGAGCACTAAGGCTTCAGCAGGTTCAAAGTTCTTAGATATTCCTTACATCAGACTTTTTGTATTAAACTATGAACACAGCATTTCTTGCTTTGATTGCCTTAAATATAATAAAAAGAATAATTGCCACTTAAAGATTTCCAGTAATTCTCACTACAGTGTAATTAGATGTAATGATTAGAATCTCTTCTATTGCATTGCAGTTTTTCCTTAGCACCAAGGAACAGTAATACAAGTTATTTGCATAATTAGCTTCAGTTAGATGAGGAACACAGCTCAACACAAGAGTTGCCATTGCTTCCACTGGAGCTCCCCAAGCCTTCTGCGTAACGCCACAGTGTTGTGCCATGACTTGGTAAATGGTTTGTGTCACAGAATTTATTCTAAACACAGTCTTCCCAACCAACTTATCCACAGGCTGGCTGCCCCCGGGTTCTTTCAGGGAAACGATCCCTTCCTACCCCCAAGACAAAGTCATGCTTCAGTATTAACTACTGGTAGGCTGCCTGCCTCACCCGTCAAGTTTCAAGTACAAACAGGACAGATTCAGCTTCTGATCATTTCCTGAATCAAGAGTGGATCTCTGCACTAAATGCATCATAAATATTTAATGTATGTTAGCATATGGAGTTAAAAAGAATACTCCTAAAAACCCCACTAAAAAATTTGTAATAAAGTTCTTATTTATCAACGTATATGAACATTTAGATTCCAATTTCTTGGACCATTAGTCCATGTTTTTTCAATAAGTTATGCCAAAAAAAGTTACCAGGAAAAAGTAATTTATAGAATGATTTTTGCTTACTAACTTTTTAAAAATAGAAACATTGTCAGCACATGAATTATATGCCAATAAAGCAATATAGTCGAATAATCTTCCAGTCTCACCGGAAGAAAATAATTTCAACTTAAAGAAATATAGATGATCTCTTTACTCCTTGACTCTCACTGAATGCAGCTAAATGACAATGATGCTCTTGTTCAAGGTCGAAATTATATTTTGATCTATGTGTTCCGTATCTTCCATCCCAGACCTGCGCTGTAACACAGAAGATGCTTCTTCTCCTCGACCTTTCTTTCATTCCTCTTGAATAACACTGTTGCTAATTTGTCCAGCAATTGATCTCCACCTCCACCCGACTCATTAAGCATTGCAACAGCAACGTCTGTTCCACCCCCAAGCTAATAATAAGCAACAAAATCGTTTAATTGGCTTGCTGAGGTTTTGCTACAAGGAGAGCTACCTTCAAAAGCTGCATTTAAAAGCTGCCCCGTGGAGCTGTGGCCGCAGAGCAAATAGAGCAAGAGAAGTTTTGCCTGGAGCCTCCACTGCAGCTCTTGGAGGGATCTGCAGCATGCAGCCCAATTTCTCTGCTTCTGTTGTTCTTCTCTAAAGCAAGGATAACACGCATTTCTCCTTTTCTCTGAGTGCTGCCATGAGCTTTCATGCATTTACCATTTCTCAGTACTTGTGGTTACTGAATGCCCAGTTGCTGGTACACTGAAACTCAGGTGTAATGGGGAGAGAAGAGTTTGATGCTTCATATTATGAACTGATGCTTCAAAACCAGAAAGTACAGCAAGAATTGGTCTGGGAGAAGAACGAAGGAGGATGGAAGCTTCTTGTATGGTGGAATTTTCTTATACCAAAGCATTCACACAGTTAGAGGTTGGCACATTTCTATTCCATGATGGAAACAGCTTTTTCAGATTGATACTCTTTAAAAAAAAAAAAAAATCTCATTTATACAGCTACGCATTGGAAATTGTTCCAATAAACATTTGGGCCAGTGCAAAGGAGCTCTCAAAAAGCCATTGTAAGAGGCATTCCCTGCTCAGATCAGGCATGGAAAATAAAACAGCTGAATCTTCTTTTAATATCTTTGGCAAGAGGCTGTGTAAATGAAAGCCAAGTCTGGCAGTGCAACTGGAGACTCTACTGTTGGAACATGTTAAATATTTACAGCAAAACTAGGCTGCCTCCCTCCTAATTGCAGTAGAAAACCTGGCACAGAGAAGGACATCTTGCCATGAAATCTTTCTTATAGAACCTATGAAATAACTTCAAAGGGAAAACATTACATTAAAAAGTCAGAAAGATACTCTGAAATTCTCTAATAGCGACTTCCATGTTGGTTTAGCCTTTACAAACTAAAGAAGTTGATGATTCTCTTAGCTTCTCCACCACCTTCTCCATTTTTTTCCTACATTGTGTAAGAGCAGCTGATGAAAAATAGCAGGTTAGGGAAAAAGAGAAATGCTCTATCTAGCAAAGCATCACAAGGCATTTATGGTTCAAGAAGGTCAGGATGAAAACATCCTGTTATATCAATTCAAAATAAACCTCTGCTGTCTTACATCACTCACTCAGCTCATTACTCATAATGTAACTCTATTCCAGCTTGCTCTGCTTTTGAGAAAAGTTTCTTTGCAGCTTACCTTAGTCAGGACATTTCATAAATCCCAACTGACATTGCTCTTTAGTCATTATTTGCTCTTGTTTTAATTACAATAACTTACTCACTGCATTTCTGTACTCTTTACAGATCTGCTATCTATTTCCAATTTCTCAGACATTAGAAAGCATTCAGCAATTTTTGTGCAATGCCCTTTTCACTGTATGTGTTCTTCAAAGCAGCCAGCTACTGATATTCACACAGTAAATCAAAAAGCAGATTTATTTTCAGAAAGATAACATAAATGAGCTAGTCAGCAGGATGCTAAGTCTTAATATAAAAGTTTTAAAGATTTAACAGATACTTAATTGGAATCATTGCTCAATCCCAATGCACTTTTGGCAAACATGGATACCAGCCTGCAAAATTCAAGCCTGGTCCTGTATGTGGCTACATGTGTACCTCAGCTCAGAGCATGGGGGAGACCGGCAGCATTTGTGGATATCCAAGCCTTGGCCACACGCTTCCTTTTGCTAGCAGGGATGAGCTGGCTTTGCCACAGGACTGAGCTGGAAGCCACGTGCACGTCCTGGGGGGACAGGTCACAGCCTGGCAGCAGCTGCTCTTCTCCAGCCTTGGCTTGTCCAGGCTCAGCTCAGCCCCAGCTGCGGCCCCACAGTGTTTTGGGGAGCCTGGGGGCAGGGGGGAGCTCAGTCCTGGCTGCAAAGGACATCACACACATCTAATGTACAAAGGACAAGGATCAGGATGCAGCTCACGTTTCCTCGCAGCCATTCACTCCCTCCTGATTGTACCCTGCAGATTTGTAAAGGCTGAAAGTTCATGGAGGAATACAAATGTTTAAGGCTAAGGAGAAAGCCCAGAACAAGGATCCTGCCATCCCTTCAATGTTTACACTTTGTCAGCTCTGCTCAAACACGAGCTGTGGGACTCAACACAACTACTGTATGAAGTGCAATAGGCTGAGCTCTCCA
Source organism: Platysteira castanea (assembly GCA_013397175.1). NCBI lineage: Eukaryota > Metazoa > Chordata > Aves > Passeriformes > Platysteira > Platysteira castanea. The sequence continues at coordinate 142,569 of VYXC01003456.1, read as the reverse complement.
GATGAGACCAGTGATCTGATTACTGCTAGGAGGAGGTGCAGCAGAATTGGCAGAGACTGTGACATGGCTTGTTTTGGAGGAACAGATTGGATTTTCTCATCAGGCGTACAAAGGACCAGACTGCTTTCCGAGAACGTGGTGTGCCAGCATTCCTAGCACAAATGCAAGTATTGCCTGTGAGCACTCCCAGCAGCATCTGTAGAACACCTTTTATCGACACTGAAGCAAAACAAAACCCCACAGTGATCCATTTTCCTAACAGTAAGTTTTAACAGCAAACAAAGACACCCTTTCCAGTCATCATTGGGAATCCTTGTCACACCAGAACTACAAGTCTGTGAGACTTGAACAAAACACTTCAGGAGAGTAACTTACATCAAGAAGTGGGTGTTTTTTAATTTAGAACTCTGAACTTCGAGGAAAAAAAGTCAGTGTGATTTGAGGCGCCTTTTTTATAAACCTTTTAGCCCTTCCTCAAGACAACTTGTAACAATTTTTTAAAAGGGCTTTTTTGCATGTCATCATGACAATCAAACCCATTTTCACAATTTGAGGAGAAGGGGGAAAGTGACAGAAATATCAATGTCTCACTTGTCATAGCAAAAAAAAAAAAAAAAAGATTGACAGCCACAATATTTTGCTTCCCATTCCAAAATGGGCTAAAACTATTCAGTGATGAGTATCTTTATGAGTTGTCTGTGCACTTGAAATGCTTTAAATTCTGACTGGCTGGCAGAGAATGTTCACCCAAGCTAGCATCAGTGTATCTAAACTTTATTCTTATGCCTACTACTGGTCACCATCACAGAAAGGATATTGGACCAGACAAACATCTAGATAACTTTGCGTTCATTAAACCCAAAGTAAAATGAAACTGGCACCTCCTTTTCTTTCTCCCCCTACAAAAAGCGCTAATGAAAGCTAAATCCTCCAGGTTTTGTTTATATTTGCATATGCATAGTGAAAGAAATTTAATTAAGTCAGCTGAAGTATAAAAAGCAAGAAAGTCTGTTGTCTTTCTTGTTCCTGGAGCTTTTTTCAGCAAGAGATCAAAATACCTCCTAACAAGAAAGCACTTCACATAAGTACTATGTCTGTTTGATTGTCTAAACCAGGACTTCTTGTTGTGCGTGTAATTTTACTGTATTTAAAAACATATTTTAATGTTCTGACTGGTGCTAGGACTGTTCTGGGAGAAGTTCCTAACGTAGCTACCACTTAAGCTCTGCAACCAAATCTCATGACTAGGCCAATCAACTTTTTTTTTCCCCCCTTTTTGTATCATTAAATGTGATACGCCTTCCCATTGTCCCAAAGAAGCTTTCCTAGAACTGCTTCAGAGATGTTCCTCTATCAGCTGCTTCATGTGTGATGAAATAATCAACCCTTCTATGAGATTACCTTTATTTGCATTTTAGTGCACCCATCAACTTGATTAGGGAAGAGAGATCGAAATTCTCTACAGGACACTACACTCACTGAAATGAGTATTTCAACCACTACTGCATTTGACTGCTGTAATCCAAGAAGATTTAAATACTGTATTCAGAATCAGCCAATGAGCAAATCTTTTTTTCCCCACAGGCTCCTTATATCCATGCTGCGTGCAAAACAAGCATTTATATTCTTCAGATTTTGTCACTTAACCAGCCAACCTTGTCTTTTATAGTTCACACTTCATAGTTCACTATTAAGTTTACACTTAATAATTTGAACCTGATACTTAAGAGAATGTTGTGTTTCCAAATACTGGGACTCTCAGGAAAAACAGGCAAAAATGCTACTCAGACATTTATTACTCTGAAGTTTGCTGCATTTAGTAAATCAGCAGTAAGCAGAGCATGTAAGGGCTCCTTGTATAGTCATTTTCATTGCCAAAATAATTCCACAAGTAGCTGTCCTTGCATCTGTTGGCTTTAGGAGCTGATATACAACTTGGTGTAAAAACACCTACTTGCAAAAAACCTGATATAAAATCTTTATTAAAAATGCAAAATAGCATTGCATAACTATTTTGCTAAAAGTATATACTTAGGAGAAAGACAGGAATAAAAGCTGGGCACTGAGGTTGTGATTTGCTGAAGTTGAAGGCAGAATGTCAGGGAGCAAGTGATGTTTAGAATCAGGAAAGTTATCTGGGCCTTTGAATTCACACACTGATGTGTTCAGGATTCAGCATCAGATTTTATCTTAGCTGCAGTATTCCCAGAAAAGTATTATACACATTATTATATTTTCCTGGAGGTATGGTACTACTGGACCTCCATTATCATTTTTCTCAAAAGCTTTCTCATTATTTTTCTGGCTTTTTTGGGGTGGTATTTCTAAGAATGGCACTGCCAGCTGCTGTTGCTTCAGGCTGCACAGAGGCTTTGCACATACCCACTTCCGAGTAGCTGGGAAGTCACTGTAGGAATACTGTTCTATCTTGTATTTGTAGGCAAGTAATTCTTAGAAAAGATACCCTCGGTTATGACTCATTCCTTCCTTAATAGGTACACCATTATTACAAATTACAGCTCTCACAATTTGTGAGACCTAGCTAGTGCACTATAATTACAAAAGAAAGCTAATGATTCTTCTAATCTTTGGCTTTTTTGTATGGTATCATCCTATTTAAGATCATAAGGAAAGTAATAACACCATGAATAAGAGGCACAGCTACATCCATCATCTTAAGAGAGGCCTCTTTCCCTCTTCTGTCTTACTGAAGGCAAGAGACAGAGAAAATGAAAGAAAAAACTAAGTCTCATTTCATATCTTAAGGCAGCCAAGAGTTGCCAAGCCTGTTCCATGCCAGAATGGAGGAAACACTGCCAGGTAACAAGACCCTGAGGCTTTGTCTGATATCCTCACTGCAGGAAACACCAGAGCTGCGCAGAGCTGTGGATCACACCCGTGTGGGGGGCCGGAGGCTGAAGTGCCCAAGCTGCCACAGGTACAACACAAATGACGGTCATTACCCAGCCAAGGGGGACTCACCCTCAGCACTTGAATTTGGTCAATGTTTATGATTTTTAGAACTTTTAAGCCCCTCGTAAAGCCAGCCCAAAATTACAGCTCCCAAAGCTCAACCCAAATAACAACCCAAAAGAGAGATTAAAATCCAAGCCTACCGAGTAGGGAAGGACCCTTTAAAATACCCTTTCCTTCAGCTCCTGCCCCATATCACCCCTTGTGTCTATCCCAGCATGAGATGAGTCTCACATTCAGGCCCAGCACTGACACCCCAAGAGGAACCAGTGCCTAATGATTTCACTGTTCTTTAAATGCCCTTTGACAGCACCCAGTAAAATCTCCTCTGTAATTTTTCCAGGAACTGAGGTTAGACTAGCAGGTCTGTGGTTTCCTAGGTCTTTCCTCACACTCTTGTAAGTTAGAATATCACTGGCCACCTCCCAGCCAGCAGGAGCCTCCACAAGCTCCCAAGGCCTTTGGCAGATGGTGAAGAGGGGTCCCACAGTGCTCTGGGATGAGCTCCATCAGGCTCCATGGACTTGTGAATATTCAGCTGGTCCCTTACAATGTCAATGTCCACAAATAGAAAGTCTTACACTCAAGATCCTCTGACAGGGGACCTGGCAGGCCAATCCTATCCACATTCCTAAAGACTGAGCCAAAACAAGAATTGAAAGCCTCCACTTTTTCTTCATCCTTAGGTGTGTGTGTCTCTAGGTGTGACAGATGCCAGTTGTGCAGGCCTGCCAGCTGTACCAAAGTGCCCACTGCTCACACATCTTATTATACACATTGGAATTATTATGAAGTACAGCACTGTGAAAAGAAAATAAGACAGACATCACATCTTTACTCATGCCATAATCATAGACTGTCACAGTGCAGGAAATTACTCGCAGTCATGTGAAATAGCCCCACTAGGGATAAAGGAAATGGTAATTTCATTTGACCAACTTTTATGTCCTTTGTAAGAGTTACAATTTCAAGATCAATCAAGACTAGATACATCCAGCAGGATATTTCAATACATTTTTCATCCATGCTTTTCAAGCTTCCTGTTACTTTCACATTCAAAAGAGGCCACCACAGTTCTGCAGACAATGTGATGTATCTTAAAAGACTTCAGCTTCGCTTCGTATATCTTTATGCTCACAAGCTGAAACTCTACTGATTAAAAATTCTTTATTCAATCTGTGTAGCAAATGAGACACCCAAGATCTCTCAAGATTTAGCTCTAATGTAGGACTGGCAAACATTTTCCAGCACTGACTGCCTCCTAAAACCACAAGTTCTCCTCCCTTCTTTCCACTGCCCAGACATAGATTCTTCCCCTCATTTCTGTGGCAGGGAAATGCGGTGACACAGACCAACAGAAACTTGGGGTAGACTCCACCAGACAGCCTCAATCTGCATGACAACTGCACTGACTGAAAATATTTCATAAAATACAATCATGAGCTCAGCATAAACAGAAAAAAAGTCCAAGTCATGTTGCCTGATTTGTCAGTGACATTCCATTTTATTTATTGGGATGAATCTCCCCACACACTACGCCAAAATTGAAATGTTCACATAGGAAAGACTCGAAAACATTATTAAAATTGCTAAAATAATGGCAATAGATAATGTGCCCTGGACCTAATCCCTTCAACGATTTAAATACTCACTTGATTGAAGCTTTTGGGACCAAGGAATTAAAAAGGATAGTAAAAAATTGGTAAGAGAAACCTAGACAAGATTTCAGAAAATAAAATACCATAGTGAATTATGCATGGGAAGATTTTCTGCATCCGATTTTTTTTTAGTATAATAGTACATATGAGTTTACAATCTCACTTCTCTGACTGACTCATTTAGCTTCTGAGATCTGACTAATCACCAGTAAATCTCTTGGTACTAGTTAAGGAAATCTCTACTAAGCAGAACGTTTGTTTAACACCGTCCCCAGTAATCTGCAGCCATTACTGCTCACTCACATTAAGCTACAGCCATTCCCTGGCAGATGTCCTAGTAAAATACCCATCCCAACACATTACATTTCCCATTAAAGGAATAAATAATACATTCACCAATGAAATTTGATCAAAATATTGAAAGATTCATAAAAATCCTCCCACCTCATTTGGAAAAGGGGAGATAGACATTATCATAAGCACTTTACTTATTGCGAGACTTTTGCTAGCAGCACATCAGTGTCACAGCTGAATTATGTTATTCCAGAAATCCCAGCCTTCATAACTGCAGAAGTGACCACAATTTCAATAAACTGGAAGGACACATCAAGGGCCATTTAACATTAGGATGAAAGGGATATGGCATTAGCCTTCCATTTCTTCTCCGCCCCTTCTCTGCCATTAGCTGCCTGCTTGCACTTCAAGATCAGTTAGACTGAGGTTAGAAGCTTGTCTTTAACAGTATTTTAGTGGTCTTAAATTCCATTTTACAGTCAGATCTCTAATACATTAGATCTACATAAATCAATTATTTGGGTGGCAATAGCCCTGGTGGCTTAGGCAGCAGCCACGCGCAGGTTCTCAGATATCAGTAGGCACCTGGCACAGATTCATCAGATACAGCCCTGCAACTGAACCTGGAGTGGTCTAACCTCGCACAGTGCCGTGCTCCCTGTTCCCTCAGGAGGAAACAGGGTGCAGGAACAAGCACCTGGAACCAGGAAGGCTGGAACACCTTGGCAGAGCATGCCCCGGTCAAAGCCACAGGAGAACCGTGGCTTTGGACTGTGCTCCTACAACATTCACAAAGCTTGTTTTCTGAAACAAGTGCCATTGCATTGGGCACTTGGAAGCAATAATCGGGTTATAAAAATTTACAAGTGACCATGAATTTTCAGTCTGATCTTTCTATTGGGATTAACTGTAAGCTGTGTATTAGTCATAAAGCAGCCCCAGAGAGAAAATTGTCTCTGTAATTAATTGTGCCATTTGACTAATAAAATAATGTATATTTCCATTAACAAAACTGAACGCAAACAAAATTGATTTTCAGCTTTCTTTGGTGTAAACACAGCTTATTATCTTGATTAATCCTTTTGCAGGCTTTGTTTTCTGGAAGACATTTATCTCAAATAAAGCCATACACAAGCAGTATTTTTACCTTTATAGCCTCAGATATGATGTAGGATCCAAGACCCGATCCAAGAACATATTCATGTTACTGATGTTAAAATCACCTTGGAAGTGGATCCCTGTTAGTGAAGTGGCTGCATCAGCCCTGGGGCTCCGTACTAAGAGCATCAGCTCGTGGCAAACGGCCTGGATGCTCTGATCCGTGCCCAGGGTGGAGGGAAGCGCTCCCTGCCACGGGGCAGCCTCGGGCACTCCGGGATTCACCATTCCCTCCTGACCTTGGAAACACCATTAACTTCACAGCCCGCTCAGAATTTCCTGGGGTACCTGCTAAGAAGGTTTCCAAAGTGACATCTATTCTGTGATTCCGAATGCTCTGTGGTCTCCTCCCTTCACCTCCGAGCTGGGTGCCCGTGCCCAGGCGCTGGCTGCGGCTGCTGGGACCGCTCAGCCGGGCCGGGGCACCTCGGGAAAGGGATTCCAGGGCGGGCAGAGCCTGCACACAGCTTGAGCCAAACCCCTCAGAAGAGCACAAGCATCCCAAAACTGATAATTAGGCTGAAATACTTCCCTCTGGTGGCAGAGTCTATTTCAGCCTATAGAAATAAGTGCTTTTTAAAATTCTTCTATTTGAAAATCCAAAATAGACGGTTTTTATTAACTGTAGAAACAGCCAGTACTGTTCGAAATGCAGTCTGATCATGGTCTTGGTCCTTTTGCCCTCAACATTGTAAAGTGTTCATCAACACAAAAATCTTAAAAGTGCCGAAGATAACATTCAAAATCAGCAGGACCAAAGCCTACATTGAAGTGCTTTCCTAAATCAAATTTTGAATCAAGTAGCACACTGTTTCATTAAAGAACTTCATTTGCATTCCCACCTTTCACTGCATTTACAGCACATTGCTTAATTATATTTTCTAATCATGACAAGAGATGCAAAATCTCACTCACTACTTACACTCCTTAATTTGCAAAAAACCTTTACAGTTTGCATAAATATTCACTGAAAAATAACTGAAACACTGGAGATGCAGGAATATCCTTTGTGTATTTTCTGAACACACACTTTTCAAATTAGAATTTTTCCATATTCCTTTCAGACCCATCATGAGAACAGAACAGCATAGTGGGATGTACAGTAGCACAGTTTGGATGAGGAACATATAATGCATATTATAAAAGGTAAGTTTGGGACTACTGAAGTAATCTTCACAAGTCTGCATCTGAAATACCACAGTGACAAACAGGCTGAATATGTATTCTTTACCTTAAACAGTATTTAAAGACATTGCAAACTACTCAGTAATTTAGAACAAATTTTGTTTCCAGCAACTTGCCTTAAAATCAGCCAGTGCTTGTTCAGCAGTAATGATGGTCTCCTTTTAGAAACTGCACAGAGCAGCAATTCTATCATTAAACTGAACCATAAATGAATTACCTCAATTTTTTTCCCTGCACAATTTTGCTTTGATTGTTATTGTAAAGGTTCTATCATCATTTAAATATGCAGCTTTAACAAATAAGTTTTCTTGTGTTCTGTTAATCTTCTTGCTCTTTCAAGTTTTTCAAGTCTGTCTGAAAAAGCTGCGTGCAATCGCGAGTAGATGAGAATCCCTCTGCAGGGAGGATCCACCAAGGCTGAGAATCTCTCTGCAGGTAGTTCTCCCCACCAAGGATGACTTCATACTGCTTCAGGCCAGAATGCCCTTTACATTACTTCCTTTTATTTTGTGTGCATTCCACCTCTTTATCCCTAGAGGTGACCCGAAGGATTTCACACAATCAAATGTTCAAATGTATGGAAATCACGATCCATTTAATCCCTTCTTGAAATTTTTTTGACTGATGCAGAGGAGAACCAGGGCACAAATACACAAGGGTCTGCACTTGTAGTAAAAGCACTTCTAAAATGCTGCCTGCTCTTCTCTGAGTGGCTGGGTGGGTGGTTTCTCACTCACTGCACTACAAAGCGAATTTGTTTGAAAACTTCTATTGTGGAGGCTGCCTGCTCTCCACTGGGTTGTCTCTGGGGCACCATCTTTTATTCTCATTAGTGAAGGGACACCATTGGGAATTATTTAATCTCAGACATTAGTCTGGAAAACTGTTTTGAGGGCATTTGGTTTAATATACGTAACAAAAGCAGTAGACTGTCTTGGAAGGAGAAACAAATTCTCATGTAGTTTTATCAAACATGACAAATCTCTAAATCCTTTACTTCATTACAATTTCAGATGCAAATAAAGATAGAAACCTAAAATTTACAATCCTTGGGCTTTTCTTCCGTTTCATAACCGGGGAGATGCTTAATTTAAGACCAATTAAGATTGTTGTCAATAAATAGATTTAAACCAACAATGAAAGGAAATTCATTGTGAAAGTGTTGAATGAGAGCTTAATTTCCGAAACACTACTAGCAATCAGAATTTAAATATCTTTTCACCCATAGTCCTCAAAGCAGCTCACCAAGTATTACTTTGACCTTTGTGTTACAGATGAGGCAATTAAGGCATAGAGTAAAAACCTCAGAAGCTTCTTGAAAGTTCTGCTTTGAAATTTTTCCAGGAAAAAAAAATCACATTTTTTCCTGTGAAAAGCTGAAACCAAAATCCTTTACATTATAGAGGTGCAGACAGAAATGCCCAACAAACAGAATGTAACAGAATGAACATGGAAATTACGATAGATATCTTAAGACTTAAACTACCTCCAGCTCAGCCTCTCACTAGAAACCTTGGGAAATGCATAGACCTAAATTGACTCTCATTGCTTATATACATTTAGATTTCTGTGTATACAGCTTCCAGAACATTCTGTAGATGATTGATAACAATTCTGAAGCTATTATTTACAACATTATTCAAATCTACAGAGTCACAGAGATGCAGTGGTACAGTGTTTGTTAAAGCAGTTCAACGCTATTCATCCAGCAGAGAGTAGAGCCAGGGAACACTGAGGCTTCCTTGCATTTGAGGAATTTTCTGGAATTTAGACTGTAATGTTTTCAGATTTTGCTTTCTTCAGTAGATTCCTTTGTAGAATTCTAAGGTAAACTTATCTGAGCTCACATAATCCTTTAACTCCACAGTACAATGTTGTCAAGGAACATTGCTTTTCCTCAACAGCTTCACAACCAGCAGTGACAGCAAAGACGTCACGTATGCTTTACGTAACATAAAACAGCTCTTTTCCTTTTCATTTATTAATTTAGTACAGGTGCAGGACATCAACTTTATTTCAATTCACTTACTCTTTCAAACAGAATTGATAGCAAAGCTGTTTCTCCATGAGAATAAAGTAAGAGCTTTATATTTCACCTGGACATTTTTCCATCTCCAATGATAATGAGCTCATCTGTCTCAGCTGTGAGAGTTAACTATTTCAACTCGCTATCCTGACTTCATGCTCACCCTGATGAGCAGCATTGGAGAAGGTCATGGCTTGGTTGTAAGTATACCTGTAATAAGTCCTGGAAAAGGGAGGGAAAAGGGGAGAAGGGTTGCCATACCAGTGACACCTGCTAGAAACTTCTGACTTAAATCTGCCATTGCCTTCCTCTCTGATCCTTTCTGACCTGCACATTTCTACCTTGTCGCAATGTCCATCAAAAATTTCTACAAATACAAATCTTAAGAATACTCTATCTAGTGAATGAGTCATTCAAAAAATCATTTATTCTAGAACATAACTGAAATGTAAACAATTCATTCAAAATGCCTTTAATCGCTTGAAAACATTTCCAGAGAACATCTAGTGATTTAAAACTTGACTCTAAGTAACTGCTTTCTGCCAAAATAAATGTCAAAGTTTCTACAAATTCACTCAGAATGTAAAATTCAAAGTTTTATCATCTGTGTCCCGATAGACACTATTCACAGAGAATGTGCATCACTGACTGGTGATACATAACCAGGGAAGCCCTTGTTGTGTACTTTAGTTATGTTCTACATTCAATACCAAATACAGATTTTTTTTTTAATTATAGTTAACTAATTAGCAGTCTCTTTAGTTCTGTGAGATTAGCTATCTTTTTCCGTCTTCCTGTTAAAATGAACAGAAATTTGGTTTAAGTAGGAAGAGAAGAAGCATTAAAGAAACATTGCACTGCTGAAAGAGAAACAATCAGAATAATGGACACAGGCTCTCTTTTTAATAGATAACAACACCAGATAGAACATGAGATAGAACTTACAGCCAGAGACTGTAATTACAGAAATACTGCTGGCACATTTTAAGCGCAGTAGCTGCCAGAGAGATTGCTTACCAAAGGTCCAAAATACAGAAGAAAATCCATTCCTGGATGCTTTCTCTCTCTCCTATCATATTACTGTATCTAATCTGGGATTCTTAGGAGATTAGAGTTTTCAGAGCTGTCTTCTAGGATGGCTAAATGCAATAAATATCCTTCAGAGTACAACTTGGTATTTCTGTCACAGGATATACTGCAGCTGGCATTGCAGCCAAGGTATATTTTTCAGACACTTACTTGTTCTCTGCTCATCAACACTAAAAGACTGAGAGTGGCTAAATAGAACAAAGGGAAAAAACAGCCAGAAAATTTGTATGATTTAATTAAAGAAAGAAATCAAAGGGATTATAGCCAACAAAGGAAGCTTAAATGAAAAATTTACTACCTCTGGAAGTTACTCTCTGCAGAAGGTAATAAAATACCTGGCACTTGGGGTTCCTAGTGAAATGAATCATATCTTCACTACACAACTCTTCCACGAGCCTCTGAATAAAATCACTACTTCCAACAGCTGCAACTGGATCTTGTTTTAGGATGAATAATATTTCTCTAATATTTATCTCATCTTTCTATTGATACATGAGACCTGTCTAGACTCTGTCTGCCAAAATTCTGGCTTCAATTTCCTCTTGATTTTCTAAGTCACTGATGACAGAAAAAAACCCTGGATATTCATGCTCTCTGAGGTGGGGGCAGGCTGGGCTAATCTTGGTAATCCTCACCCAGGAAGCATTTATAATTTCATGATATTCAATCATAGTTTTTCATTGGTTTAGATTAAAGAAAAAGGTAAATATCAAAGTCATGTTATTCAAATTAGGCCATGGAAGCAAAATTAGAAGTTTTTAAAAGAATAATGTTATACACATTAAAAATTGCATTTTTAAAATCTCTTCTGGTTGGGATGGGGTCAAAGGTCTGGCCAAAGAGATATTTAGAGCTTTGTTACAATGGACATCATATCACCAGAACAAAAGGCAATCCTCTTTCAAGAGTATGGGCAAGTCAGACTTCAAAAAAGTCTCAATACAGATCTGATAACAGCAAACTGGAGTTTTCACACTGATTTAGTAGGACACAGAATAGGACCCAGGAAAGAATAAAGGTGGTCTAGAAACCAGTGTGCTGGTCTGGGGTGTGTAAACACCTGATTCTTTTTCTCCCCACACTGCAGGTCTGAGGGTTCATGGGCAGTCTTGACCCAGAAGATTTCTGTGATCACTCTGTAATGGATCACCCAGTTTAGCTTTCACTGGTTTTCTAAGAAAAGGTGTTAGAGAGCTTGTGGGGTGCTCCTACTTTTTCATGGGAATTTATATTGATAGAAAAATATGGTCGTAGTCATATTTCATCATATTAAACATCAAGTTTCATTACTAGCTCACTATACAACTTCAATCAAATAACAGCCAGTCAACGCCTGGCTGTATAAAATGAAGAAGTAATTTATCTTAAGTTTCATCCAGTCTGAAACAAAACTTTCTGAAAGTTTCTCCTGTCCCTCCTTCAGAACTGGCATTGCGTTTTTTCTGAGCTGTCAAACAACCATCACCCACACACAGAAAACAAAACATTTTTTAATCAGGCAGTGCCCTGTGTGCTGACTCATCTACTGCCTGATTTCAGGTCACTGTTTGTGCCCTGACTCTGCACTTGTAAGCACTCACCGTTCTGAACAAGACAAACCAGGAGAAAGGAAAATATAACAAACAATCACTTCTTCTAGATGTTTGTTTGGAAGGGAATTTTAGTGATTTTAATCAGTTTAGAGAATGAATGAAATCCTGGGCTCGTCAGTAGCTACAAGGTTTGCAGCCTATAGTTACCTACCTCATCATTACAATTCTATCAAAAAACCCCACAGAATTTCTTTACAGGACCTTTTTGAAAATTAATAGAGAAATAAAGTAACTGCCAGCCAATGCAAAACTGTAATGTACAGAAAAACTAAGCACAAAAATTTGTCTTTTTAATAGCCAAAACCAGCAAGAAAGAACTGTAAAAAACTCAATATAGTTTTTGCATTTTACAGCTGGAGTTCCACTGATATTCTTCTTGTGCTTTGCACTATGCTCACACCTTATCCAATGCTTCCCAGAAGACAGGCTCAGCTCAGGGGTAACATTACCACATAAAGGTAATGCTGTGAGGACGCTTTTTAAGGCTTCCGCAGATGCTCTCATTTACTTCTTCATGGGCAGAGTCCTACTGCAGAATAATCACAAATTAAATGATTGATACAGAACAAAGACATCTGTTGTTTTGTAGCTTATAAGATCCTCCCACTTCTCCTAGGGAACATTTACCTAATTCATCTCTTCTGTATGCATGAAGTATGAGAATCAGCAGGAATCTTTCACCAGCAGGAATCAGTGACACCAATGGGGTTTGATTTATTCCCCATTATTTACAATAAAATTTAACCTGTCAAATCCCTGCAGATGTATTTTACACAATATGTGAACTCTATGTATTACATGTTTGAAGATTAAGTTCTTATTAGGATATGGAAACACGGAAGGTGCAAATATTAGGACTAAATTGGTGAGACACTTCAGTGCATGCTTAATGGTAAGCATATGAGTAACCCCATTACAGCTGGATTTCAAATTAAGTACATTTTAAAGTATTTTGCTGGAAGCAATTCTCCAGTCAGTGTCCTACAACCAGCTGAGACAAATGAACTAATTTTTCTACATAAAATGGTCAGTGACACAAAGAGGAAAATATGTAATTGGATTTAGAGTAGAAAAAATATAAACTTTTAGGGTAGAAAGCATTATTTGCTTTCACTGTTACACTGTTTTTGAGATTCAGTTGTCACTCCAAGTACTTTTTATATCTTGCAGCCTTTATTCCTGCTTTCATTTTATTCTCTTTTGCGATTTTTTGTTGTTGTTGTTTGGTTTGGGCTGGTTTTTTTTCAATATTCACATCCTCTTGCTACTTATCTGTTCTTCTTTATATATTCATCCCATATCCTTCGCCTACTCTTCCAGAGAGCAAGATGAAAAAAAGACAGTGTAAAATTTGCACTGTGCCAGGCCCTCAGCTCCTAAGCTTTGGTATATAAATTTTGTTTGTTAAATGCCTCAGGCTCATTATATTTGCCTCCCTTTATGGATTCTGGATACGTGACAGGTACAGATTATAGAAGATGGCCCAAGCAGTAGCCTCCCTACATTTGGAAAGCTGTGGCTGCTGTAAGAGTTTTCTTGTTTGCACTTTCTGCGCGTTTTGTGGATGTTTCCTAAACAGTTTTTGGCCTAGTATTAAAGGCTAATACTCTTCTCCATAGGTCCCATTTCTCCAGAATCTGAACATTTCTTCTAGGATCTAAACAATAACCTTCACTGAGACATCAACTGCCTGCTGTGTTTGGGGAGCTGAAGATGAGTATCAGTCACCTGTTCCTGCTACCAGCAGCAACTGAGACAAAGCACGTACCCTGCAGCAATTCCAACCACCTGCAGGTACCTCACCTGCACACCTACGATATATTCTCCAGGCAGAAGTTGTGGCTCTTGCATTTGCAATGGCCTTCAAACACAGCATTGAATTTCCTGCACCCTTTGGTGCTCCAAATCTCAATTAAATCCTAGATAGGAGGAGGAAAGCTGCATGTGAAGGGGATTGTAGGGGGCAGCTCTTAAGCTATTTGTCAGGAATGGAGTGAGAGGGATGAAAACCAAGGAAATGGGCATGTACTGTGCATTGGTAGCAAGTGCAGAATTGAAATGCCACTGCGCGGACATTCAGTGTGAGGAACTTTAATCACAAGCCTCTCATAACAAAACTGGGATCTTTCAACAAGCTGGAATGCAGCCTGCACCAAGACTCTTACACTTTCTCCCTATGCAGAGTAGGGAGGCAAATAACCCTGCTCTGGGGTATCAATGTATTACCACTCATTAGGGTAGTGATCAGAGCAGAGGGCATGTTGTAGTTGTGCTGAATTTTAGCCATTACAAGTAGTTTTCTTTCCGTTTTAATGAGCAGATTCATGTCCTCACACCATTATTCTGGTATAAAGGCCTGAGCATAAGCAAACAAAAGATAAAGACACAAAATGCAATCAAAACTCAGCAGTTTAAAGCAGCCAGTCTGCCTTGTTTTCCACTGCAGTTTATTTTATTGCCTTGTGTACTAACACTAAACCACAGCATCATTCAGCCTAAAGGGTGAATTTGGGATCTGTTCTGCTCTCAGTGTTGTCCCCAGTGCACTGCAATTACAGAAACACCTGGTTTGAATAATTTCTCTACACTCTACTGTAAAAATTCAGTGTTCAACAGACCAAAATTTCACCTCATTCTGCAGTATAAATAATGTATGTATAAGGCACTCAGATTTGTACAGGGCTGTGGACTTCTCCCCTGTGTCTTCAGTTACCATATCTTTTGTGGAACAAATTAAAAGGGAAAATGAGATTCACTAAACTTTTTTCTGACATTGTATGCAATAAGCATTTTAAAAAAGAGATTGATTTGGAGGCTGGCCAAACCGTATCTGTTCTGGAGATCGGCCTGGAATTGTCTTCTGGGAATATGATTGCTCTCATTCCTGACGTAGAGCATCTCAGTCTGTCACCTACCATCACCTGATAGCAGTAGCACCAGTTTTGCAGGTATTTCTGAAATGTGTTTTAATATTTCTGCACTACCTTCTAATTTTTGTGGAGTTCATTTTTCTGAACACATTTTATCCAAGGCTCATTTTGTGCCTCTCTAATGTATAATTTTTATTTGCAGAACATTGTCGGCAAAATATATTCGTATGTTAACATTTTAAGACTCATTCAGACACAGAGTACAACAAAGATTATTAAATGCACCTAACAGCAAATCCAACATGATGAGTTTGCCAAACGCTTCCGGATTTGCTATTCAGAAAGTCAGCCTGCACACTTACAAGTTTTGAAATCTTGCATGATGCTGAGAGCAGTTCAGAAGATGAGCCTTGTCATGTCACTACCGTGACCTGAACACAAGGTTATTTCCTGCTGGGGCTGTCAGCAAGTTCAATAAATGTGCTAATCTGCATATGCAGCTATTTCACCTGTAGCTTCTACCATGCTTAGGTCTATAAACCTCAGGGTTCATCACTACAAAAAATTACTTTCCAGTCACCATGAAGTTCTTCAGGCCCTTAGTAAGTATTTTCCTGCTTCTGAGGTGACAAAAATATATATCATATACACATCATAACCTAGAAATTGGATCACAGGGTACTGGAGCAAGACTAGAAGCTATTAACTGCAGAAATGGAAAAGTTTAGTCATGCTACTCTACCTCCCCTCTCACCTTACCTGTAAGAATCTGTTCCATGGTCAGGAAAACTTCCCCTTAACTCTTGGTGTGTGTACAGACAATATGTGAAGTAGTGCCCAGAAGTGGCAGCCTTGCAAACGTTGTTGGCTGAGCTTATGAATTTACCTCTTCAGGAGCACCCGCTAATCTGCAAACACAAACTCTTCTGTCTTCTTGAAGGAGAGCACTAATAAAAGGCAACAAATCTCACCTTCTCTGTTTGAGAGGAAGGCTTCAAAGACCAACAATTTCATAGTCATCGTAAATCCCTGGTGATTTACATGGGAGCAGAAATACATCCATGTGAAGTGATTCTAGTGTTATACTTAAATAAATATTTTCCATTTTAGAAATTTTCATTAAAAGAAAAAACTGCCACCTCCTGTGCAGACCTGGTCAAAACAGTGCTCCTTGCTGCACTGTGCAAAGTAAAAATCTATTACCAGTATTTTTGTAAAAGAATCATTTTCCAAGCCTTATTGGGTTGCTGCTGGAGTCCAAAGAATTGGTACATTTCTTGCTTCCTGTTCGTATGAGTGCTAAATCTCCTCTGGTTCAGATGCTCTGCGTATGTATTATTCTTAATCCTGGCAACATGTTGCTTTGACTTTTCCAAGAACCAGGGAAATGCAGGAAAATTATTCTTTTCAAAAGGAACAGAAGCCACAGACTTGAGAAAATTTATTTCTAAAGTGCACATAAAAATAACAAAGTCTTCCTAGAATAAAATCCACCTTAAGAACAAGCATCACAAGCATCACAAAGAAAGATGCAAGAAACACACAAAAAACAGGGTAATGGAAAATATTTTTTAAATCCTTTCTTATATTCCCCTTTTGGTTGTTGCTTATCTCATTACTTAGGTCTTCATAAAACCAAAAAACCTCTGCCCAAATGTCCCAAAGGAGTGGGACATTTAAATGAATGTGAACCAACTTCTTTTAAACATGTCACTTGGGAGAAAGTTGAGTGTACTTATTATACAGATGCTAAAAATTTCCTATTTTTCATCTTATGGATTTACCTCCTATGTGCATGTAAGAGAAGTGTGGTTTCTTTTTTTTACTGTTATTCATTACTTCCTTCACTATTGCTATTACTCTTTTTAATTACCAGTTAGATGGATTTGTTCTGATAATCTGAAGTTGAAAAAAGAATTCAGTGGTCTCCAGAATTTTCTCACATTTAATTATTTTTTACCACATTTAATTTTTTTGCTTCTATTATAGTTCCTTAAAGAGTCCCTTTTTCCTCTGAGGCAGTGAGAGAACAAGTCCACAATCCAGTGCCTTATATAATAGCTCCTACTGGAGAAGTACATCTGGAGCCGAATTCTTAGCTGCTGTGATTTCATGGATTAAAAATTACTCTAAGCATTTGGTTTTCTAAAAGATGGAACTGGGCACAGAGAGGTAAAAGAAAAATGGCATTAGTATGTAAATTGACATTTAGCTTGGGTGGAAGTTAATGAGCTCCATCTTGTCAAAGCCTGAAATTGCCTGTGAGCTCTCCTAGAAGATGCTTCAGCAATGAATATGAATAATTTTGCAACAACAAAAAAAAAAAGCTTCTGTAAGCTCAATTAATACTTTTCTTCAGGCTCTGAGCATTGCTAAACATGAATTGAAATTTACTCCAACTGCTTCTAAGATGGGTGGTAGGGAGGATACAAATACATCAGGCCTGGCACATGTAAGCAAAGCAGGAAGTGTGGTTATTAGAGATGCCACAGGAGCCGGTGAAACGGAAGACTGGACCATCTCTTTGACATGTGTTCATTCAGGTAGTAACACCTCTATTTACAGTCTAGGAAATGAGCCTCAGCATTGAGACAAAAATGTCACGGGCCACAGTCTCTGCTTGAGCACCTCTGTCCAATTCAGAGAGAGAACTGTGTGTTGCATGTGATGTACCAAATTTTCTACTATACTGGATCTTGCGTGACAAATGTATCTGCTATAAAAACACTTTCTGACAAATGAATGGACAAGAGATACAATCTTTACAGTAATATCATTAAAGAGAATGATTGCAGCCCAAGTCCTCCTGTATCTCTTTAGCAACACTTTGAAAGAACTATGCAATTCTGAGAGTCTCATTATTCAGCGTAGCAGTGTGGTGGAAAAGGTCTTTAATGCCCTAGAGAACTGAATGGCCTGGAATGCCCCAGTGAGAAGGCTGTTGATGCTTGAATTTTGCACCCAAGTTTTTTTCACTCACTATTATTTGAACCCTTGCAAAAGGCTCATCTCATAAATACTGGATTCCATGCAATATTAATAAGAGATTCTGTGTTCTGACAGGACTGTCAGTATGAGATTGATAACTATGCCTTTGAAAGAGGTCCCCAAAAATGAAATGGCAACACCCTTCAGTTTCGTACATAAATTTAGTGTGACATGTAGTGCCTTTGGCATGTCTACACAATACATGTATTTTAACCGCATGGAAGAACCACCGGAGCAGAGTCATACCTCACAGCGGATCTCCAGAGACCTTCATGGATTTCTACCACAGGCTGTCACAGAGCTGTTGTTAACCCAACCATTAGCAAAGGGAAGTTTCCCGGATGCAACATGTAAATAGCTCCTGCTGAGCCATACAGTGCCGATATCTCTTTAGAAATGAAGTTTCTAAAGCCCAGCTTCTCACTAAACAGAAGCCTTCTGGTTGTAAAAGAATGGGACAATGCTTTTAAGAGAGGAGCAACACTTTGTGACAACCTTCTCAACTTCAAAAACGCATATGCTGGAAACTGACAGATCCCTTTCTTTTTCCTTGGATGGAGAAGACACTTGTCTCGTTCTATTCCCTTTTCGGTATTGTTGCTTCTAAAGTGACAAATGAATAAATAAACAACATCTGGGTTGCAGAGGAGCCATCTGGGAAAATCTTGGAAGTGAAGTGCAGAAGGGCCCCCAGAGAATGCTCAAGAGGCAAAGAATGGAAAATAACCTGCAGATGCACTCACCAAAACAAGGAGATCCAGCTTCCCTACACGGGCATGGCAAGGAGCCCATCCCTCACCTGGACTGACAATCATCCTTCCGTGGTGCTGACAGAGAAACGTGGGCACAGCACGGATGTGTCTCCAGGAGTCTGACTGGTAAAAAACACAACATCATGCGGGGACTCTGTCCCCCTGCTCGACATTCTCTGTCTGTTATTTTTGAATACACCTCTGCTTTAGACACACATTAAAGATTTTTATACTAGCACTTTGAATAGCAATGCATTATGTGGTTTGTTAGACCTGAAGTGCAGTTCCATGGTCAAATTGATTTAATGCTGATCTTTCCTTTTTTTTCCCAACCTACAAGCCTGCGTGCTGTCCCTCTTGTGCTGGCACCAGCTCGGCTTGCTGGGCTCTGCAGCCAGCTTAATCAGGAAGTTGATTAAGCTGAATATTAATAATTCTTTGCTTTGGGGCCAGAGCAGTTTCCTGAACTGGCTGATTACCTGGCTGCACAAAAACTAGTCCTAGGAGAAAGGAGAGGACTAGATAGTGGTGCGGGCTCCTCAGCAGTGGTGCACACTCCTCAGCAGCACCGCAAGCCTAGATTACCCAGACTTTGTGAAGCACTGTCACATGCAGGCTGTACCATGTAGACAAACCCACCCTGCTGGCCCTGGAAAGAAACTCCTATTCTTGTGCCTCTTGCATCTTCTGGGTCAAAAGACATTTTAATTACTCAAAGGATCAGTCAGCAAGTCACATTCAGTGAGAGTCTGTGCTCAGTTGGAACTGGTGCATCAGCTCAGTCCCAGGCTTCTTTTTAATTTACACACACAAATTTAAATGTGAACCAGAATACAACCCTTCACAAGCACATTTGCAGTTAGTTACAGTCTTCCTGCACTGCTGTCCAAGCAGAACACAGCCTGAAATGCTCTCATTATAGTTTAATCTAAACCAATTTGGTTTATAATTTATTGTTATTTCTGGCTTGCAGAAAAATAACTCAAAGTGAAATGAAACCACTAACAAGCAAACATCTCTTCCAACATCACTTCATGGACTCTTAAACATTTCAACACTTCTAAATTCAGTTTCATACTTGGAGAGTGCCTACCTGCACTTCAGAATACCTATCTATTATTAAGTCTACCTATCAACCATGAATCCATTTACGTCAATCAGATTTTTTGTGATACGTAGGCTGGCATTAAAAGACAGCAAATACATTTTTTGTAATTTCAGTTACAGGTTGATGGGAACAGAGTCCATGGAGAAAAAAGAGATTTTTGGCATGCTATTTGTGCTGCTTTTGAGAACATAAAAGATTTGTAATTTATTAGAAACTGAAAAGCTACCTTTGTTTAGTTTATCTGTGCCTCAGAATCTCCTGATCACTGTCAGCAAGTGCCAAAAAGTTAAAAGGGAGGAAATATTGTGAAATGGTGCTAGGAGGTAGTGTAGTCTAAGATTGAATACAAGGACTCTTGGGCTCAATTCCAGCCGCTGGAAATTTGCTGGGGATGAAATTCATTTATGTGCAGGCAGCTGTCATGGAGAGCACACACCTTTTATGTTCCCATATAAATGGAAAAAAAAGTTTAGTGATGGATTGGCCAACTGCACTGGATATGGAGAGTAAAACTGCACGTCCTTCTGCCCCCTCCCATCTACAGCATCACAGCAAGATAACCCAGCACTTCTGTGAGAGCCATAATCATTCGGAGATCACTGAAGGGGATCAGTGAGCGTGCAGTCAAGAGTAATGTAATGACACCAAGAGAAATACAAAAGTCTTTAGGCAGAATTCCAGAAAAATTTCTCTAAGGTATGACTATGAAACAGACTCTGGGAGAAAACAGTGGGAAGTCTCCATCAACACTTAATTAACAGGACAAAGCAATGGAAAAGAAAAGAAAAGATGGCTAGGAATAATGTTTCATGCAGAAGGGAATAAATAATTCAATTCCTTCTTCTGTCTGCGCTCAGCTGAGCTGGTACCCCTGGCTTTGAGGTATTTCTCACTATGCCTAAAAGGAGGGACTTGTCTGGAATGCTCCTTCCAATTAACTGTAACTTTCCAGGAGCAGTCAAGGTAGTGGTGGACAAAGTGCAGCTGCTTCTGCCGGAGCCTGAGGGGTGAAGAGAGCTTATTGCCAGCCGGGAGTCTCTGCAGAGCGAGCAGGAGTAGGCAGCCCCAGCCCCGGCCTGCAGCACAGCACTGCTCCCTGGGCAGTGAACAGCCGCAGGGAGAGCAAGCCCTGGGGAGCAGGAGCTCTGCAAATCCCCGTATATTCATAGCAACTCCTTAAAGACAACATGGTAATGCAAGTAATAAATATTAGTAATCTATGACACACATAACTAGACAGAGAAACCCAAAGTCTCTTCCTCCCTGGTAGATGTCCTTGAAATTTCCTCAAAAGCTTAAACTCCATTCTAGTCATTTACCTTATCAACCTTGTCTCACAGAGCAGAGAAAGGCATTTTTCTAAGATTATTGATGTGCTGTAGAATACAAAATCTAGTGTAGTGTTTCAGATCAGTTGAACTCAAGATTGTTGCAAAGCTTGAAATCTAGCAAATGGCAAACAAGATTTATGCAGAAAGAGATTGTTCCACTTCCCTGGAATGCTTTTTGTGAGGGTGGCAGTGCAGAGGTATGTTCATGGCATCACTTTTAAGTGTCTAAAGTTGACACTACTGAGGAAGTTTGCTTCTACCCAAGGACATTACTCATCTCCTGGATATTCAAGACTTGTTTGCCCCTTGAGCGCACTTGAGGGAAATATGGCTGATGGCGATAAAACTGCTGGCAGGAATGTCTTATTGCCAGCAGACAATAACAGAGTTACCTATCTCCCCACAGGCATTTCCCATATATCTCAAGATGTTTGTTATGAGCAATTGATTTCTCTAGAGGAGCCTAAATTGTTTCTGTGCTCCTGGCAGATGTTGTGCCATACCTAGAAAACTCACTTTGACACACACGCTGATAGACATCATTTTATGGTCACAGAATGGTGGTCAGAAGGGACCTCTGGAGATCTTCCCCTGCAAACCCACTGCTCAAAGCAGGGTTAAGCAAAGGGCGTCACTCAAGACATTGTCCAGCCTGTGGCAGGGGTCACTTGCTCTTTGATCTTAGGTTTAGCTCATTGCTCTTCTTCTCCAGACAGAATCTCTGTCTAGAAATCTTTATGGTGAGACAGCTTCACAATTTCCCATTGCTGGTCCAGCATCAGGCTATGCATTTGCCCTATATAGAATAAGTGTGAAGAGAGACCTGAATATGCACAGAGGTTGAGAATGTGAGAAAATATTAAAGCTTTAATAAGTGAGCCGTTTTGGTGGCCCGTCCTGACAGTGTGCAGTAGGAGATGCCCATTGGGATCACCTCCGAAGAACTGATTTCATTGATCATTGGAGGGCTAACCAGAACTCCATAAAGCCTTTTCCCCTTCTACAGGAATTATGTGCCGTTCAGGCAGGGTTATCTACACACCACCGGTCTTATATTCCTCTGTCAAGCCGACTACGTCAATTCCCACTGAAGAAATTTCTGGCATATCACTCACTCTCCCTGTGAACTGATACTTAGAGATTTCACAATTTCAGTAGAGAAACTAATTTATGGATTTAAGATTGGAACAAGAAACCACACATTAGCCCACATCCAGCAGCAGAACTGATGTGCATTGATTACACTGTGATGCCTGGACCAGGCATCACAGATCAAATCATCATCAGATCATCATCAGATCAAAGCCCACCTCAGCCTGGGATTTCGTCTCCAGCAGCAAATGCCTAATGAATTTTATGAGAACGAGGCACATATCCTGTGATTCTTACCTCAGCCCTCAGTGATCTGCAGCTCAGGCAGTTTCCAGGCCAGAGGTGGTGTCTTTGAACAGCCAAAGAAGAACTCTTTTTTTCCCCATAATTTTTCCTCATGCATTGATTACACTTCACATTTCCTGTATAACTTCTAGACAGCTGCAAAAGGTACCTAGACTATTGCATGAACTACCTAAGTATCCTGTGGGGTGGATACTCTGATTTAACGGGTTAGTAAATGAAGTACGACCAGGAAGAGAACTTGAATTTCAGAACTGTGATCACCTGAAAATCCTACTGTTCACAAACCAAACAAAATAAAACTAGACAAAAACACCAAGCCATAAGCAACACAGAATTCAGGTTTCAGCTTCCTTCACACCATGTGTTGAGGCTGACAGAGAGTTAGATACTGCTCAAAGTCACCAGCTAATCACAACCAAGCCTGCTCATGAAAAACAAATCTCTTTTTTAAGTCACAGGTATAATTTGAAACCAAACACAATCCTTGCTAGTGGGACACTTTTGGATCCTTGATGGATGTTGCCCATATTTCTAGAGTTGCAGAATCATGCTCTTACTAAGAGGGGGTTCTGTACCTCTAGTCTTGTCGAATATGTCTCATATTGGCATTTAATTGTATTTGAGCACTTGAAATTAATAGGCCTTATTTAAAGTGGTTAAAGTGCTGGCAGCCTTCATAAACAGTGTTATTAACATTAATTCCTAAACTTACTTCTAGATCAGTTAAGCTGCATCAACAAATTTGACACTAATGGTAGCAGATCTATGAAATACATGTGTTGAATATTTTAAAATGTTGATATAATATCTGGAAATTAAAGAAAATTAGTTAAACTGCGACTGCGTACCGAAGTAGGCCATATCCTGTATATTTTTAACTCATTTTCCACTAATTAGAACAGCGGGTATGCTTAGTTAGGCATATAATTAAGCAATAAAATCCTAGTGATTCACTAAGCACTACTAGTATTTTGCTAGTTAACAACTTCATGAAATCTAATAGTAGCTATCTTATCATTTGTTTCAATGAAGTATTGATTTTACAACAATATGGACATATCTGAAGAAGTAACTGTCATCAACTGCACTCCCGTAACCTCATTTAAAATAGAATCTAATGATTGTTTTTCTGTAAGAGAAAATGAGCTTTCATATATGGCATTTTCAACTATATATAGCAGTGTATAATTCTGTCACATTACAGTTAAGTTACTCAAAAGTGGCATAAAAACGGACAACCTGCAAAAGCAAGAAGAAAGAATAATAAATTTATTCTTGCTGAAATCCTTGCTTTCAAAGAGTACATAGATTTAAAAGGCCTATTATATCAACCAGATTCTCACCTTATCAAGAAAAATGATTACATAATATCAGGATTAAGTTGAGTGAGTATGGGTGCTTACTTTTCTTTCTGGATCTAGGCTATCTTTCAGTACTGTGCAGAACTGAGTTTCCAGGTGGCCGTATATTTATAAAAGCTGTCCAAGAAAATGCCCATTAAATGGGAATACTCAGCAAGTGTCTTCCTCATTGCTAACACAGCTCCAAACCCCTCCTGTCACTCGAGACAATGGACAGTGAACATGATAAGTTTTCCTGACAGCGAGACCAAAATTAACAATGACAGTACTCTTCATAATTATTCCAGTAGCAGAAATAAATACGGGTCAGATGCCTCTCTGGATGAGATTGGTGCTTTTGCTTTTGAACATTAATTTAGTTTCAGTTAGTGAAGCCAGTAATATTTAAATGGTGCTTTCTTTGCTACATTAAGTGATGCAAAAGTCTAATGCATGATTAATTTTTTAAAACTACATTGGTTCCAGAGTTTTTCATTAGTGAATGATTCATTGGACAATGCCAGATCTAAATATATGGCAAAGATTTCTTCTTATAAAGAATTACACACCTAAACCCTGAACAGAGTAGGCCAAAGCTGACCATTAATTTTTTTCTTCAGTTTTAAAGTCATTGGTCATTAAATATTAATCTGCACCCCAGAGGAACCAGAGTGCATGGCCTTAGGCACTGAAGCAGAAGAAGAGTTCCTTGTGATTTTTTTCAAGGCCTGAGCAGTCTCCAGGGGTTGGTAGGAAAGTAAAGAAAGTCTCTATTATCCTCTCCTGCCAGCCTTGGCAATGGAAACCCCGTTGTGTCCAACACAAAATCAAGGCTTTGCCACCACACATGGCTGTGGAGTTCTCAGCGGAGTGGTGCTGATGCCTTGTGCAAGTGCAGCACATCAATGCTGGATTGCAAAACCTGCAAACCCAGAAGAAACCTGTTAGGGGGAAACCCTTTGCTCCTTCCACAGTTCCACAAGACCAGTTCCTTCCTCCTGCCTCAGTTTATTTTTAAATCTCTGCTTTTGCATTCTGCCTGGGCAGCCCAGATCCAGCCTTCACCTTTCTATTCACACAGTTTCAATCTGTCTTATATAATCCTATCTAGGGAATTTTGACAACTCTCTTATAAGTCTTTTCAACTAAAGGAATCCCTACAGATCCCAAATGGATTATTTGGACATGTCATTTATGCCCCCAAGACAAGCCAAATATGTATTTTTTCTTATTTTATTAGTTTCCTTTTTTTCCCAGGGCAGAGTCTAGTTTCCTACCAGGGCTTTCCCATCATGCACTGCTCCATATGCTACCAAATTTTCTCCATCCCATTCCTGGGCTGCACAACTTGCTTTTAACAATCACTGCGAGGAATTTTACCAGAACAGAAACAACTGGGAAAAAATTCCTCTGAAGGCAGCAAATACCCTGATTGTTTTCCAGGAGTGTTAAAGGTGTTCACACTTTTATGAAAAGTGGTAGTAGGCCTCATTTCCAGCTGGATGTCTCTGTCTCTGACTGGTCCTATTCCTTGAGCCAAACCTCAGAAGACGAAAAATTAATGCCTGTTTCTGGAAGAGCCACATTCAGGGATTTAAAACCCAAATTGCTCATTAGGAGGAAGGCAGCAGAGAACAAATGTCCTGTACTGCAGTAACCTTCATGAACACCTGGAGGTAAACAGAGACCAGAGCCAGTTTTGGGGTTTGTGCTTGCAGTATAAAACAAACTGAGCAGAGTTGCTCTTGCTTTTTTAAGGGAAAGATCAACCATGTGTACAAAGTGTCTGAAACTGCTGGAGATGTAAGACTGGGGGTGATGCCCGGTTCATAAAGCTCACAGATGGACTGGACCATGAAGAGGAATTTCCCCATTAATGACCGAAAGATCACCTTATGTCTGAAACAAAAGAGTAGTTTTCTCTTAATATGCATAAGGGCATAATGGTAAAAATTTCATACATCCAGAGAGAGATGTAATTCACACTGCCATTTCATAACCATATCAAAGCCCACTAGAGCCAGCCACATGCATTGTGATGAAGAAAACAGCCCAGTCAATATGGTGAGCTGAATTACAAACCACTGTATTCCTGCACTGAACCAAAGGTGACATGCTAAAAATTAAAAGGGAATTCAGCTGCTATGGTCCATTTATTCCTCCATCCTTCTGAGACTGCAAACTAGCTGGCTGTGTGCAGCATCAACCCACTTAGTCATAGCCGACAAACAAATAAGAGGCAGCACAACCCTAACTGAGGAGCAGACCAGCCACTGGAAGATTAAATGCTCCACAGCTTGTTACTGGCTGTGTAAATAACCTACTCCTTCAAATCATTGTTTAAGACGTATTTTAAAGACCTTGAGGATAATTACTATATTTGGCTTCAGGATCAACATAGCCTGTTGCTAATGAATTACTTGTATTTGGAGTTAGATCCTGTATTCTTCAGACTGCTGCAAAAGAAAAGGAGTTATAATGCATCAAAAGATTGTGAGGAAAAACAGTTCAGTGGCCAAGTGTTGAGCGTCAGACTGTGAAAACGCCAGCAGTGATGCTACAAATTTTACGTTGGTTAAATTACACAAAGAGAGGAGCATCATGAAATTACTTTTTCTCTTTCTTCTCCCTAAATCTGAATGGAATCCTAAAAATAGCAAGAGATGTTTCAGGAAATTGCTAAAAGATGACAATTTCAGCCCTGTTAAAGGGAACATCTCACTCTGGCCAAGGACAGTTAATTCTAAGGCCACATCTGAAAATCAGGAAAAGCTGGAACAAAAGCAACCATAATTATATTAAAAGTGCCTCATTAATGTAATGCTAAGCATCAGAATATTGTAAGGAGGGGAGGGTGCAAAAATTAATAGTTTTATTGTAAAAATAAATTGCTCTGTCGTCCTTCTTTTTCTATTTCTATCTAAAGTTTCCACTCGTAATTGAGCCCGCTAAATGTAGCCTTTGTTAGATGAAAATGTGGCCAGGCCATTAGCACCCTTTTTATCTGATGGCTTAATGCAGTAAAGCTTGCATGATAAAAATGAACACTGCAAAGGAAAATTAAGTTGAAGGAATTTACTAAGGATCATGTTACTTTTTAAGGTAAGTACTTTTTAAAAGAGTTCAATCAGTGCTACTCTTTTTTTTGGTTTTACTAGAATCCATATATTTATATATTACGTATAAAATCCCAATAATGGGATTTTCATGTAGAGAGTACATTAAATTTATCACTGGTACACAATGAAATTGATCCATTGTGCTGCAACATGTGACTGATTTTCTAATGACTGGCATAAGAGAAAGGTAAAAGGATAGTATATTCTTCCTCAGCAATCCTTTTTATGTGTTGTAGACACATTTATGGGAAGTTACTGTAAAGGTGTTTACAGCTTTCTAAAGGTGAAAAATATAAGTACTGTACATGATAAGGGTTAGTTATTTTTCTACACTTACATACACACAAGGGGGAAATATTTGCAGAATGGTTTAGAGGACTGGAGAAGGGATTGGTCCTGCCTGACACACAAAATCTGTTTCTTCTCCCAAGTGGGGTCCAAGAAACATGTTTGGGTAACTCTCCATTGTTTTCTTGCTGTGCCACAAGTGTTCTAAGCAGAGCAGATGTAACATGATGTAATGGCTCCTCTTTAAGACAACCCACTTAACAACTGGTGTGAGCTGTATCCTGCCCATTCAGTGTCCTGTTACTTGTAAATGGTAAATTGAAAAATTTACATCACAGCCACCCACGACAGAATCTGATTTAGACACCAAACCTGACAAACTTCCAAAATGCTTAGACTGAATTACACCATGCAACAGGACGCAACATAGTCTCTGCACATCTCAGGATTGAAAGTGTTTATTCTTCCAGAGAAGAATGGCAAATGAGGGGTTTCCCACATCAGTGTTAGAAATATGGGACTGAACCTCATGGAACCCAGTTGCTATTCCAAAGTTGTAAGAAACCTGTTAGTGACTTGAGACTTTTTCTCCTGAGCTGTGTTCTGGTGCGCTAAGCTTTGAGCCATTTTCTCTATGCCTAATGTTCGCAGGTAAATCCTTTCATCAATACAAGATCATAATGACCCCTTCACTTTCAATTTCCTACATACCTTTACACGTTCCTAACTTTCTTGTTCAGCTCAGCTGGTTTCTCTTTCATCTTCAACACCAGTGAAAGATGAAGATAAAAATTAAAGTGAGGTGGAGGAACAGAACCTTGGTGTCAATTTTCAGGAGTTTAGCCCTGCCAGGTACCAAACACTCAGGAGCTGCTCTGTGTCTTGCAGAGACACAGCTTTGAGTCCTTTGAGTCTGCCCATACGTTGTTATTTTTGGACTTGTTCCTGCCTGGCTGCTGCAGTGTCATGACAATGCAGTCTCTGAAGGCTCTCTCTCTTCAATCACTACCCTAACACAGTGACACTCTCAAGAAAAGAAGGATTTTTAATCATCTTGATTCTGAGCTGTCTTTTTCATTGCTAATAATTTTGCCAATTTCTGTGTGACTTGGGGAAAAGAAAATTATATATATGCATATATACCAACAATCATGCGGAAAGCTGCCCATACAATAATTCACATTTCTTATTTGTCACTTATTTGACAAGAATATTAACTGGCTAATTTTCAGCTTTATCAAAACACTAAATTACAACTGCAATGACTTCATTGATTTTCAAGGCAATTTTTTTCCTCCCAGAGGGGTAGTTTTCTTTTGACAAATCCCAAAAATTCATGTATTACAGAAACAAATCTAATTATTGATATCTTCCTATTGTCACCTTGCAGTTGGAGGTCTGTAGTTTACTCCTTGCTATTTGAATAGTGATTAACATAATAATTAGATTTTTAAATAAAGCCGTGATCTTCCCAAAGGAACTACAAATATTCTGTTGAATATAAGCTATTCAATTCTCCTTTAAACAAAGGGCAGAGTTGGCAATTAGCTGTAATAGACCAGCTGATTTGTTGGACAATTTAGAAGAGCATCTAGTTATTCAAGTTCTTCTTAATATCCCTTCTCCAGACAAGTTCTTGAGTACAAAAGGCTAATTTTTCCCACTTCATCATCTGATCTATTAAAAGATTTTATCTCTGCCTACAACATTTTTTCTTCCTGTGTTCTTAAACAAACAAAATGTCTAGTGCCATCACTAAATAAAAGCATAACCTGAAAATCAGGCTCTAGACTCTTCGAAGTAGATTTGCTATGTATTTTCTTCATGTGATCACTCGGTCTTTAAAAATACTTTTAAAAAATGCATGATGATGCAAGGAATTGTAGACAAACTATTAACAGCAAAAGCCAGATTGCAGCAGAGCAACGTGACTGCCTCCCTGCACAGCTCTTGACAGAGAGAGGTTTTCGATAGTTCTGTGAAGAGTTCTGGAAATCCAGGATTTCAGAGAGATTATGAAAATCCTCCCAAGATAGATTTTAGGGGATAAGGGCAGACACCATCTCCCCAGAGTTTCATCATCTGCAGTGATGTAATCTTTATGGAGGATTTGGAACTATACTCATCTGTCTTGTTTGATAGACAGGGTGAATGTTGGACACCTAAAACAAAAGCATTGGGAAAAAAGTTTTCAAGGACTTATCACCAGTGCAGCTTTGAAGACTTGTTAAATTCAAAGACCTCTATGTTGATCTGGGTCTTCCTAGCAAATAATCAATACCTAGTATCACTCTCTGGTCTCTTGTTTAAGAGTATTCACAATTAATTGATGTTTCAAGACTCAAAGAAGAAAAACTGGTATCCTTGGAATAAAATGCACAGAAAATCCTTGTATTGCAGTGCAGAAAAAGAACATGGACTCACACTCTGGGAAGAGAGTGAATTGGAAGAACATCTCCTTTTGGGAACAGTGAATTTAGTGCTTTCTCACTAAATTTCTTGACTGCCTTAGGCACTGGTTATCTCCATCAATGTAGAACATCAGTGCTCTATACAGCACAGTACGGACTGCAGAATAAATCATATATCTGATAAAATCACTGGTGTGCCAATGAGGTCAATAGCAAAGAACTCTTGGGTCTTTTTTCACTTTTTCACTGTCCACATTTGTGAAAATAATTTATTGTCTGGCAAATAATTTAGAGTTTGTCCAGCTGAATGGCCAAACCAGAGGAACTCAATTATTTTCCTTTGTATATTAAGATATGAATGAAGATATGGCTACACCATTTTGCAGCATTCATCAGAAATAGAAACCAATATAACCTTAGTGGGAAAGTTTTAATGGTCCTTTTCCAGCGCAACACCAAAAAGCACAGGAAAATGGCAGAATAAAATTTAGCAAAGCTGCTAAGGTCGTCTGAATTTCTACTGCTGCTAATAACACTTTCCTAGCTTACTTTCAAGTCATAAGAAGTTACCTTGAACATTTGGTCAAAGGAGTAGTTTGGAGGACAGCTTTGGTGGGAATTAATTAATCTGAATCTTGCTCCTGGGTAGCTATTAATTACTTACGGTAATTAGAAAGAAAAACTTGAATGGCTGCTGCAGTTGCCCTGTGATGGCTCAAAACATCTTTAACTACATCATTCCAGTGTTAGTAACTGTTTCTCTCTTTCCCAGCCTGATGGAATCACAGCAAAAGAAGCTAAAGCTGAAGGAAAATTGGTGTTATTGGGGATCCTCTTCCATGGTCTCTTGCTTGCATTTGTTAAAAACACACATCCTCCTTTCTGTGAAAGAATAAACTCACTTGAAAGGCAGCCTCGTCTTATGGTTAGTCATTAACATTATCAACGTGATTCAAATACAGTGATTGAAAAAAAATATTTCTCTTTTGTGTGTTCATGGTTTCTGGGAACTCTACGCATTACTAGTACACAAACAATGAGAAAGTACAAAACCCAGGAAGCTGATGGACAAGATTTCACTGGGAAGCTGCTGAATGCAGGACTGAAAGAGGGGCTTTATTTTTTTAACAGCTAAAAAGAAATCTAAGCAGTAACCCCTTCTGTTCTTGTTCCACGACGATCAGGTGTGTTCCCACCTGCACACTTGGTGTCTTCTGGTAAGTTCACATGGTATGAGGTGTTTCTAACTGCTGACACAAACCGTCCACCTCTCTTCCAGTGCTCCTGCATATTTTCCCTCACTATTTTACATATTCCATCCCTTTCTGTATAATTATGCCAAGAATTTTTCACACACCCCAACAGCTCTGCCAGCATTTATGGGCACTCAGAATCCCTCATAACTAAGGATATGCAATAATTCCCACTGTAAATCACAAAACATCATGTTCTTCCTTACAGAACTTCATCATAAAATATGCAAACCAGCGCGTTTCTTCATACTTCTTGAAGAGTGATTAAACTAATGACCCCGGGATACACAACATTGAAAATTTCAGCCCAGATCACACAATTTCAGCAAAAATTTCTCTGGTTAATAAACTTCGAAAATTTTTACTTCAGTGTCCCAAGTCCTTTCCTTCAAGGAAAGACTGGACATGGCACTCGGTGCCCTAGTCTGGTTGACAGGGTGGTGTTCGGTCACAGATTGGACTCGATGGTCTCAGAGGTCTTTTCCCAACCGGACTGATTCTGTGATTCCCACCGTGGCTTCCAGGCTTTCCCCTCGAGCTTCCCAGGTGCAGCCTGAGGTTGACCCCCGCTTTGTGCCCACCTGCCTGCACTTCCTTGAGGCCCCTCAGCCTCCCACTCCCCTGGGGGCTCCAAGGCAGCCTGGCGGACACCGGGATACGCGGGTCCACACTTCCGTTTTGTTTTTAAGCTCCTCGGTCTCATTTCTGCCGAGAAGGACCTTTCGCACACGCCGCTCCCCGCCCCTCTCAGAGCGCCCGGCGACGCCGCGCCGCTCCGCCCTCCGCTGTTCCGCACTTTCGTCACGGCCGGGCCCGCGGCGCCACCGCCTCCGCAGGGCCTCAGCCGTTGTCACCGAACGCCTGGTGTCCTCGTCGGTACCGCGAAGTCGCGTTATCCTCGGATTTAACACTTAGGCTGCCGGAACGAGACGCGAATCTGCTGTCGCCAAAAGCCAGCCCGTCCCTGCCCCTGCTCCGCCAGCGGAACCGGAAGCGTCGCCATTTTGTTTCGGGTGATGGCGGCTGTGGTGCTCTGGGGTCGGGGGCTTTAGCACGGGCCCGGCCGTGCGGGGACTCGCTGCTCGGACAGTCGGTGTTCCTGCGAGCTGCCTCCGCCTCGCTCCGTCCCCCGGTGATGTACGGAGGGCTCGGAGGGTCTCGACGGACTGCAGAAGAAGCAGGCCCGCCGCCCCTAATGTTGTTGTCAGGCGGGGGAGCGGTGCCCGGGCCCCCCGGAGGAGGTGGAGGTGGAGGCGGGAGTAGCCGTGTGGAGCTGCTGGTGTTCGGCTATGCCTGCAAGCTGTTTCGGGATGATGAGAAGGCTCAGTACCAGGAGCAGGGGCGACACCTTATTCCTTGGATGGGAGACCCCAAGATCATGATCGATAGGTCGGTGTAACACAACCCCCAGACTGTGCTGCGAGATCTGCTGTGATAGCCTCTTTCTGTTCCCCCCCTTGTGCTGTGGGCAGTGAGGGCGGGGGTTGAGCAGAGGGCTCGCTCTGGCAGGCGCGTCGGGACCTTCCGTGGAGGGGCTGGAGGCAGCTCCTCCCGGCACAGCACTCCGAGGGTGCTCTGGTAACGCTGCAGGGTCCCCCCTTCCCCCCCGCCTCCATCCGCCTCCTCTGCGGGAACTTGGGGTTTCCCGCTCTGGCAGCGTTGGGAGGTTCCTCTCCTCCTGGCAGTCGTCGTGTGATGGGTCTTTCTGCTCCACTTGTCAGGGTAGGGTCGGTAGAGTGGAGAGTGGGAATGATCTGTTCCTTTACACTGCAAACCACAAACATTCTCTTTTCTCACTTGAAATCCAAGGGAGCCTGATTGCATGGGAGTACTTATTAGGCACATTGTATGTTCTGTAGGTGAGAACGGGGCAGTGTGGGGAGTGGAAGGGTGTTTATCCACCTTAAAGGAAATGGGGATTTCCTATTTCTCCTACATAATCTGGCTGCAGGCTGTTGATGTGACGCACCAAAAGCAGTTCTTGGCCTATTTACTTTTCCTGGTGCCGTGATTTACTGTATTAGAATGGATTTGATTTTGGGTGCTTGCTGTTGAAATTTTATGTCAGGGCTGGTTTCTTTTGGTTGTTGTGCCGGGTCCAGGTTTGTGGCCAGAGAGAGTAATAGAATCTGCTTTGATGTTCCTTCTGGTCTCTTTGAGTTGTTCCAGGAGTGCAGGATGGGATTTGGAAGTAAATTCTTTCAGAGTTATCTGATTATTTTGCTGGAGAGAGGGAAGATGGGAGATGAGGTCAGTTATGTTTGAGTGAAGTACTGAAAGAATAATTTAAGAGTTGTGGCTGACCCTGAAAACCTGAGTGGGAAAGATGGAAGGATTTTGGTTTGAAAAGGGTCACATGACATACTATAGGTATGTGTTCCCTCAGTTTCATCACTGCTTTGGTGCTAGACAGGATTTTCTTATTTTGACTCAAGAGCTGTATTTGTCTTGGAAAAATGTCAGTAAGGAAAGGTCTTTTGATTTCCTTCCATAAGACTGGAGAAAAAAGAAATGCCCTTGCACTATTTTTGTGCTTACGCCATTAATGATGGTTATCATTTAAATAAATTTGTTAAATTGGAATAGACACAAAGGCAGGACAAAACAGCCATAAATGTTTGTAGGTATGTTTCATTTCTCACTTACTTAACAATGGAAGTGTTGTGTTGCACACTTCTAATCCAAATAATTTCTGTGACTGATCTCATTCATAAGTAGAGACCGTTCTTGGGGTGCTGTGCAGCAGAGCCCCGTTCACAGGTGTTACAGAAATTGTAGGGAGCAAACACTAAGTATGTGGATGTCTGTATACACATACTGAAATACTAAATAACGTACATTTGTGAGGTGAGGCAGCTTGCAATTGCTAATCTTATAAACTCCTTTGGAAGCTTAGATTCCTTTTATCTCCAGCAGCAGGAAGTCTTCATTTTCACCATCTTGAGAAAAGCACATTGCTATGAGAAGACTTGGGTTCAAGTTTGCCTGTGGACAGAGCTTGATTAACCAGACCTATGTTTCATTTGCTTTTTGCTATAAGAGTATTTACTTTCTTTGTTTTTGGTCTAGCAAGTTGGCACAAGTCAAGAGTTGTGTGTGGGAAGACACCTCAGCGGAGTCGAGTTTACTGTCACTTTACTTTCCAATCAGTTTCTCTTACTGATGCATAAACATTATCCCAATACAGTGCTTTTCCTGCAAAGAAAGTGATTTCTTAGTAGAAAGGAACTGTACATCATTGATCTTTGCCGATTTTGCGGTGAACCTCCTTAAATTGCATGTTTATGTTACTGTTCCTATGTATGTGTGTCTCTCTATCACATAACCCAGAACTTATTTCCTCAGCCAAATGGCTAGGGGCCGAGCCTAGCCATGATTTTACCTCCAATGGACGCAAGTTTCTATGGTGAAGATTTCTCCTGAGAGTTCGGGACTAGCAGAAAGAAGCGAGGAAATTTCGACCGTTTGGTTCTTACGGATAGGTATTTATGTACTCGGGTTTGTGTGAATGTAAGCTATTTGACTTTCCAGAAAAACGTATTTTGCAAGTGACATTGATTGGTTGGTTGAAGCACGTACGGTAAGAGCTGTTAAGGAAATGGATCCCACTTAAACTATTAAAGGATACCTTTGCCTTTAATTGTAATAATTTATTAGTTTCTTTGAGAGGAATTTAGACTATTAAACAAATTTTCGATAGTTGGTGACAAATGATTAGCAAAATTAATTGTAACTTCTAAAAGGGAGTATGCATTAACATATAAGTATTTTTTTTTTTCATTTTTATTGGGTAAGTATTTAAGTAGTCGCATAAACCCAAGCCCTAAGTTCTGTGCATTGACCAGCTGTTTCATCCTGCAGGTATGATGGGCGTGGTCACCTGCATGACCTTTCTGAATATGATGCTGAATATTCCACCTGGAACAGAGATTATCAGTTGTCCGAAGAGGAGGCTAGAATAGAAGCCCTCTGTGATGAAGAGAGGTATTTAGCCTTGCATACGGACTTGCTTGAGGAGGAGGCAAGGCAAGGTATTGCTCAAGGAATAACATGGTTATTAGAAAAGCACGTTTAAATGAATTATTATGAAATTAAATTTACTCCTAATTTTATACTCTCTTTTTCTGATGTTATCTTGACAGTACCCAGTGGATTCGAAAAGCGGGAGTCTTTGCGTATGTGAGAGGACCTCAGGATAGTTTAACTGTAGATCCACACAGAAATTGCCCAGATTCTGAGGGCAGACTGGGATTTCAGACCCCCCAAAATAAACACATTCTGCTTCATTTTTAGTGTTGTTTAAAGGAAATTCTGTGCTTTTATATGCATAATTGCATTAGAATGTCTTAATCCACAGCCTGTATCTCTTCAAGAAGAAATAAATGGTCAGCATGTGTACATGCTGTGTTTTTCTGTTCAGTTTTTAATGAAAGCTAAAATGATCAGGAGAAAACTTCTTTTTTAAAAACTAAAGTAAGAAATATTACTTCTTTTTTTTTAATACAATTGCTTCTGAATATGTTCTAATGTTGGTAATTGTATTTTTATTCAAGAGGAGGAATATAAAAGACTCAGTGAAGCTTTGGCAGAGGATGGTACCTATAATGCAGTGGGATTCCGTTATGGCAGTGATTATTATGACCCTTCAGAACCCACTGAGGAGGAGGAGCATCAGCCTGCAAAACAAAGAGGTAAGTGGTAAAAATAACAAGGGTTAACTGAGAGGGAGGACATAGCATTTCTCTGTCTTGCAGTTGAGGGTTTAATATGTATGTCATTAAAATGTAATTAAAAATTCTGAAAGCATTTCATCAAAGTCTTTATGGGACTCTGGTACTCAGTTTTCGCAGACTTTGTTTGTGATGAGCTTAAAAATGTTTTCCTGCTATGGCACATTCAATACTGCAGTAGTCAGGGAATTTAATTCTGCTGTCTTGCAAATTCTTATTCAGAAAAAAACTAGGAATTCCTTACATTGGCTGTCTGCTAACACTGTGTTTCTTAGTGAAGACGGAAAATATCATTGTAAGCATAAAATAGTAATTAATAAGAATGTATATTTTTAATTTTAGATTTTGTCATATTAATTATTATAAACGAATCTGTCTTCAGCAGTGTGCCCTGCTCCATGACCTAAAAAATACAGAATTCCACTGTCATGTTCCCATCTATAATTACAATAGCTTTGTATTTTTATCATACATTCTTAAGGAAGGTTTCAAGTGTTGTTGAACTATGTCTTAGTAAAGTGAGGATCGTTTAATTAACAGTTGGGTTGCCTAAGTACATCTTGTTGGTTTACTGTGGTATGAAATATGCTTTTTTTTCCCCCAAGGTGTTGTGTTGCAATGCAGCATCACTTTAGGTGCTAATGCTTATTTAGTGGTTTTTTGCTGTGTCTGAGCGATTGTGTAAGGGCAGTCACTGTCTGTGCCACTTGCACTGTACGAAGGGTTTCTCCTCTGTTCTTTCATAGTGAAGCAGAATTGCATTGTCTTTTCTGGGGTTTAATTCAGTTGTTTAAGACTCTATAACCAAATATTGTTAGCTGGAGGTGCTGCCAAAGGAAAGTCTGTTCTACTTTGTCTGCTGCTCTTTCCCTCTTTCTTTGCTTCTCTGTGCCTTTGTAGAGTTAAACTATTTGAGTTCATTTAAAAAAACCCTAAAAACCAACCCACCACCATTTAGATATACTTAATTTTTTTTTTAACATTTGGGTACTTCAACATGTTTTTTCCTATAGTACTTTATTCTGTTGTTTCTTGTAGAAACAGCTCAGACAGAAAATACAGAGGACAATGAAGAACCTTTTGTTGCCCCTCCGGGACTGAATGTACCTTCTGATGTGGAACTGGTATGTGTACATTTAATGCAGCCTACACTTCTGATAGCTTTTGAGCAGTTGATGGTGCTCTGTTTGGTGCTTGGGTTGAGGTTTTTTTCCATTCACTCTAGTGTGGTACATTTTAAATTATTCTAAAATAGTAACTTAATTTCAAATGTTCTGCCTTGAATTCTTGAGTTCTATGAACACCTCTGAATCTTCTTTTTCACACTGAAATGGTCGCTGTGCTTATGCTACGTGCATTTAATATTTGTGACATTATTTTAGCTAATGCAGAGAAAAGGCACTTGTTCTTGGAATGGATACTTGCTGAGATGTAAGGTTCAACATTCCAAACATAAAGGACCATTAAACCAAAAGTTTGCTTATGTTCAAGAATTCTTTTCTGGAATCTTTTTATTTGAGTCCCAATCTGAAGGGATTAGGATTTGATCAAGTGTAAATGATGTATATAAAACTAGCATATTGAAGGAGAAAAACAGTAATTTATTTCTAATAAAGTCCGAAATGACTTGAAAGTATTAGCACATAGAAGCTACTTTCTTCATGTGCTGTTGCTAGACTTCGCTTCATGTTCTGTAGACTTAATTGTGACTTCTGTATTTTTCCTGAAGGGAGTTGAACATACACCTGCTTGAGTACAGGTCTAACTATAAGGGTTTTCAATGTATTTCAAGTTTCTTAAAAGATGCTGGAAAATCAGATAATATTCTTTCGTCTATAACTGTGGTCATGAAAGTGGTAATTTATATGTGGGCTCAGCTTGATATTCTCAGCTGGATAACCTTGGCCAGTAAAGATTCAGAACACTGCTAGAATAACTAATAGTGAGCACGGAGTGTTTGTGTAACTGTTTTTCTGCTTCATTAGCTTTTATTTAAAGAACCTTGAGTTCTCAGAGAAAAGCTTCTTATTTTGCATTTTGATACTGTTTCCAAAACGTAACTGCTGGTGGAAAACCGTTGGTTCAAATAGCTGCTTGGCTTGAGTTTTGTTCTGAAATTTAGGATGTATTTCCTATGTATGTTGCAAAGTGCAACGTGGGGCTTACTGAAGTGATTTCTCAGTCAGCTGTTGAACTCCAGTGTAGTCACATGAACAGAAAGCTAATGAAGGTGTATTTGGTTTTGGTTAAAAAAAAAATAATAAAGCCAACAAACATCAAAATATTTAGATAGCAGCTCTGAAGGCAATGTATACTTAAGCTTGGATTGGGAATTGTGAGAGGGGTTTTTTTTGTAAGCCTTGATTTGTTGTTGATATTTCCACATTCAGAGATAACAGAATTCAATGCAGAAACAGCTGTGCTGGTAGAGGATCTTGCAAAAGTAACTGAATGAGCAGCTGAGGAGGGTTGGGACTGTTTTGGTTATTTTTTTATGGCTGATGTGCTTTCACTAGTTTTAAGTGATTATGAAACTTAAGTTGCTAAAGAAAGCTGAGAAGGACAGGGAACTACTTTCTAGTTCTCTTTGGAGTTCTAACACACTGTACAAGCTGCTTATGAAAATACAAATATGTGTTATTTTATTCCCACAGCCACCAACAGCAAAAATGCATGCGATCATTGAGCGAACTGCAAACTTTGTGTGCAAGCAGGGAGCCCAGTTTGAGATCATGCTGAAAGCCAAGCAAGCACGCAACTCCCAGTTTGACTTTCTGCGGTTTGATCACTACCTCAATCCCTACTACAAGTTCATCCAGAAGGCCATGAAAGAGGGACGCTATGCGGCTCCTTCGGAAAGTAAACCTGACGAGAAAAAACGTGAGTTGTTGCTTGGCAAATGGTAGCTTCAGGGTGGGAATCACTGAAACAGACACTGGTCTTTTTGTTAAAATAGCCACATTTTTCTGGGGTTCCACTGCAGCTGCGATTGATGTGATGATTCAAAATTGTGCTTAAATTGGAGATTTTCTTTTTAAATGTTGTTTGTGGAAACTTTCTGCTACAGGAGCTGCTATGATGTGGAGGTTTTAGAAACAGTCATATACCTCAAGTCCAACAGAGCACTGGTCTGTTGATTTCGGGTTTAGTTTTATTGATGTCTGGCAATATCTTGGATCTGTGCTTTTGTGACTAAGCTGATTTATGTGAATGATGCTTTCTTAAGAATTCATGCTTGTCCTGTATCATCATTCTCTCCCAAAGCAAATTCATAGTAAACCCAAATAAAATTTAGACATTGCTTTTCTTTAGACTCAAGAGTCAAATCTGAGGAAGATGATGATGATGATGATGACGATGACGGAAATTATCTTCATCCAAGTCTTTTTGCATCTAAAAAATGCAGTAGGCTTGAAGAGCTCATGAAGGTACTTGACACTATTAAAATTACCTTTTTATCTTGTAAAATACCTGATTCATGGACAGAAAAATTCTAAGATGCAGGTGCTCAGGTCGTTTATTGACAAAGGTCTGGACTTCTTCTCAGACTGTAACTTAAGTCTGTTTTTGTAAACCTGTGTTACCTTTTCTCTAGTACATAAATTGTTATTTTTCCATTTCTAAGGAATTATATTTCTATTTCTGATGCCCTCTGGTATTGAGGGCATCACTCAAGGATTTATCCTACAGAACCTGTGTTGAAGCAGGAGAGATTAAGGTATTTAATGCCTTATGTATATAAGCTGAGAGAGAATTTTTTTTCTTTTTAGATTTTAGTAGATAAAATGTTGACACGAAGTAACAGTTCCAGCAAATAATATTTCACCAGAATTTACTACTCAGTAAATGTAAATTTTGCTAGATGTGTTAGTTGTTTTTATTTTCTGAGACTGGACAGTGATGGAATAGTGGGAGTGACAGATGGGTGTACGTATTTGAGGCTTTCAGAGGAATGGCTGTGGTGCTGTCTGATACTTAGATAAGAGAGGTTCTGTGCCTTATCCCAGCCGTGGCAGTCACTGGCTAACAGTAATAACCACTTCTTTTTTTTTTAATGTCATTCATTTCTGTTTACATGAAGGTGGTTTTTGTCTTGTTTTTCACTAATTTTCAAATACGTTGATTCTAATGTGAGAGCTACAAAAACAGTAACTTCGGTGTTTGCACAGAATTATTGATGTCTATGAACATAGATAAATTTACTTTCTCAAATATGTTGATGCTATTGTTCTTTAAATATGTACTTCCAATTTTAATCTTTTTTTCTATTCTCAAAATGTTTTCAGCCTTTGAAGGTAGTAGACCCTGATCACCCCCTCGCAGCACTGGTGCGCAAAGCACAATCAGATAATAATTCGTCTACGCCACAGTCAACAGACGGGGCAGCTGTGCAGACATCACAGGCAGAATATTCCTCTGATTGTAAGTGCTTCGTGAGGAGGCAGCTGGTGCTGTATTTTGATGAATTGTGTGTGGATGCTGGTGGGAAGAGAATACGTTGGCTTCATGCTTCATCCTGTGTATTTATTCTTTTTCAGTCTCCTCAGTCTTTGAAGGTCCATTCTGAGTATCTGTTGAATTGCTGCTTAGGAAAATGGGGAATGAGTTGAAGGGGGTGGGCAGGCAGGAGGCCAAGTCTCCAGTCTGTGACTAAGTTTAGCACCATGCCCTTATTATGTTATATTGTTCCTGCAAATTTTGTAAATTCTGATACTCGAAAAGGTAAAGTCAAGCTTAAATGAGTTTATGTGCCTCTTAATTCTTTTCAACTTTCAGAATTCTGAAAGTCCTTGATTCCTTAAGTATAGAAATGCAATTTACCCTTTCATTTATGGGACTGACTGAGATATAAGAAAATTTCTAGTGAAACCTTCACTACAGTAGGGTTTGATGTTATTGCACATTTTGTAAGTAATGAGTAGTGTCACTTCAGGGTGGTGCTGATTGAGTTCTTGGGTTTTCAGTAATGTTGCTGCAGATCAGTTATCACCATAATAATCTGAGTTGATTTTTATGCCTAGTTGTTTCAGAACTCCCAAAGGATTACAGGTGTTGTCAGAGTGTAATATGTGGAGAGAAATATGCATGAAAGTAATTTGTATTTAAAACTGTATTTAAACCATATTTGTATGGTTTAAATTTGTATTTAAACCATAAGGGAATCTTAATAAAACTGAAATAAGATTCCTGTGAAGAAATCGAAAATTACTGGTTATTTCAAGAAAGACTAAACTCAGAATAAGTATCTCCATAGAATAGAGCTAGTCCGTTTTTTGATTACTTTCATGTCAGGCTTGAACCTGAATGTATGTGATAGAAACTGGGAGATTATAATTTAGTAACAAAACAAGTTCAGGTCGCAACTCCTCTCCCTTCTTTTAAAACAGAACTTTATTCTGTTCTTGTTACAGACAACTTATTCTTTGAAGAAAGTAAATAGTGCCACATGGGAATGTTTATGAAACTTTGAAGACGATAATTCATTGTAATTTAATGCATTGATTAAACCTTGCTTCCAGAAATGCAAACTCTTACTGTAATTAATTTGAAATATTTAACATTAATATTTTCTGTTTATACATAGTCTTTCCGCAGAAAACACTTAGATGTACAAGAAGTATCTACCATAGAAATGTATTAGGCTAAGTAGAACATTATAAAATACTATCCTTAAGGAAAGATAGAAAGACATAACAAGCTTTTGCACTCTCAAGAAACACTTAGAATCAGAGAAGCATTTAGTGTGGAAAACGTGTTCAAATGCATTGCTCATTATGTTGCTGTTGAATTCCAAACCTGTCTACTTTTTGAGGTTTAAGTAGGTGTGTGTCTATATACAGTAATACAGTGGTTTAATATGTATATAGTGATTCTAGTGGTTTAGTTTATTAATGCTAATTTTGAATATATGCACATTTCTTTCTTAATGAAAACATGGTTTTAACTGAGTTAAACTGCCAGAGGCAAATTAGATTAGGAAGCATGATTTTATGCTAGCTCATTTTTATATATGCCTACTCTAGTTCACTTCTTTATTCACATCTATAAGTACTTCAGTACTTTTGCATTCTGTCCCTTAATCTACATATTTCTTATTCATCCTAAATCTGTTAATATGAGCCTTTTTTGCTTTGGATTTTTTGGGGATTTTCTTACACAAGAAAAGAGATGCCATTTCTTAGTGCGTTGTGTGAATCTGGATTCTCAATGTGTTTGTACTGATGCAATTATGTGTTCATTGGGTGGTTTTCTTCTAATTACACTTTTGTTCTTAAATGTGTCTTTTTGTAGCAACTGTGGCAGCCATGTATTACAGCTACTACATGCTCCCTGATGGCACCTATTGCCTGGCGCCTCCGCCTCCGGGAATCGATGTCGCTGCCTACTACAACGCCCTGCCTGCAGGGGTGACTGTGTCCAGCACTACAGGTGTAGCAACGGTTCCTCCCCCTCCTGGTACCACACCCCCACCTCCCCCAGACTCAACTGACAGCACCAGTGGGTTGACTTCTACCACAACATCTACAAGGTACCTCAGACGGATTTGCATGTTGGTTTGGGGGAGTCTCGTTCCCGCACTTCAATAGGGAGTGTTTAGGATGGGTTCTGTTACTGAATTAAACTATTTCAACTGCATGGTGAACTCAGAGAACAAACCTCTCTGTACATTTTTTTCTTTTTTTTTTTTTTTGTTAAAGCAAGAATCTGAAAGATTTTTATGTTTTGTTTATATAAACCATTTACTCTTTATGTTTTCAGCACAATTGCTCCAGTGGTTGCCATTATACCTCCACCTCCAGATATCCAACCTGTCATTGACAAGTTAGCTGAGTATGTTGCTAGGAATGGGGTAAAATTTGAAACCAGTGTTCGTGCCAAGAATGATCTCAGGTAAGAGAAAATGTTAATTAGACTAGTATTTCAAAAGTTAAGGTTTTAATTTTTTATGATATTAAGTTACAGGACTTGCAGGTTTTGAGAAGAGAAGTACTATTCTTTGTTTGTTTAATTGAAATTTAGGGACCTACTTAAAGGAAATGGGAAAGCATTATTGCCCAAATTATCAAAACAACCAACCTGTCAAAAATGTCTCTAGCAAGCATGCTCTTAATGTGTATCCTCTGAAGTTTAGGCATAAGTAAGAGTGCTTCCAAACATCAAATAACATTTCATTCGCTAGAGAAGATTAGATGATGAGGGATTATTAATATTAACTGTGTTCATGTGCATTTTCACATACTCAGTTTTCTTTTAAAAGGTTTGAATTCCTGCAACCATGGCACCAGTATAATGCTTATTATGAATTTAAAAAACAGTTCTTCCTTCAAAAAGAGAGCGGTGACAACTGCCAGGTACGTGTGTGTTTGTATATACTTCTATTAAAAATGCAGTAAATGTGAGAAAAGGACTTATCAGTTGTGTTACCATGAAACATTTTAGAAATGGAATGCTGAATTAGGGAGAAGTTGATCAGCAAAGGATGTCAATGCTTTTTTTGTTGTTTTTTAATTTTGTATGGCATTGAAGTAAGGATCTGTGAGGTGGTGTGATATTTAATTCTTGCTTTTTACTATAAGCCACGGTTGTAATATAAAATGACAACCTGAAAATTTTCTGGCTTTCTAGACGAGGGAATATATGCTTTGTGGAGGTTTAGAGCTTTGTAGGATTGTGATTAGTGTTCTGCTGTCAGAAAGGTTAGCTGTGGCTTTTAACGCCCATACCTTCCCATATGCCTCGTCGTTCTTTGTACAACAGTAGCACAGAGGCTGGAGTAGCTTTCTGACGTGCTTTTTTCTGAGGGAGGTTTTGTTAGAGTCCGGTCATGACTGCAGCAATACTGGAGCTTCAGAATCTCACAGCAGTTTCCTACTTGCTTTGCTTCTTCTAGTCCGTGTTATTAGAAGGTGGTAGCCAGACTTGGCATCCATGTTTTTAACTATTCTCATGTTAGCTAGTTAGATTGTTCTCTTACTGAAAAGAAAATTGCAAATAATATCAGAGCTACATTATCTGATGTTAACTTTTCATGGGAAAGAGCTATTTTTTTTTTAGGCCCTATGTCATTTGTCATCTCAAGGCTTAGATTGGGGAGCCTTAAACTGAAGAAGGTAGGCCTGTGGGTAAACTCCTCGGAATTGCTTTGTGGAAAATGAAGAAATTCAGTAATGGTTGCTGTTTGGAACACTTGTGTCTGATGTTTTGTTTTAATAGTGAAAAAATGTTTTAAAAACACTATTTCTAAAGATAAGCTGTGGTAAATATGATCTTACTCAGCTGTTAAATTACAAGCAAAATTGTCCTGTGCCACAATGCTGACTGTTGTTCTAGAATGTCTTATTTGCAAACCAGTGGGTTGAATTCATAATACTTACATAATTAATAAAGACTTGTTAACATATATTTGGGGGGAAATTGTACACTAACTGAAGCATAATAATAAAGGATTCATTTTAAATGTTCAAATGAGTACAGCTAAAAAGAAACTGAAACCGGTTTAAGTCCCTTGAGGTCAAGCGTAGCAATGCCTATTTTTGTACTGCATGGTTTTGTAGATAATGCCATTCTCTTCAATTTTTTAAAATAATGATTTCAATTTTACCTTTATGCTTTAGTAATATATATATAGGCAACTAATGCAACTGATGCTTTTTTTGGGCCCTTAAAATGAATAAGAAACTGTACTACTGACTTCAGTAAATACAGGATGAAGTGCTTGATTTCATTGTGCTTTTCCCCTCTGAGGACTTCCAGAAATCAGTTCTGTTGGTCAGGGAATGGCTGCAGGGAAGATCTGATCAATGCCTCAATTTCAATGTCACATATGCTTAACAACAGCCAGAGCAACCAAACTCTTAATTGGAAGATGCACAATTTAACACTGAAATGTTAAATTACTTAATGTTATCACATGACTCACTGTGTAAATATTTTGAACGTTCTGTAATATCCTTCTTGAAATTTTTATACTGTTCAGAGATCATCCTGAATGATTCAGTCATGTAATGGTAGAACTAATAATTCTTTACTTCCCTGAAAATCTCAGCACATCTGTATTGTATCAAAACACGTTGCTAGGCCCAATGTACGTCAACAGAATGTTGGAACAAATCAAACATCAACTTGTGTTGATTCCTGTAAAATCTGATTCTGCAAAGAAGTTACATGCAATTGTACGTGAGGAAAAACGTGTCATAAGCTTTCCCACTATCCCTGGGAATTGACTGTAGTGGATTTGGTTC
Source organism: Platysteira castanea (assembly GCA_013397175.1). Taxonomy (NCBI): domain Eukaryota; kingdom Metazoa; phylum Chordata; class Aves; order Passeriformes; genus Platysteira; species Platysteira castanea. The sequence goes on along the minus strand of VYXC01003456.1, from coordinate 97,764 downwards.
AGGACCCTGGAGATCAAGACCTAAATAAATATACAAAAGAAGTACCTGCTTTTAGGGTCTAATTTTAAAAATATAATTTTAAAGCAGTTTTTGGGAAAAGCGTATCAGCTGAAGAACATTTTTTTTGCTGTAAAGTAATGTGTTCTTCCTGTCGGTCTGTAGGTTTAGGGCCTGTGGGTTTACATGAGGCAGAATTATGGTCATGAGTGCTGAGTGATATAAAATTAGCTGTTGTGTGCTTAGCTGATAATGTGATTTTTCAAATGGCTGACAAAATCGCAGCTCCACAGACATTGTATTAATGATTTCATAACTATCCTGCTAGTAATTCTGCTCATTTCTTTTGAAAAGGGAGTATCTTCCTCTGAAGATGTTCCAGCAGACACTGCCAATGATACACCAAGTGAGACTCAATTTGCAGATGAACATGCACCTGAAGATGCATCTGAGCAGAGTGCTAGGGGAGTTCCAGGAACTAAAAAGGATGTTCCTCCTCCTAAAGCTGTCAGTGATGGTAAACTGGTGAAAGGTATGGTAACATGATTTATTGGGCATGAAAATATTTGATAACATATACATAAAGAAAAAAAGAAGGCACGGGAAAGTAGGGAAAAGAATTTCGTCGGGTGAAAAATGTTTTCACTGAAGACATCAAAAAAGGTCAGAAATAAGTGATTGCTTTCATATTTCTTTCTTATCAGACTATCAGGTATTTGTGGTCTGACACAATAAATTGTTTTGCTTCAGTTTTGTGCAAAGTTGAAGGCTTTCATCAGTGACACCAGTAAAGTCATATTTTTGTCATTTTCAACTTGACAGTTACAAGCTTTGTGCAAGAGAGAAGTCATTCGTTCTGAATAAAAGCAGTGGCCTTATTTGAAAGGATACACGTGGAGGAAGTACTTAAGGCTTGTTGCTCATTCTTCCCATGTTGGACATTAGTCATGCTAGAAGAAAAGACCCCTTTCGTGTCTAAATGGAATGTTTTTACTCTTGCGGTCATAGCAGCAGAAGGACGGAATGGGAAGATCTCTCTGGAAGCCACTCAGACAAAGCCAGCTAGCACCTTAGTGTCCTGAGTTGAAGAAATGATTGTTTATATCTGGGAACTGATTTATTGGCCTATCAAGAAAAGATACATTAAAAATTCTTATTTTAAGTAAAAACTAAAAATGTGCATCTTCTAACTAGAAGTGAAAGCCACTGGAAAAAAAAAAAAAAAAAAACCAACAGAAAAAGCACTCTTTAACTGGACTTCCACAGGTGGAAACTTCCTTCCTGCCACGTTAGTGGCTTACTTAATTGCTGATAAGTTTATCTACTCCCTGTGGTCCCTTGGATTCTCTCTTCCTGCTTCTCACTGTGATCCCATTTCCTCCACAACCAGCGAACACTGGGCTCTTTGCTGTGGTTGTCTGACTGTCCAGACTCAGCAATTTCTTCTCTGGGCAGCCCGAGTAGCTTCCCTGGGGAAGGAACAATCTTTCCTGCCTTCAAAGATGCCCTATTAAGAGATGCAATGTACACCAAGAAATGATACTGTTTCTGTTGTTCTGCTATTAATAAGTGGCAAACTGGAGCCCATACTTTAATAGTAGTAATTTGCTCAAATTTACATGATGGAATATAACCAGTGAGTCATGTCATGACAATCTGATTCCTATAAACTTGTTTTAATTTCCTTTAATATGGTATAAATCACACTTTATTGTAGCCTAAATACAGTACTTGCCTCCAAGACAGACGTAACATCCATACTAGATTTTTCTTCTGCTTCTGAGGAAGTAAAATCCCATTTTAGGATTTGTTCTATCCCATGAAGAAGTTGGAAAGTCACTGTTGCCTCTTCTCTTGGAATTCTGGAGTTCTTTGTTTCTGAGCATATTTCCTTACCCCAGGATTACCAGAATCAAAACTTGTGTGTAACTTAATTACTGTATTTAAATTTCCCTAATTGCAGTCTCATAGGATAGATATGCAAAAGGCATCCTGAGGAAGATAGTATTGCAGCAGACCATATGGTACTAGGTTGTGAGAAATTCCATTCTTTATTCTTAGAAGTGTCATTTTGGATAAATGGGTTGGAGATTAATGATGGTTTTGTTTTGGTTTTTTTTTTTTTTGAGATCTTCACACAGCAAATGAAGTTTCCAACATTTGTTTAAAAGCACAGAAGGAGAGAAGAAAAGGATTATGTTGTCCTTTTCACCGAAATAATTAGCATAATAGGACGATGCAAGTTTCTTTTCTTGTGGTGTATTCTGCAGGAGTAATGGGGAAAGTCAGGAAATTGAACCAGCCTTCTACTGTAGTCTAATGATGTGTGAAATCTTACCCATTCATTCACAGCATCCTTTGCGCCAATAAGCTTTGCAATCAAGGCCAAAGAAAACGACCTTCTTCCTTTAGAGAAAAACCGTGTTAAATTAGATGATGACAGTGATGAGGAGGAAGAGGAGGGAAAGGAAGGCCAAGAGAATGCTAGTACTGCGTCAAACCATACTCCAGCAATTACCACTCCTTGTACTGCTCCTGAGGAGAAAAAGCCTCAACTTACACAGGAGGAGTTGGAAGCTAAACAAGGTATTCCATGTGGCGCTGAAAACAAAATGAAGGTTTGAGTCCTTCACACAAACTGCAAAACTGCCATTTGTGACATTTTAGGTGTTTTGAATCTTTTCTGTGTCATGTTATTGGGAATCAGAATTCTTTTCCCACAGTTTCCTCCGTATTTTTAAGAATGAAATCTTCATTGGTTGCTAAGACCAAATCATAACACACTGGGGTGGTTGAGTGCTTTGTCCTAATGCCTGATATTTTTGAATTTTATATTGGTTTTCCATTACAACCTTCTAGTAAAGCACTGACTTTGTCATTTCCAGATTGCATTAGCAAAGCCCAGCAGAGACATACCTGTTTCTCATTTTCTTCAGAGAACAATGAATTCCTTCAAGCGATTTTTCATTTATATAGCGCTCCCATATAGACTAATATCGCCTCGTTGGTGTTTTGTTGCTCTTATAATGCAATGCCATTGAATCTTTGTATGGGTTTTTCCTGTTCTGTGTTAATGTGCAGAAGGGCAGAAGGGCATGCTGTGTGAATTTGAATGGAATGATGTTTTAAAGGAATGCAGTTTCACCCATTCCTCCCGAAGGCTGTTTCACAGCAGTGCGCTTACTAAAGTGGATATTCTGTCAGTATTTACCAGCTTAAAAACTCAATATTTCTCACAACTATGAGTATGCCGCAGGAATTTAATTTTTCGTTTTCAAAATGGTGATTTTTTGCTTCTAAGTAACAGTTCTTTTGTAAACAGCAGTAGCGCAGAGTATGCTATGGCATACTTTACATATCCAAAGCAAATATGAAATATTTTGTATGATAATAAAAATGAAGTGTAAAACACACTTAGAAGGAGCTGTGTGTTGAAAAACCTCTGCAACTGAACAAAAAAATTGTTGTTGTTTTGTACATATACATAGTATAAAAATGGAAGTGTAGGATGAAAAACATTACACGAAGTAGCTGTTAGGTGCATAGTTAAATCAATTGGCTTATTCTCTTCATGTAATCACATACAACGTGTAATCACACACAACAAAATTAGTTGGTTATAGCAATGATGAAACAGTTTCTGAAAATTTCTGGAGCAGCTCTTTCTATAAACATGTTAATATATTTTTAAATAGGGCTGGAAACTGTGAAGATCAGATCAGTGGAAGGAGAAAACTGGAGAGTTTGTGTCACTTTAAGACTTACAAGAAAAAGCTTCTGAATATACAGAGCTATTTTCTTTAGGTAGCTTTTGTAAATAGAAAAGGACAAGTATCCTGAATAATCAGGAGTGGATTTTCTTGTAATTTTAAGTTAGAAGTTTTCACTTCACCTGTACGGCTTTACATCAAGCAAATGATATATCTATGAATTAAGATGCTTGGAATTTCTTAATTTCAAGCTGATATGTCCTTATCGTGTCATTGAATGGCTGTATTGGTGTCTTGGGGTGACTTTGAGGCTTGAGAGGCTGGAGGGGCTATTTGCTTGTTTGTGATGGGGGGGGTGTGTGTTTGTTTTAAGGAAGCCTGAGTTCCCCAAGCATGACTCACTCTAAACTTAATGCTTAATTGTCTTTCTTAGCAAAGCAAAAACTAGAGGATAGATTAGCAGCTGCAGCAAGGGAGAAGCTTGCACAGGCCTCCAAAGAATCAAAGGAGAAGCAGCTGCAAGCAGAGCGCAAAAGGAAAGCTGCCTTGTTCTTGCAGACCCTGAAAAACCCTCTGGCAGAGGCAGAAACTGAGAAAATTGAAGAGAATTCCTTCAGTAGTGAGGTAAGCAAGAAATAAATTTCTCTTTCCCATAAAACTGGCAGAAAACTTACCTCTAGAATATGAATCTGACAGTGCGTTATGAACTTGGCTGAAGAGATAGAAGCTTTTCTAACTGGGGAGAAATTTGAATTTTAAACACTGTTAATCTTTTTTTGTTATCTTGCATATGTCTCTCATCTGTCATTAAAGAACTAGTAAAGAAGTAGGCTGCACAATTCCTAGATCAGTTAGCCAGGTACGGAAAGGAAAAGGACCTTCCATGTTTTAATTCTGTACTAGTGATCCAAGTGTTGGAACACTCACCTTGCAAGGGTATTGGGATGACTTACTTAAGTTGTGATACTTGTTTATTTGATGTGTATATTGATGATTTTGCTGTACATTACAAATACAAATATTGTTGGGAAGTAGAATCTCAGTTTCCTGGATCTGGAATTACATTGCTTCCAGAAAAGCCAATAAAATCACTCCTGGTCACACTACTCAAGCAAAACGTCATCTCTGGATTCTGGTGGAAAATTTTAGATGTTGATTGTGACAGACTGGCTACAGGAAAGGAAACAATGGAAAGCCATGTCATTCTTTCCCTCAGAAGGAATTCCAGTACCTAGCAAGTAGTTCATTGCCCAGTTCTTGATTTTTCTGAATAAATCATGGATTAGCCCTCAAAACACTTTCAAGAGAACAGTTGAAAGAGACATACCTGCAGTTTAGGTGATCCATATCATCAGAGAATAGCAGATACGTGAATTAAGTGTGATCACATCCCAAAAGAGATCCTGTTTGGATTTCTCATTGCTACTGCTAACAAATTTTCCCTGACAAAAGTGTTCAGTACTTCTTTTCAGTTTTATATTGAAAAGTGAATGCAAGAGACAATGACAGTGCAAAACTCCCCACATTTGCAGTTCTGCTCTTTTTGTCAGGGACAGAGATATTCCTAAGATAAGATTCTTTTGATATTTTTCTTTAAGAGAATGCCTGAAATAACCAGTGACAGCTGACTCTTTCAGAAGAGCAGATGAATGTTCTCACTCAGATCCGAACTTACTGAAGTTCTAAGCTGAACTTGCTAGTGAACTTCTCAACAAAAAACCACACCCTATCCCACTTCTCAGTAAACTGATTTTCTAGAAACGTCTTCTTCTTCCACAGAAATACAGTTTCTGAGAAGGCATCTATTTTTTCTTACACTGCAAATTCCAGTGTGTTGGAGAATTTTAAAGTAACCAGTGTCACCATTTCTTAACAGCAGAAATGTTTTGGAGGTGCTTTCATTATTAAAGGGTTTATTTGGAATTTCAAATGTATATTTAAATGTTTTCTGATGTGACCCTCCTTTTTAAAAATAAAATTGGCGATTGTATTGGGAGTGCTTGTACTGTTTTACATAATCCCAATGCCGCATGACTGACTTGGGAAACTGAACACTGTTCTTTGTTTATCTTTGATTTCAGAGTGTCAGTAGTATACCATGTCCTGTGGCTGCAGTCCGAACTTTCCCGACCTTAGAAGTTAAACAAGCAGAAAGGCCTTCAAGCAGAAGCAGAGATCCTCCTAGGGATGAAGAAAAGGAAAAGAAAAGGAAAAAACACAAGAAAAGATCTCGGTCAAGATCTCGATCACCATTCAAGTATCATTCATCATCTAAGTCCAGGTCTAGATCACATTCAAAAGCAAAACACTCACTTCCCACTGCCTATAGGACTGTCAGGCATTCAAGGTGGGTTTGGAAACCAAACATATTCTTTAGAGTTCGGTGTGGGTTAACACTTAAAATATTTTTGCACTTCTTCCATTACATGAGTGTTTTTATACCCATTGCAAAGGTTACAGGCGCCTTGAAGGCAGTATGTGGCGCATACACATCAAATGTGGCAGGTCTTTTGAAAATCATTTTAGTGAAATAATGAATCATTAATTTCTAATTACATAGTGCAAAACTTTTACCGGTAAATTTTTCATGATGCTCTGTGAAATACCTGGTGATAATATGTAGGAATGTGATGACAGCAGGAAGAGAACTTGCTGATAAATCTGTGGCTGTTACTGGAGCAAAGTAACTTAGACAGTATTCAGATAAGAAATAGAGATAGAGAACTAGGTGGTTGAGCAGCAAAGCTCAGAAGAAAACAAAGCAGTTGGGTGGCAAGTGAAAAAATATGATGGATGAGTTGCAGGAGAGCTATGACAGGAATCCAAGAAGGGTGAAAACAGAGTTGAGAGAGAGACCACAGAAGAGTGTAGTCCAGTGCTGTTAACTCTGTACTTGATCATTGAGATTAAATACACTATGCTAATTATCCAGCTGTAAGATGTTTTATATGGTGGTTTATTGATACTGTTAATTCCATCAAAGATATTTGGGTCTAGGCACCTTCAAAGTTTACTGTCTGTAAAATTTGTCGTATCTGAATGCCTTGCCACAGTGCAGTTACTGTGGTCAGTAGGAAGGGCTCTGAGGGTACATTCTGTGGATCAGGCTACAGCTACTTAAGGTTCTTGTAGTTCAAGCAAATTGTGCATATAAATACTGCCACAGCTGTATAAGTATGCAATGCATGTGAAACCATACACTACTTCTTCTTTGTCTCTCTGCCTATGGCACGTGCCTGAAAAAAGCTTCTAGCCTCTGGTGACAAAGTGTGCCAAAACTTCCTTTAGTTTTCTTGTCCTTTTTTTTGTTTAATGAAGTGTCTTAACTACACTAATAGAAGTGTTAATATGTTACAACTTACTGGTTTATACTTGATTTTTGAGTTTGAGAACAATACTTTGCTGCAGAAGTCTCTGCTATTAGGAGTCACCAGGAATTAAGTGAGCGTAACTTGGACTGAAACGATCAGTGTGACATGCTGCTTTTTTGACGACCTTTGTCAATAAGTTGTCATGACATGCCATATTGTAAGGCACATTCCAAAATAGTGTGTGCCATTCCTTTTCTGTGCTTACCAGCATTTAAAGGGAATGATGTTGAATGAAGCTTTCCTTGCTTAGGAATTGAATGCAGGTCCTCTCAGAGTTAAGCATATCTTGGGGAAAAGCCTCCTCAGGTGAATCACTCAACATTTCAACTCCCTGTCAAGACATATCTTCACTTGAACCAGCCATATCACTTCATCCAAGCTATGCTGCATATATTTATCCACACTTTTACTGATAACATGGTAAAACCAAGGAGAAACGTCAGAGTAATGCTAAAAAAAAAGAAATCAAGCATCTTCTGTGGTATTTAAGGACAAAGAATCATTTGAGAAGGCCCTTAGCAGTACTTGGGTATGCCGCTCAATAGCGTAAAGATAATCCTGCATGTTGCATGAGTTTGCAGCAGGCCGTAACAAGATTGATGGGAGTTTGCAAGTTCAATTTGGTGTATACTGAGATATGTCTTTAGCGACTTCAGGGAGAACAGTTATCTGGTCCTTTATAGAGGCTTGAATACTTGCACCAACCAACTGGTCTGCATTTGGTTCTGCCGATGAAAAGACAACAGTATACTGAGGTTTGCCAGGTACAAGGGGGAGAGTCTCATCGTGTTTTGATGGTTTGGGGTTTTTTTTGTGGCCACAGTTCAGCTGATGAAAAAATCACACAAAACTCATCAAGAATAGGTAATATACAGGAGCTAATCTGTGTTTGCTGTATTGAATTTGCCTCCTGGCACAAATCAAATGACAGGCACATAACAGCATGAAAATCATGAATCACCGCAACACCTGACTAAATCTGGTTAGATATTTCCTTGATGAGCTGTTGAATTCTAAAACCTCAGAAGTCCAATAAGCTAGTCCAATGGCTGACTTCTAAAATTATGCAGAAAAAGAGCACCAGATTTTGAACTAAAAAGCTTTTGCATGTTTTAACTTCACAAAATTCAGAGCTGAACAGGAAAGGCCTTGTACAAGAAATGCTGATGATTGAAGGTGTCCTTTATTTGAAGGTGTTTGCTATGCCTTACCGTACTGTATTTCCAAAGTTAGAGCTCCTGCTCCTGAAACAGAAAAATCGTAGAATACTCAAGAGCAGGAGGCTGGTTCATAACCCTGTCAGATACTGATTTGTTTTGATTCTCAAATGTTTAGGCAAAAATAGGGCCTTGTCTTAGTAATTGCCAAAAAAAGGCAAGTGTTGTTGCCTAGCTAGAAGATATTACTGGGTTTTGTCTTTCTTTTTTTTGATTTGTTTTTATTTTTAGTGTTCTTTCAGATAAAATTATTTCAGTGCATTGTGTTGCTTCATTCAAAGCTTGGCATCTTTCACATCTCTTTGCTCATTAGTTTTCCCTAGAACAGGACTCTTCAGCTTCACCTAGAACAGTGGTTTTTTGTAGCTTCCCAAAGCATTGGATATTACAGCTTCCAGCTGAATGAATAGTTATGTAAAGAGCCATACCTTCCTGGAATAAAGTGTAAACCGTTTCTGGATGTTAATGTGTTCATCTTGTATTAAGTGGATGGCACTTAGAGACAGTTATTACTGTGTGGACGGTGATGCTGAATTACTTCGGAACAGCCCTATTTTGAGTATCTGGGCACTATCTGAATTTCCAAGTCTAATGGTGTATTGTTGCCTTATCTTAATCTGTTCAAAATGTAAGATTAAAAACCACCTTTATCATATAACTTATTGTGACAAGTTAATGAGGAGTGGAATGTGGGAAGTGTAGGTAAACATCAAAATTTTTGTAACATTCTTTGCTCTTTATTCAAGGGAAGTTTAGGATACTTTGCAAGCTCTTCCTTTTAGGTTTGTCATCTTATTCTTTTTTTCCTAAATGCATGTTATGCTTAGAAGTCCTGCGAGTGAACTTAGCAGTACATTTCTCTGTATACCACTTTACATCACTTGTTTATCATTTGTTTTTGCATTGTTACAGGTTTAGAGGCTCTGCTGCATTTAAGAATAGTCTTTGGTGATAAGATACAATTTTGATACTGTTGCATTTTTTATATTTTCTTATGCATCTTCAGCAGTAATAAAGTTGAAAAATTGCGTTCCAATAACATGAAGTTGATTCAAAGCATATTTTGCATATTCATTTCTCTGGTTAACAACCGAACCTATTTTACGGAAACAAGTTTAAAGAATCATAGTTATATAGGGAGCTCAGACAATATTGGCTTAATTGTGGCATGTGGTGTGCTAACTGCAATTCTCTGTATAAATGCAGGTTATTTTCTGGAACAAAATTAGTCCAGTAAAGCTCCTGGTATCACACAATTTTAATTGTAGACCAACATGACAGATTAAACAAGTCGTGTACGCAGTAAACTGTGTCCCAAAGTTCCGTAAGGTACTGCAGAACAGACCTGTCAGTCCCAAAGAGATTAATAGTTATTACAAATAAGTACTTGATAGCAAAGATGGGGCGCATTTATTAAATCTGGCAGCAGAGGCACTTGTTTCGTACCAAATGACGTAATGATTTGATTGGGTGAACTTTGGATGTTCATTTTGAGCTAGAGATGTAAAGTCTGAGCTTCTTTTCAGTATTGCGTTTTACTTTATACTGTTTAGTAATAGAGTAGTACTAAGGCACATAATATATCCAGTTAACTGATTATTAGCAGTAATTAGTCGTGTATTTTATTAACAGGTTACTTTGCAATAAGTTTGGATAGGGTGCACCTGTGTGGGAGTTTGTGTGAGACTTTTTGCCTCAGTATTAAGAATTTAGTAGACTTAAAAGTAGCTGTTCTTTGTTAAAAAAGATTGTTTGGGGGTTGTTTTTTTTCTCTTCCAAAAGTGATTTCCTTATTGCTGAGGCAGTGTCTAGGCATGTAATTTTAATGACAATTTTGTAGTGAGACTTGCCAAGCTTCATAACCTTTTGAACTCCTGGGACCCTTCTAAGCATAAGTCATAAGGGAATAAAATGCCTCCTGGAATTACAGTCTAATGAAAGTAATAATTTATATATTGCAGTAAAACTGATCAGCTGTTTTTTAATTGTTTGAAGCAAATGGCCAAAGTTCTTAATATTTGGTGATTGGAAGAATGCTATAGAACCACAAATGTCAGTTCATAAAAATGAAGCTAATGTCTTTTTCTTTCTGATTGTTTGGACTTTTTTTAGGCTGGTCCATACAGGCGTGTTTCACTAAGGTTCAGCTTTTGGTTAAGGGACTAAGCCTTTTCAGGATTCTAGTTAATACCAAAACTAGGACATTTTAGTCTGAATGTGAAGTGTGTGCCTCCATGTCACAGACTCACAGCATCCACAGCGACACTGAGCATGGAGCCGAGTCTGAGCAGCTCATCAGTGGCAGCAGCAACAGAGTGGAAAAATTATCAGGCAACTTGGGCAATGAAAAGATTTGACTGCTGGAGCTCTTTTGAGGGAAATCCTGGTAAAATGTCAAGGTGTCTGAACCCAAGTTTTACAATCTGTTGGTTTTTTCCTTTTTTATTAATTCTTCTGAATGGCCTGGTAAAGATCAGATTTTTAAGTGTCAAAGGAGTTAATTTGCAACTGTTATGTGCCATTGTGATCATTTCTTTTCAGTTGTGCTTCTTTGTTGTAGGTGTAACAGAAATGACTCAGGATTTTTTGTGTATGTATATATATTATCTATATTGTGTGAATCTGAAAATTTCTGATCTTAACTGGGCATGCTTTCTATTTTCCCTTCTTGATCTCCTCCTCACTTTTCTAGGAAACATATTTCTAGTGCCAAACAACTGATAATGGGTTGTTGGTCATTTACACTGGTGAAAATATTGGCTGTGCTAGGATTATTCTGCAGCATCCAGGACATTTCCTGGACTTGTCAGCATTAGATAGGCACTGCAAACAAGAACATGTATTTATCTCTGTGAGGCAGCAGTTCTAAAAACACACCACTAATTTGGGAAGACAAGATCAGGCCTGCCAATCCCAGGCTTCAAGCCAAATCGGATTTCTGCATACCAATGTTAGTAAACTATGTTGCCACAAAAGGTGGCTGTACTATAAGAAAACTTTTCCATCAACTAATACAGAAGTTGTACACTAGCAGACAAGACTAAAAAATAGTACCTTTTTTTAGCCCCCTGTTGGGAGTGAAGAGCAATGGATAAATTCATCTCAAATGTCTTGGATAGGCAAGAAATTTTTACACAGCTGACAAGTCTTGGAACCTAAATGCACCATGTTGGTATAAAACAGGTGTTTGAAAGATAGTGTATTTGCATTTGGTGAAGCATAATTCCACTGAAGTAAAAGTTTTGACATAAGTAACAAAAAGCAAACTTTTGAATGTTTTTTCTCTTCACAGGTCGCGATCAAGGTCACCCCGGAGAAGGGCTCACACACCAGAACGACGGAGAGATGAGAGAAGTGTTCCCACGGCATATCGCATCAGCAATAGTCCTGGGAACAGCAGGAAACGGCCCCGCTCCAAGTAAGGGCTCCTGGTCCTGGATAACGGGATCCTGGCATCCTAACAGACTAACACCTGACATCTTGTTCACTCCTTAGCTAGAACTTAACTTTTGTATGTTCTGGAGATATATTTTGATAGAAAAATACTTCTGTGGAGAAAAAAAAAAAATATGGAAGCACTTACTGTTCTTCCCTGTTCTTGCATATGTTTGAACACCAGCTGTCCAGTCAAATTGGTGGATGTTAATACACTGCTGTCTGCTGGCCATGAGAGTTCAGATTTCACTTGGAGTTTCATATTTCCCTCTTGTTGGGTCATTTTCTTGTGCTGTGCTTGTGCAAGCTGTATGATCTCTGCACAGGTCATAGCACAACTGTGATGTCAACTTTCTTGACATCACATCATATCTACATAAATAAGGGCAACTGATTTAGCAAGCAGTTATTTTGCAGTTATTTTACTGGCAGACTAGAATGTGAAGTATGAATTGAGGTTAGTAAGGTTATATAATATAATATAATAAAATATAAGGTTAGTCTGAGCGCAATGCAATGGTTTGTTTAAAATTTTGATCCTGTGGTTTGTTGCATTGCAGGTTGGGTCACAAGGCAAGGGTTTTTTCCTTTTAAAAACCAAACAAACTGTGGATTTGCCTTGTAGATATTTTACATGGCTATAATTCCATGTTTTGTTTATTTTATGAGCTAGGAAAATTGTATGGGATATGAACTCTTATATTTTTCATTGCTTTCTAAGTGTCTGATGTTGTTTGGGAAGGAGCTTCCCTCTAGGAAAGTTATTCTGCTCATCTCCAGTGAAAGGCTTTTTGTTGTCATCCTTCGAACAGTCAAACACTGGCCAGTACTTCCTGTGAAGCAGCATTCCAAGTGAGAGCCTCAGGAGCCAGTAGTTGCCTAATATAATATATTAAAAAGACTATCTGAGGAAGTATTTTGTGCAATCATAAAAGTAGTGTTGGGTAAGACTAATGCTTGCTGAATGCAAGAGAAACATCCTGTGGAAGAGGGTAATAAGCTTTCAGAAGTGTGATAAGTAACTTCAGCTTAGCTAGTGTAATATTGTTACAAATATTCTGCAATAAAATATTCTCTTCTCACAGAAGTCCCCATGAAAAGAAGAAGAAGAGGCGGTCTAGATCACGTACTAAATCCAGAGCTAGGTCTCCGTCACCATCCATGTCACCAGGCAAACCATCCACACACAAAAATTCTGTACATTCAACTAGTGTCTCTCCTGTGGAGAGCAGGGAATCCAGCCAGGAACGCTCCAGGTACCACGCTCTGTTACTGTCATACTGCAGTGCTGCTGCCTGTGACTGTGAGGGTGTCTGTGACCAGACTGATGGGGTGAGGAGCTCTGTGTGTGTGCAGCGTGTGCTTATCAAAAGTACAAGTCGCTGGGAACACAGCGCTATCTGCATCAGGCTGATGCAGGTGTTGGGTCTCTGTTACTTTCTGGAGTAAACATCTCGACCTACTCTTACAGGAAAACTGGGGCAGAAAATTCTGCAACCTGTTTCTAAGTTGGAAATTGGAAGTTTTCATGAAATGGGATAACTCTTCGAAGTAGAACTTTAATAGAGGGGTTTGAATTGTAATGTGTGTCAAGATTCATGATTAAATTAATTCTACAGAATATAGAACAGTCCTGTTAAAAATTCTCAGGCTGCTGTTCAGATTTGTCTGAGCAGTTGTACAAGTGATTTTTCTGACCGTGTCTTACCTCCTCTAGTTGACTGAGAGAACTGTTAACTAACATAAGAGAGACATGTACAATAAACCCCAAATCAAGATGGTGAGTGAAATGCATTTTCAAAACTTTCACTCTAAATTTCTAATTTTTTTTTAGGGGAGTTTCTCAGGAAAAAGATGGCCACATCTCTTCAGCAATTGTGTCATCAGTGCAGAGTAAAATCACTCAGGTACAAATAGGCAAATTCAGAGTATGTTGCCTAATTAAGTATGTCCAGCGTATTGTTTTCTTCTCTTAGCACCTTGGGCAATTCTGAACTTTGCATATGATGTAGAGACATGTTCATTGTCTTTCTTAATTTGCTTGCTTATGGGAGCAACAATTTTGCTTCTCTAGGTGCTGTCCTTTCTATTTTAATCAAGCCTCTAAACACCTTGCCTAAATTCATTAGGCAAGTGTATCCACTGTAAAGATGTTAAAGTCCACATTACTGAGGATTGCTGCAGTACACCCCTTCTCAACGTCCCATCTTACCGTGTAGAGCTCTTAACAAGTTCCATGGAAGAAAGAAATACTTAACTTTTTTCAATTGAATATGCCAACTTTAAAGGAAAATTGTCTTCATTATGCTTTGAAAAGCTTACAGTAGAAAATCAGAGTTGCTTTTTATATTCTGATGTTTTTTCAGTGGATAGGTTATTCTTTCAAGAAATAAATATTGTTCAAAGATTTAGTTCTGCTATGGAAATAGTGGTAGTTGGGAATTAATACTAGTGTATTAATTAGTATTTAGTCTAGTACCTTACATATAATATTTGATCCATTTCTTATGGGAAACCCTTAACAAGATCATTCAGGAAAAATAGCAAGTATAGGCAGCAGAGAAAGAAGAAGGAGTGTTAATGTCACAGCACTTCTTAGGCTGCCAAACAAATGCATGGGAATTCCTGGTATGAGAAATGAGATACAAACTACAGCGTGGTCTTCAAGGGAGAGTAAACATCCCAGCTTTTAAAAACATATACCCTTCAAAGGTGATTGGTTTATGCATTTTTGGGTTAAATGTTTCTTACAGCATAGCATTTCCTAGTTTAATATTAGACTGCTTACTTCAAATGCAGCTGTACGAGAAGGGAATGATCACTGTATCAAAATACAGTTCTTGGTTGCTATTTGCAAAAGGTAAAAAATAGGAATGAAACTTACCTGAATCTTCATGATATTTCTCAACACAGATTACTTTAGCATCTCTTTATCATTTAGGGCTCCAAAAAGTGGTATTTACCTAATTATTAGATTGTTATCCTGCCATTGTGCTGGCTGACCCTAACCAAGTCAGTATCTTTTCTCGTTCAGATCCTTCCATCTGTAAAGCAGAATGATGCTAAATTCCCCTCTGGGGTGTTTTGAGAACTTCAGATGCAAAATGCTTTAAAAGAACTAAGGAATTTATTTATATTGCATTTGTGAACAAATGTTCAAGTAACTCTGATTCATTACTGATACACACTTTTTATTTTGTCATCATTTTTTGCAACCCAGTTATTCAATGCTGTGTACATGAAATTTCATTTCTTTTTGTAATGCTGTTCCAACTGGATGCTCAGACAAGACTGAGAGTCTGGTTTCATAGTCACTCTGTCATATGAGAAAATGCCTTTGCTGTGTAAACTTTTGGTTCAGATTTACAAAGCAAGCAAAAACACCTTTCTGTTTTAGAGTAGTCGTTACATTCTTTTCTTACCATCTCTCTGTCTCTTTTCTTTTTT
Organism: Platysteira castanea; assembly: GCA_013397175.1. NCBI lineage: Eukaryota > Metazoa > Chordata > Aves > Passeriformes > Platysteira > Platysteira castanea. Next base: position 82,587 of record VYXC01003456.1, on the reverse strand, counting down.
GTTTCCTATTTTAAACTTCCAGTGGTTAGTAATTGTGTGTTCATTACAGGGTTTCTTTGAAGATACAGTCATAGTTTCTTTCCATTTCAATTGATGTGGTTTCTGTGCTTTGTTGTATAGAAACTGCTTGAAATATTTATGCAGAGCACTTTCTTGCGTTGTGGTAAAACCAGACTTCAGCTGCTGTCATAGGGACTTTTTCCAAATTATTTGACTCATGTAGCCTAGGAACTAAACATTTGATGGTCATGAATCCAGGTATCCAGTGTGGCTGGAATACTGCAGGTTTTTGCAGTTGTGTGTTTTAGCTCTATTCAAAGCTCAGACACGTCTGATCCTTTCCTTTTATTTTCTACAGGATCTTATGGCCAAAGTGAGAGCAATGCTTGCAGCTTCCAAAAACATCCAAACCAGTGCCTCCTGAGACCTGTTGGAACTGACCATCAAGAAATTGTGTGAAAAGAACAATTGGAAAAAAACTGCCTCATCTCAAATGTACAGCTGAGCTTGGCTCACTTGGTTCACAACTCGCCTAATTTACCAGAACTCAAGAAGCTAAAACCTATCTTTCTGTACAGAAACATCTCCTTGGAATTTCATTAAATTTTTTCAGCCAGAATATCTTTGCAAAGTTTCTGGGTTTTGTAAATTGATTTTTTTGACTATTTCTTCAATAACATTTTATGATCAGCAGTCTGTATGTGTATATTTGTAAATACTATGTTTCTGTGAAAAGTATTACACAATAATAAAGAAGGAAACATCTTTCATTAGCTAGAGTTTTTGTGGAGTCCTTCATTGTTTGCAGTTGGGTTTTGTTACAAATTAATTTTCTTTTTGTTTATTATTTTCTGCCTTTTAATTTGACAACTGTCTTGCTTGCTGACCACCTTAAGCTGAGAAATTCTGTGTATCTTATGTCATGCACAGGATGATCTCAGAAGAATGCTTGTTTACTTGGATGTCAGTAGGAGACAATTTTTGAACAAGAGATGTGATTTTCTATCCATGAGTTAGAAAGATCTCAGACCCTCCAGGTGAGGAGTTGACCCTTTGAAGTCAATAACTAATGGTCAGTAGCCCCATTGTCGTAATGTACCTTATTCTCTCTGCTTAGGTGCAGAAAAGAGGATCTTTTTGGACATTGATCAGGCATCCTGTACAGAAATCCAGCATTTTTCTGATTTAACATCTTTCATACAGTTGAAGAAGGTATTTACTAACTTGTGTTTCACTGACACAGACCTATCAACTTTTTTCAGAAAGTTTGTGGCCTCAGTAAAATTGCACATTTGTTTATTATGCATTCTTTGTTCTACACTGAGACTATTTACATTTTAGTTTAAATGCTCTTAAAATGAGTACAAAAAATGTGTGGATTTTTACCAAAGCCTGCTTTAACAATGAGGGGATTTTGTAATAGTTGGTTATATTCAAAAGGTGCCCTTATTGGCAATTATCTAATTCCGTAAAGAATGGGATCATGTCTTTTACTGATCCCTGAAAAAGTCTGTGATCTATAGTCAGAAAGATTGTGGGTTTAGTGACTCATGGTCCTGATTTTCTCTGATTCTATGAAGAGTAGGTGGAGGTTGGAAACGGATCACAGAAATCAAAGTTCACACTTCCTCAGAGAGCAGTTTGTAAATTATCTCCACAGAATGACACAGGCTAACAACCCCGATGCAAAGTCTTCTTGTTCAAAGCAAAGGGAGAAGAAACAGTATTGGCATAATTTAAACTTTAGGTAACATGATGGTCAGAATGGTCCCTGGCGTGCCACTTGCTCCCTTGGAATGCAAGCACAGTATTTAAGCCATTGGAAACAGTAATTGATCAGGTTTCTTTTCAATTTTTGGTTAATAACTAGCAGAATTTACACTCATACAAACAATGTAAAATGCTGGGTCTGATGCAGAGAAATTTCATTGTGCACATAAGCTGTGATGAAACAGAACCATCTAAATGGTCATGTTAGAATGATGTTATCCACCATTTACCAAATTATTTCAAAGCTATTTGCCATGTTTTGACTGGGACAAAAATAACTTTCAACCAGTACCAGAGAGGCACCATTTCCTCTGCACCAGTTGGTGAAACAGTACTAGTAGAGACAGATAAAGAAGGACATAAAGTAGATTTCAAGTCAACTGTTTTCGATTGTTATGCAGCATTGGAATTTACAGCAGCTATATTTCTTCCCCCCTAAATGGAGTTAAAAGTCTCACCGTGGTTAAATAATTGGCAGCTTGGATGCCAGTTGTTTGTCAAGTAATAGGAAAAAAACCCCAGCTCTTTGATAAAATAAGCTGGGCAGCTTGTTTGGCTGCTGCTTTGCAGATTTATTCTCTTTGGGAAGGTTGTTGCTTTAATGACTTCTTAAAATATTTTCTCACCCTGTAAGCAAGTCTTCCAGTCTTATCTTTTTTCTTTTCCTCACTCCCTTTTGTGGTATGTAGTGAGATGGAGTGTTCAGCTCCAGAAGAATTCAGATTAAACTGCATCTTTATACAGTCTTTATTGTTTACCGAGGCTTGTTTGCATTTAGCACTCTCTCATGGGGAGTTATATTCTCTAAAAAGTAGTAGTGTTTTTATTATGCTATTTTTTCTCTTTCCAACCAGAATGGACATTTTTAGCATATTAAAAGGGCTTGAACTGCTTTACCAGAATAATTTAACATTTGGAAATCAATGCTGCTTTTTTTGGTCACTCATCACAGGCACCAGCTGTAACTACTTGTAAATACAGCACGAAGCTTATGATAACAGTGAGTGCAATTTCAGGTGTCTGGTATATCAGGAGGCTGTGTGACCAGTATCAGGAAAGTGTCTTAAGAACTTCAAACTGGGTAATTTTGAAATTTCTGTTTCCCAGGTATGGATTTGTAGCGCAAGCCCTAAGCGTCTGGGACCACAGGTCTGGTTTTGGATCAGATGGCACCTCGCAGCCCACCTCCCATCCACAAAACCGTACATACTCAATTCCTTGCCATGTTTCCATGCACCAGTGGGCCTGAAAAGGCCCTGGATCACCTGGCTGTGTTGCCCGAATCTTTTTTTCTGATGAGAAATACACAAGGTTGCTGCAATAGGAAGTTAAAAAATCAGGAGCACTTCGGCTGGAGGAAAGCAGGCTCTGAGTAGCCACGAGGAAGGCACGGTGGCAGTTCTTGAGTTGTAAGCAACTGGTTTTGGTTTTCTGAATTTCTCAGTTGTGTGAAAACTACATATCATGAGATTGCTTTGCTTTTAATTCAGTGAAGTAATTCAGGCAAGTCTTTAGCTGTAGGTACTTTGAATTATTTCCTCTGCATGAGTGTAACAAACTAGGGCTAGGAATGTTAACACTGGATTTCCAAAGCACTTTGGAAGGGCCTTTTTGTCTGTAATGTGCTAGCCTGTCCTTTCTCCTTTTCCTAGAAGGATCATAGCTTTGAAGTTTAAAAAAAAAAAAAACCTGGAAAAAATTGTCAGTTTATGTAACAAAGCTTTATTTTCTGTATAGATGCAGAGTAGCCTCTCAGAAGAAAAAGAGGAATCAGGTTTTTTTCTCTGGAGATTCACATTCAACTGAGATATCAAAAAGTACTTGGAACTTATTTGAATCACTAAGTAATTTGTAGATGTTACAGACAGATTCTCAGGGATGGATGATAGCTTTATGATGCAAAAATAATGGCACAAAGGCATTGCAGCAGCAAAGGTTGTGTGTAGCCTTGGGTTCTTCACCTTTCCTTGTTAAACGGCAGTGAAATAGGTGAGGATTGGGTGCTTGTGTACATCTGTCCTCCAAGCCCTGTTACCAGTTTCCTTCAAAGCAGGTTTCTCAGTACAGGCTTCTACTTCCTCAGTTTTGGCTTAATCTGCCCACCCAGGTACAATCTTGATAGATCAAGAAGTGAATTCATAACAGTTTTATTAAAGATGCTCTAATTTGAATTAATTAGATGTGTTCAACAGCCTCCTACCTGGCTCTTCAGTCTGGTGGGTAACCTGTTAGTAGTAAAACAGTTAACATCATTTGGCCATCTTAGAATATACTTGTTGTTTTTCCATGGTTGAAGAGACCCGGCTTCCACTTTGTCGAGCAGCTGACAGCCATTGGGATGTATCTATGGTCTCTTGGTATTGATCATGATTTCATATCTATTGTCACTGTTAATTCTTTGTATCACAACATTTTGTTTGACACAAATTATTTTGGAACATGCGTTCTCACTTGTAGAGTTCTCACTTCATGCATTAGAAACATCAAAAGGATATTCTTCATTTTTCAGTGGGGCAACAAATGATTACATTTAGAATTAATGTTTTCTTGGATCTAAGGCAATGACTATTATCTTTTGTGAAAACATTTACTTATGAAATCCTATTTAATTAAATTTCTACTTAATTAAATTGCATTTATCATCTATTCCTCTTCTCCCATCCCTAGCCAGCAACTAATTATATTAAGCAAAGAAGTAAAAGACCTGTGGATTGAGGTTAGTAAACTGCTAAAGCATCTTCTTTGCTAGTTTTCCTTTTGCCATTATGATCTGAAAGCATGAAATACAGCATTGCACTACTTTAGCATTGTTAATTTACAAGATGAAAATAACTTGGCTATAACATGAAAATTTGTTTGAAATTCTGATAAATGCAGATCTTAAAAGTTCAGTGTTTGTTTATGTTTCAATTTGTGATTTAAATACAAATATGTTTTGAATCTCTTGTTTTGCTTTTAGACAGATCCTTTCAGCACAGAAGTGTAGTTCAGTACTACATGTAAAAGGAAAGGCTTTATTGGAGCATTTGGTTGGAAACTAAAATCTGCCTGCATGCTGATGAGGTTTTGGTCTTTCTGGTGGCAGCTGGAGCGGTATTGCTGTTGTTACTGTTTTTGAACCATCGTGGAATTCCTGATAAATCTTGATGCAAAGCATGTCTTTACTTTTTGACTTAGTTTTCCCTGCTCTGGATTACACAGGAGGTATATTTACCCTACTGCATTTTGTGAAATCTTAAAGCAAGTTGTGAGCATTTATAACAAATCCGCTTTTACCTTTCAGGGTACTTGAAACTTACATGGTATTAATTTAGTGTCTTTAATTTGGATGAAGATGATAATCTCTTGGCAACAATTAATCTTGAGCATGCAGCATGACAAACATTATGAAAAGCTCTGCCAGGCCATTTTAAAAGGGATGGTGATAATCTGCTGTCTCTGGCTCGATGCCATGCTTTCCTCGGGAGACGTGCTAGGACTTTTCTCTGATAAGGACAAAATGGCTCCACGTGCAGTGGTTGCCTGCTGACAAACTCATTTTTCTCTTTACACTGAGCGTTAAACTGATGATCTCTGCATAGGAAGTAAGATGACTTCTTGTTGGTACTTGACGGTGTTACCGATACAGCTCCCTGCTTGGGTAAGAGCAATCCCAGTATGCAAGGCTGGAGGAGGGCAGCTGCTGATCTCCCCAGACAGCACAGTGCTAGATGTGATGCCTCACTGCAGGGAAACTGGTGTTATCTGGGGGTCTCAGATTTTTCTTTTCCTCTTTTCTGTAAAATAAATTCTAAGGAGGTATTTTTCCAGGGAGGAGTTCCATATATGCTTATATTTCCTGTATTAAAAAGTAGGAAGATTTGGGGTTTCTCATTAAAATGCAATTCTAAAGATGTGTATCTGCAACTTTATTTATTAGGATATGGCACCTGGGGTGATTGTGGCATTTTCAGTTAAATTACTGCTCTGGCTTGTTATAACAGCTTTACTCCTTCAAAAATGTTAAAGCTGAAAAAAACCTACCCTTAACTGATCAAGAAATAGGTCAGGGGGTTTGATATAACAAGGAAGGAAACAATATCTGCAACCTTAGCTCCTCCTTCCTGAAACCCTAATTCATTTTCTAAGATAAAATGGAAAGGAAAAATTCATTTTTTAAAGACAGATGAAAAGATGAGAATTTTTCCACCTTGAGTCAAGTAAGTGAGAGGTGATATTTCAGCCTTAAGCTGTTGAGGCAATCAAAAGTACACTGTCTGAGGGTCTTTGAGTTTTCTAGCTTATGCACAGCGAAGATTATAAATCACCAAGTGCGATGATTAAAATATTTTTATCCAAATCATAAGGTGTTGCTTTAAAAAAATTGTGGCCTGGGTGAAGCCTGTGTTACAATGGTATCATTGCAGTCCTTTTTCAGTAAGATGTCTGTACTTCAAGAGAAGTTAAAGAGCTTTATCATCTTGACCTCACCTGGAAACCTTCTCACAGTGGATGCTCAACACAGAGTGAAAAGAAGCTGCTCCAGATATATAGGTCTAGCTGTAAACCTCTTATTGCCGTGTATTCTTATGGTAAAATGTGCAAGATTTAAGTGTAATGGTGTGATAATGACAGACAGAGGAATAAAGGTTCCTTAAACCACCCAATGTATTGTTTTATATTCCCAAACACAACACTTAATTTATTTGCATAATAAGAAGCCACCATTTTACTCAGTTTAGTAATAAGTTGTGAAAGACTGTGAGTTTGTAAGTTAATAGTTTTCTTGGAATGGCCATTGCAAGCAATAGATGATCTTGTGTGGCTCCCTTCTCTGTTTGGATTCACACTGGCCCTGAGAGTTGTGCTGCTGTTTATCAGTGGGGAGATATTTCCAGCTCATCTATGTTCTCTCTGTCATGGCCCTGGATGCGGGAATAGACCTTAACAGTCCTGACCAGACTCTGTGAGACCTCCACCCGCTGATCCCGGGCGCCGTTCCCGGGTTCACAGGGCTGTGCTCGGGCTGGAGAGGTCCCTGCCCTGCCACCTGAGCTGCTGTGCTGAGCTCCCAGCTCCTTCCTCCAGGGGCCTCATGCTCCGTGACCCTTGTTGCTGGAGTCTAATTCACTGGCTGTTATCACTGTCCACAGAGGGTCTGTTTGCCTCCACTGGCATATCCTAGGTGAAGCTGTCCCCATGTCTTTGGACTAGCTTTGCAGGGGCATGTTAAGTCCCAGGCTGAATGCCCTGTGTCTTACCACAATTGTGGTAAGAAAAAAAACTGTCTGGACAAAACCAGTAGACTTAAGTACCTTTTATTGAACTCATTCCCCTTCATAAAAGTTATATTTTAAAATAATATCCAATGTAATCTGGGAAATCTCTTAACTGAACACTGGCAGCTTTGTGATCCAATCATAACATTCCCTGAATCCACACATCCCATTGCCAAAACTTTCTTATGCTTTAAACTTTTGTACATCACGTAACAATTTGTCTTCAGCTGCATCTTCTATTTGTACTTCTGAAATGTGTGTTAGCTTGCCTGACGTTTTTTAATCAGGAAATGGTATAAATTGACAGCCTCAAGCTGTCACTGCACACAGAAACACTGAGACATGTATCTATTAATTCTGCAGAAGGAGCATGCTAAATTCCCACTGTTCATTATCTCCTGTTGGAACCAATAATGGCTAATGACCTTAATGGTATCGCACTTGGCAAAAATTAAACACATCTTTCATCCTTTCCTAAAGCTATTTCTGTTTTAAAGCATTGTAGATAAGGAGACAAAGTGGACAAAGAGTGATATTATGTGTTGAATTTAAGAGAATACTGTAAAAATGAGTGAGCTCCGCTGGCAAATCCGATGGAGGTTTTCCAGTGTTTCTTCACTGGCAAGAAGTCATTCACTTCAGTCTGACAACCTAATGGTTTTGATGACACTGTGATAATTTTTTGAGCTTGGGCACAATAACGGACGCTGAAAAGCTGTTGTTCTCATACTGTGACAGTGAAAATTTGCTGGATTTTAAGCCCAGTGCAACTTTGCCAACAAATGAAGTCTTGTATCTTCAGAGGCAGAAGCAATTCTGTGTTTTCCTCCCAGGATAATGACTATTTTACGTGGAGCCGTGGATAACAGGCAGCATGCAATCAGACTTGCTTTACAGAAATGAGGAAACTACTGGCCTTCAGAGTGATTGCACTTTCTTCCTCTTTCTGACAATCCTTCCAGCCCAAGGTGGAGGTTCCGATCTAGGAAAGCTAGGAATATGCTTTCTGTAACATCCGAGTTAGGTAGGTTCTTTTTTGTTAAGGGCAAATCAGTTGAATGCCATTTAGTAAGCAGGGGGTTGGTTTAATTGTCTGTGTCTCTATTTGAAGCAAGAAGCAGTTTACTCTTGCTGTGGGTAAGTGGTGATATCTCAGAGAGACTGAAATAGAAACAGCTATTGAGGATGTGCATGGGTGAGAGACCTCTGCTCTCTGGACTGGCTGCTCACCAGGATGCAGGGCAATACTTAGATTCCCCAGCCGCACAGTTTCAACTCGCTCTCTTAACTGCATCCAGAGTGCTGAAATGTCCCTGAAATTCAGGCTTTGTGTCTTGCTAACCTCAGTATACCCTTGTGACAGTGCAGAAGAGCACTAATGTGGTGTTCTTATTCAAGCCACAAGCAAACACAAGATACAAAATATTTTATAAAGAAAGAATATTCTTTGCCTTTATGCTTTAAGAATATGCATACAGTAAATATTACTATTTATCCATAAATAAGATTTATGTTGTGGAAAATTTCCTTCCATGAGTGTCCTGTCTGCACAGGTCCTGTTTGCCAGTGTTCTGTAGCTGTGCCTCGAGGTAATGCACTTGGCTACTGTTTTTCATGCTTTGAAGTTGTCCCTTCCCATTTCATCTTGCTGGAGATTCTCAAGAACATCTTGCTAAGTCTGGAAAAAGCAACAAGTTTGGGCAGCCACCAATTGATTTGATGCTCAGGGAAATACATTCTTGGTCCTTTAACGCACTGGTGGCCAAGTTATTTCCATACGGTCTCTAATTTGTTGTTCTGTTTGTGAGTGGATCTCTGCTGGATGAAAGCAGCAAGTCCCCAGAAGCCTTTTCCCTATTGGTATGTACGTTCAGCTTGGCTGCTGACTCACTTATAACTGGTCCAGCTTGTTCCATTAAAGAAGTACCCTATCCTGAATTTCTGTGTTTCTGCTGATGAATACCTCAAACTCAGTTCTGACTCTGAACCTGACAGCTCATTCAAAATGCCGTTCTTCAAGGTCTTTCATCATCAACACTAGAACTTTCAAGACCAAAATTTTACCGCTTTTAGCCCTTTGTTAGTAATGAGTTTTACGCCTTAATAAAAGCTTCAGCAAAGTAGGTTCTAGCTGCAATTTCTGTAAAGTCACTGAAGAGTTTCTGATTTCATTCAGGCATTGTCAGCAGCACAAAAACAGCTTCTCAACAGTCTTCTGTAAATGACCTGTTACCTTAAGAAACAGCTTCCCATTACTTGTTCTTACATAGTTACTTTTCTACCCATATCACATAGTTAGAGTTCAGCCAAAATCTTGTTCAATCTGTTATAAAAATCTTTCCATACACTGTCTATTGCCTGGACAGAAATTAGCAGTGGGGAGGTTGTACAGAACCTCCTTGAAAATGCCTGATCTTTGCAGAATGGACTCTATCAAAAAAGCCTTCCAAATCCTCCTGGCAATACCCTAATTAGCAGCTGTTCATGAAATGTGCTTGTCACCTGTCGCTATCCTCTCAAATTGCATGTTTCCTGACCAGGAGGTTGAAGTGTTATTCCCTATAACAGCATATTAACATGCCAAGCAGGGCAACTGAAAGAGGGAAAAATGAAGCTGAAGATTTTGGTACTCTAGAAGTAAAGCAGAACCATGGCATAGCCAGAGCACTGGGCTGGCTCTGGGTGTGAACGTGTTCAGATCTCAGCTCTCCAGCTGTGTCCTTATGTGATGTATGGATCACTTCGGTTCTGTGTAAGAAAAATCAAGGTAATTTCACTTCCTTGCTTTGTTCAGTGGTGCAGAACCAAGGGCTTAAGGACAGTGTGTTGTTTCTGAGACCTTTGAGCACAGCTCAGAGGTGACAAGAAAGAAAAGCTTAAACTGAGACCAAGAGAGATGGTAGAGTGCGATGCTGGGATGTAATGTATGGTTGCAGATTGCTACTCTCAACTCTGCGGCCATGTATTTGTTTTACTGTGCAATGAGGTTAAAATCTGTAGGCTGCACTGGAATGCAGGTACAATCCTACACTGAGGTGTCTGCACCCTTGCTGTGTGAACGCAACATTCTGTATACACAATGTTTGATAAGAAATGCACTTCCAGTAGTGCAGATGTGGACTGAGGTTTCCCAGTGCCAGAGATTCAGTATAAGACTTCTCTAACCTTTTAAACTTTATTTTCTCCCTTTTCTAGAGTTTAGCTTACCCAATTTTCAGCTGTATCCTACCAGTAAAATTGCCTTTGGACTTTATTTTAAATAGATTAAATTCTTGGCCGTTGAAATCTGAACAGTAAATGCACATAATCTGGCATAGCAGTTTCCTTTGGCTCTGCATCTTAAATACCTTCACACAGATAAGGAAGTAAATTTATACTTTGTTTAACAAAACAAGCTCAGTGATGATGGATGAAGAAACTTTTCCTGCCTGGTTCCTTCTGATGTGTGTGTGTTCCTTTTCTTCTTCCCAACACCATGAGTGTTGAAGGCTTCCTTGACTGATGGGTTCATCCAGGACATCTTGGAGATAGGTAGGGAAGATAACTATTGTCTTAACAGATGATGGTGGTTGATGTGAACCAAAAAGATGAATGCATAGCTAAAAATCATCTCAGATCTTGAAACATCGAGTTTTCTGGGCTATAAATAGTGTCTATTTATTTAAAAAAAAAAAAAAAAAAGTGAAAGCTGAACCTTAGTAATCATTCTTTCTTCAGCAGCAATCGGTCTGTGCTGGGTTATTTTTATAATCCTACCTATTGATCTTCTGAAGAGCTGTTGTGTTTGAAATAATTATTTCAAAGAAAGACAGAAGAAGAAGCAAGATCGTCTTTGCACAGGAGCTTTTTTCATCACCTAAATATATTCATTGTTGAAACATCTCCCTCAAAAGAGGTAAAGATCATTCCCAGCATCCTGGGCTGCTCTTTTTCTACTCCATCTGCCAGATGTTTTGCAGCTGGCACAATTCATTAATTCTGTTCAACTTGTGTTCTCTCAAACCAGCAATGAATTTGATAATCAGCGTGTTGAGCTTTAAATATACGGTTTTCTTTTTATTCTGAGCTACTCACTGAGGAACACAACAGCTTTTTCCAGGGCTTTCTCTGGAGAGGCACAGACGCATATGGGTGCTGTGACGGAATCTCCATCTCCCTGGTACGAAACTGGTTAGTGGTGGTGGTGGAGCTTGTTGGAATACGGCTCAGTGTTTAGCCATTATTATGAATATCAGCACAGTATCTCGTCTTGCTGCAGGGCCACCGGGAAAGTCAGCATGAGCAACAGTGCTCTGTTTTTGCAGACTGAGTCATGAGAAGCCTGTTAACATCCAGGAAGCTGATACTGGGAGGTACTGGCACTAAGTGGTGGTAGAAGGATGTGGTGCTGTGCTTGAGACACCTTTTGAGCAATGAATTTGAGTGTCCCAGCTCTGTTCTTGGCTCAGTTTGGATTTTGTTGGTCAAGTAGCACTAAGAATGGACCACTAAGTTCTACAACCTTCTTGAAGGGAAAACCCGACACTTGCCAAGACAGCCCAGAGCAGACTGGGAAAGAGATCAAAAGGAAGGAAGAATTTGTAACAGGAAACACAGACAGGGGTGCAGGGATGAGGAAATTTACAGGGACAGTGGGATCAGGAATAGGGAAACTTGAGAAGTCCAAGGAGAAAAAAGCATTTCTAGGGAAAAGCCCGTATAAGTTTCCGTGGATCCAAGTGTGGATATGAATAAACAGGAAAATACAGGCAGTTACAACTATCCCCGTGGCACTTTCTACCATTGTTACAACCTTCAAAAGCTTACTGCCTGCCTGTTCTTACTCTTCTGAAAGTTAACTGTTTTCTGACAAAGCTCTTTATATACATAATTGATATAAGGCCAGGATTCTGTGCTGATTTTACTCTTGCAGATCTTACTGGAACACTCCAGGGGCATCCATTTATCAGGTCCAAAACAATGCTTTGTTTTTCCCTCTCCTCCTTGACAAAAAGCTATCAGTATGTGCCAGTGTTCAGAATCTGATGTGCTCAGGACCCTGTTGTTCTGTCACATTCCTGACAGCTTTCAGTGAGAAACAAATGGCTGCCACCTTCATCTCTACACGTGTGTGATATTAACAGCAGATCTGGTGACCCTCACAACTTCTTTCAATGTGTCTCTCTAGAATTGAAGCAATACAGACAATTTTTCCGGGAGAGGTAACAGATGGGTGACTCAATGGAGAAATCCACCCACTCCCTTGAATACCCCGCTGCTGGTAAATTCACATAGGCCGATGAACTGAGAGCAGCATGCCAGGACAGGAGCCTGATCCAGCGGTTTAAGCATTCCCCAAATGCTTCTGTCTGAGCAAAGCCAAAGACAAAACCAGTGCCCCTCTTGGTACCTGCTGTGACCTGGCAAACCTGGCACATTCCTGGCTGCTGGAGGCAACCTGAGCGGTTCAAGTGCCTTTTTATGATACTTCCTTTTTCTTGTGAAGGAAATGACATCTGACCCTTTCTCAGTAACAAAATCCCCTCCAGAACTACAGGGATTCACTGAAATTGCTGGCAGGTTTTCATGAGGCCGAAATGCTTGGAGAGCGGAAGCTGGTGGTGGTGTGGCTGCAGTTCCTGCTGGGCTCCCCACTAACATCCATCACAACACTTGTGTTGAGGCCCAGAGAGAGACACCGATGGAGGGCAGGGAGGGAGCAAAGTTCCCAGCTCTTTTTCTGCAGGTATTTTGCAGCAGGAACAGTTGGGTTTCTTTTTCTATTACGACATTTTGGGTGTGTAGAAGGGACTTCAAGGGATGGTGATGTTCATAGGTGACTGCTGCTTGTGCCAGCAGTCAGAGCTGAGCTAAGGGACTTGGTGTGGCTAGGGGACAAGGGCACTGAGTGGATGTGCAGTCTAGCCCAGCGTGTGAAGGCAGAGAGGGAAACTGTGGTGGTGCCTAATGGATTGTCCTTGCACGGCTGAGCCGGGAGTGCTTGAAGTGAATTAGGCTGTATAATTTCAGGTTGCCTTTGAGTCAAAGAAAGTTTTTGGAAGTTCATTCTTTATTGATGTGTTTTCTTTTTGCTTCAGAGAAAGAAAAGGAAATTTCCTGCAAGATGGAAAAAATTAAACCACTTTCCATCTTGCTTGTAAAAAGTGCCTCAAGAATTTTATGAATTCTTTGTTAGAGATTGCCAACACAGTTAATTGGAGGACTGGACAAAAACCCAGAATTTTTTTTTTTTCTTTATGTGAATTCTTGCCTGTGCTTTGCCTAAGAGCACTCAGTGCCTGCGCTATTGAATGTGTCCATGTGCAAAATGAAAATTATTTGCTGCTTGAAAGTTAAAGAAAAAAAGCAACAAAAACTAACCTTGAATTGCTCAAAATAATTCTAGCATTATATCTTGTTGGCTTAAGGCTGACAGTACCTCAGATGTACAAAACCAACAATGCAGCCCTTCTTTCTCTGATAAATCGGAGAAGAAAGTGAAGAGAAGCTTTTGTTGTGCCCTCAGCCCCAGATGGCACTGAACATGCCCAGTGTTCTGTGCTTCCATATTGCTAATTGGGGTGGCCTTTTCCTGCTGGGGATCTGTTCCGCACCAGCAATGGGAAGCCCTGGAGCCTTTGAGAGCCTCCCATGCCTGTTTGTGCCTGCATCTCCTCACAGCAGAGTGGTAAATTTATGAAACACCTCTGCTGGGAAACCACTGGCTTTTCTTTAGGTCTGGCTCTTGCAGCGCTGGAAGGAGCAATGATCCACGTTGAGAACAAATAGGAGAGAACAGGTTCCAACATGCTTTACTGCATGGGAATGACAATGGCACGGCAGCTACTATCATTCACTGAAGGCACGGAGGCTGGCTCCATGGAGGGATGCCACTGAGCTGAAATCTGCTCCATTATTTTCAACAGGAGATGTGCAGAGCGTAAACAGGTCAGAAATCTTTGACATGATCAGCAAAATGGTGCTGAATTAACTCCTGTGTAATTCCCTGCATTATTTACAGCAGCTCTGGGAATGTGCTCGTGTAACAGATGTCCCCACGTTTAAGAAGTGTCTCCACCTGCAGTGTGGCCAGTGGCCCCAACCTGCTCCCACTGTGGCTGGAGAATCGCAGGTATGGCAGTAAATCCGTGTCATTCCTTGGGCTCCTCTCCTGGCTCAGCCCAAGGTTTGTGCAACTGAGGTCATCCTTTGTAAAACAGCTTCCTTGAAGCTGTTTGGTTTTCCTTGAACCAATAAACCAGAGCAAAAATTACTCCTGTCTCCTGCCTGCTGCCTGATTAAGGCTTTTAGGGTCAGGATTCTCTCTTAGTAGCTGTCCTGTAATTGCTACAGTACAGTCTGGTCTCAGTCAAGCTCTTTCAGGGCTGGTTTTGTACCAGTAAGTATAGTCCAGGTTGGTTTGGAGCTGGATGCTATCATTATATCCCAGTCACATTCCTGAATGGCAGCCAAGGTTCCCTACCTGGTAAAGAAAATATATAGCCTCAAGTTTTATGACTTACTGAGACTACAGATAGAATGCAAGGTGGCAAGTCTTTCTTAAGCCACATTCATTGTCATCAGAGTGCACTGCATTTTGAAGTAAAAAGATTGTCAATTTTCTTTATGTGCTGGAAAGCACAGAGAATCAGAGAATATCTGAGTTGGAGGGGGCCGATCAGGATCATTGAGTCCTACTCCTGGCCTTACACAGCACAGCCCAAAATTCCCACCATGTGCCCTGAGAGCGTTGTCCGAATGCTTCTTGAACTCAGGCTTGGTGCTTTGACCACTTAGCTGGGGAGCCTGTTCCAGAGGCTTCACCTGCCAGAGAGGGTGTGTTTTGTAGCATGAGGGGACTCTCTCATCTGCTGCTGTGAATGTCACCTCCAGGGCTGACAGCTCACTGACTCAGACCTGCAGTTCAGCAGCCAGACCCTGTTAATGTGCCCGGCACAGCCCAAGATGCTCCTGCTCCCCCGCAAGCAGCAATGCTGCTGTCAGGGCCTGGATGGGAGCCTGGGACCCCCATGGGAAAACACATTTGGAGAAAGGAGGAAAAGAGGAGGAGGACACATGGAGGATGGAGGGCTCAGTATCACAGTCCAGCAGCCACAGGATTAATGCTCAGCTGCTTTTTGTCTCGCATGATATACCCAAGAGATGGGAGTTAAGAGAACCGAGCAGTGACTGTGAGTGAGTGGCACTGGCACAGTGAAATCAGTCGTGTCAGTGGTTTTTGAGCACAACTGGCGCTGTCAGCTGGGTGCTGGGAAAGGGGAAGAAACGCGGGTCTGATTGTGCTGTCCTGAGCCCTGTGCTGATGTGCAGGGGACAGGGAGGCAGTGGGATGGGCACAGCCAGCGCAGTGGCTTCAGAGCACAGGGACACCAGTGCCCAGGGACTGAAAGCCTCATGGTGGGGCGAGAACCAGCCTGGATCTTGCACGGTCTGGGGAGAACAGATACTGTTGTCCTCTATTATGGATCTGCTCCTTTACCTCTGGGATCATGGTTTTGAGACAGCTTGGCCTGGACTGGACACGCCACATGAGCTGAAGTGCCTCGTTTCATATGAACACAGTTGGGTCTTGGAATAACTTCTGCCAGACATTTATCTTCCGCGTGCTGATTGCTGATATTCACCTCCCTTAGACCCAGGCGAGATGCAAGAACCCTGTAATTCTTTTCTTTCAGCACATTAGTGTAAAGCCTCATGAATCTCTATTAAATTTGAGAGAGAACATGAAGCTAGTTTGCAGCTGCCTTGTTGATTTTATATTTCCTCTCATTTCAGTGCCTTGCCATGAAGCTGAGAATTAAATGGCTAATAAGGCATCTGCTCCAAGCAGGAGTCTCAAGATTGTGACAAAAACAGCTTACATCAGGGTTTGGGTTATTGGTTTTTCTTGCCATCATATAGTAATGTTATTAAGATCGTTAGAGATACTTGGTTAGAGGTAGTGACAGTCAAAGGCAGCTTAGCTCACAGAGCAGGTAAGTAGGTGTCTCCCAGAGATAGCTGGGTGCTGGGGCTGTGTCTGGGAGGTGGCTGGAGCTGTAGGGTTGGGCAGCATCCACAAGCAGAGGACTATGGAGGCACAGGAACCTGGCTGGCTGCTGCTCTCTGCATAACCTGTGATAGATAAGCGGAAATCCTTGAAGAAATGGACTCTGAAAGAAACACGAGTGTGCTCTGTTTTGGGGTGGCAGATGGAAAATGCACCAAAACATCTCCCAGTCTCCATCTGGAAGAGCAGTGCCCAAAGGGAAAGAAACCCTCTCCGGGAGCAGGAGGCAGAGGGTCAGTCTTACTGTCAAACAGGGAGTTGGCTGTGGGCCTGGGAAGTGACAGCAGTCCTGTGGCATTCTGCACTCATCCCATAAGGACCTCCAAGCTCTGCACAGGCCTGAGCCCGTCTGCTCATGGGCAGGGGATAGGGCTGAGCCAGCTGAGCTGCGGACAGAGAGACTTGGTGACAAAACAGAGCTGATGGGGCTGCTCTGAGCCCTGAGCGCCTGTGCATGGGGGCAGGAATGGGATGGGTCTATCTCAGGAGGCAAGCTCAAGGGGCATCTTGGAGAGCAGAAGATGCACTCTGTTACTTGTCTTGGGTGTGCATAGATACAAATTTTTTTGTTTTAAAAAAATATTTAAAAATATATTGTCAGATCTGTCATTTTCATGTTAATTTGAACACCAAGTTCATACTAATTCAATTAATTAAAGCTATATCTTGATGGAATGGGTCTTATCCATTGTGACTCAGGCCTTTGTTACTGTGATTAGCAATGCCTTGAAAATAAATTATATTTTCAGATGTGCTGGGCATTGCTCCTGTTGTTTCCAGTTAGGAAGTGTTGCTTATTGCAGGAATCACAAAGCCACAGAGACTGCTACAGTGATGGGCCTAGGAAAAATAAAACCTTTTTCTTATGAATGAAATACTGAATATTTTCATTAAAATATTAATTTTCTTTTTTGTTTTCCTTAATGGAAATTTGTTGGAGGCCAATAACACACATTTTTAAAGATGAGGTGCAGGCACTGACGCACCAAACTGCCATTACAAGCCAAATGGACCTCGGCTCATGGCTGTCAGAAATGGGGATGCTTTGGCTTTCTGTGTTAAAAAAAAACCATTAGCAACAGAGCAATGATCATGTGTGAAACACAGCTGGTTCCATGCTGCATTGTAGGTGGTTTTGTACAAAGACCTGTCTGCTGGGACCTTCCAAAATTGGATGTTCCTTGTCATGTTTAACTCTCTCGCCAGTGTCTCGGCTGTGGTACCCAGAAATGCAGAGATGTCCCCGCTGCTGCAGAGGCCATGCAGACAAAGAACTTCACAGTCATTCTAGTGATTAAACCTTCATTAAAGTTCACCTTTACCATCTTCAGCCCCTACATTTTTAAGTACTGTTATAATTAACTTTTAAATGAAGACTTATCTCTAATAAGCAACTGTGTTTGCTGGGTCTGGCTGAATTAGAATCAAATTGAAGCATATGGATATTTTTATTCTTTGCTTTCCCACCTCCCCAGGCTTAGCAGGCAGGCTCATCTCAAGTGTAATATCACCAATTTCAGGGATTAATTAGACCCACATTTTATGGTATAGTTAAAATACTATTTTAAAAAAATTCCGCAAGAGATTTTCAGTTCTGCTCTAAACCTCTAGCGTTGTGTGAATGACCGAGACAGATTTGTACCAGCAAAGACAATTTTGACTGATGGATTAGTGTGATTTGACATTTACTTGGTTTTAGTTTTTTCCTTCCCTGTAGATGAAATTCACTGTTAAAATTGGGATTTGCTTTGCTAGAAATCATTCCAAGGCACAACCTTAGCCCCTGCTTTTGAATTTTTTACATAAACACCAATAGGAGGAGATTGGTGGTGACTGATTTTGGGGAGGACTTGCCTGCCTTCTGGGTCCTGCAGAAGGCTTCAATCCCTTCTGCTCTGTGGATTCCTACTTCTCCTTCTGCCCTCTAGTAGCTACCACAGACTGATGTAAGTGCTGTCCAGCCATGGGTGCATTATACAGATACATTTCACCCCTATAAAATGCCCAGGATGGAAAGAACAGTGTGCTTGTCCTCTCTCAGCTACTCAAACACTCCTGCCTCGGTTTGCTGCATGCTCCAATTCTTCCTCTTCCCACTCCCCTGAAAGAGTGGCATTTCTTCCCCCTCTCCTTGGAAAGGGAGTGCTACTAAAGTTTATAGAATTGTTTCCAGGACGTAGGATGTTGTAGGATCATTTCCAGCACACTTCAGAGCATGGGCTTCAGGTGAATTTGTTTGGCTCAAGCACCTTGGCATCAGCACCAGGCTGAGAACTTCTGCATGCAGGGCTGTCCTCCCTTCATCTTCACTTGAGACAGTCCTGCCTGACCCTCAAATGCTGCTTATGCAAATCCTCCTTTGCATAGCTAATGGCTGTTTATTGATGCCAACCTGACCAAAATACGTCATTGCTTATTAAAACTGCATGGCCTTCCCCTGGCCTTGAATTTATCCGTGAAGTCTAACTTAAAAAGATGTTAAGAGTCCCTGAGTGACCATTCTCTTGGCTCATGGTTTCTGAAGTGGCTACAAAGAGTTTTCCCAGTGACCTGTCAGTACTGTGCAAGCTGCTTTTGCTGGTTTTTTGCTCTGGATCTCCCAGTTTTACCCAGGTGAACATGTTGCCATGTTTTTCAGGCTGCTGTTAACTCCACCAGACCAGTGGCTGCCGCCGTGTTCTCAGTCAGGAGTCGTCGTGCCGCAGTTGTGTTCTGGGAGATGGAGGCAGGTACCACAGGTCCAAGACAGGTACTCACTTCCCTTCCATTTTAAACATCTAATTCTACCTTCAGCAAGGCTGGTCTTCACCCCTTCCCCTTTGCTCCCATCAAGTTAGTGTTAAACACCTTCCACATCTTGTCCCTTTTGGTTTTAACATGCTCAGATTAACAATGACCATGTTCAGTGGGTAGGAAAGAATATATATATTCCACTTGACTTTGCTAGTGCTGTTCAGGTCAATAGGAAGGAATTTTTCTGGTGATAAAGGAAAAGGCCATTTAAAAATAAAGCTGTGACAGCTTGTGCTGCTAGCACATGAACTGAAAGGATGAGTTCATTTTGGGAATGTTACCTCCTCTCCTAAAATACTTCACAATCCGTTTCTAGTCACAGCAGGTACGTGTTTGGCCCCAGCAAGCCTCAGAGAGCAGGGTGATGCTGATGGCCAAGAAGAAGAGCAATGGAGAGGCTCTAAAGATCAGGAGAACTAGTTTCCGGCTCTGCCACAAAACCCTGGGCTGATACCTCAGTTTGGAGGAGTCTTGTGTTCTGCAGGCAATGGCCCCAGGCAGGGAACACCTGGCTCATGGGAACACAGAGTCTTCCAAAGCTGACCCTGCTGTGTGGGCAGCCAAGACAAGTCTGGGGCTGCAAAGGCTACAGGACACCTGTGGTGGGGCAAAGGGCTGAGCTGCTTTACCCAGGTAAAGATGTGGTTTTTTCTTCTACTGCCATAAAGACAGGTGACAGATGATCTCCTCACAGAGTTTGGGGATCCCTTCCTTGCTGCTCCTTGTAGACATTTCTCTTTCCTCTTCCCCTCCCCACACTTACA
This sequence comes from Platysteira castanea, assembly GCA_013397175.1. Taxonomy (NCBI): domain Eukaryota; kingdom Metazoa; phylum Chordata; class Aves; order Passeriformes; genus Platysteira; species Platysteira castanea. Next base: position 62,953 of record VYXC01003456.1, on the reverse strand, counting down.
TTTTTGTGGGGTAGGATGTTAAATTACAGAGAAGGAAATCATGACATGGCTGGACCAGGGGCAGTGACATCAGGACAAAGCTCCCACAAAGGGCTGAAACCAGTGCAGTGCTGCCTGCTGGCCTTATGAGAACATCCTGACAGCATCTGGTGGGGGAAGAGAATGGAGTGGGGTGTGAAATCCCTGTCAGGCGTGGCCAAGAGCCAGAGATGGGGCTGGCTTGAACTGGGACGAAATGCTCTGTGATTGTCTGGGGGGTTAAAATCAGGAGCCCTCTAGCTCCACTGCATCCCTATGATCTGCTCTCAGGTGTGCTGGGGAAGAGAGGAGGAGAAGAGGCACAATTCCGCCCTGCTGAGTATCACGGGAACAATGATGAAATGCCTGTCAGGAACACTTGTCCCGGTGTCAGGCTCAGGAGAGCAGCTGGATGCTGCAGTCTGCTGTCATGCTGGGATAGGGACCGATTCCACTCTCTGCTGCACTGGAGGGTTGTTTGCTCAGGCTCTGCAAGGTGGTGATTGCTGGAGCTCTGGGACATTGCGGCAGCTTGTAAAGGTCAAGACAAAACCTCTCAGCCCTGTGTTTGGTTTGCTTGTCACTACCTGAGCTGCCAGGGCTGCCCTGCAGCACGGGGGCCTCTGTAACTCCCAGGGTGATGTCCTGGCTGTGCATGGGAGCTGCATTGCTATTTGACAGGGCAGAGGCTGAGGCATTTCTTTCACGGGTACAAAACCTAGCTCTTAAAAACCCACACAGTCACCCCAAATACCTACTAAGCCCATAAAGCAAGACAGAAGAACCCCCAACACAAATTACCTATACAGTTAAGCTCCACTTTTGCCTCACTGCCAGTGCTCAAGTGTAGCACAGTAGTTTCCCACAGCTCCACACCTGTTGCTCACACTGGGAGCAGAGATATTGCAGTACCTGGAACATGTTCGGGGTAAGTGAGGATAGAAGAAAATACTTCAGTATGGGGCCAGCTAAGAGTCGTCACACAACTAGATGAGACTTGTACCTTAAGCACCTGAAAGTCTCATCGAACAGAACCTGCTCACGAAGGATTTGCAATTTATGTTGAAGTCTCTGAATGTAGCCCTTACACTTCTGGGGATCAGGCTGATGTGCCCACTCTAAGGGTGTCTCAGCAACATGTCACATACCAGCTTTACTCACTGCATTACAATAGCATTCAACAGGATTTAAATTAGCTTCAGCACTCTAATCATGTTGCTTCTGTAACAGCAGCAAGATAACTCCCAGGCGTTGGTTATGTTGCCTCAGAGGGAAAGAGATTTCAGATGTCTTCAGCAGAAATGCACCGTGTGAGCCATGGTTATAATTTCATTAACAGGATGCTACTCGGCTCCTACTGGGAGTTGGAGGAGATTAGCATTATAATGGGGATCAGGCGCCTTTCCTTGTGTTCACACCGATCTCCAGCCTGCAGGAGGATGAGCTGTCGGAAGACTTGGTCCTCAGACTCTAGCCTGGTATTTGACGCAAACTTGAGGCTTCTCAGAACATGCTGAGCTCTGCACAGCCCCTGCCTGGGGAGGCAGTGCTGCTGTCGGCTGGCGGTTGGGACATTTGCTGTGCTACCTGCCGGGCACTGGCATCCCATGCTCCATGAAGGGTTGTTCCCATCCTCAATGAACCTCCAGCAGTGAGGCCAGACTTAGAGCGATGGTCAGGGCAGTTGGGGACTGGTTTCAGTGGTATATAGTGGGATGCTGTGTGTGAGGGGAGGAGCCAAGTACCAGCATCATGTGCCTGCCATCCCTCACTTCCCTGGAACTGCCTGTCCCATGGCAGGAGTTTGCTTCACAAAGCCCAAGGGACATCCCTTGCAGGACAAACCTTTATCAGGCACTCAGGTACATCCAGCTAGATTTGAGCTGCTTACAGAGCCAAGAAGGTGTCCTGGGTTACAGTGTATTCTATTACCATCTTCATGAGCTCTTGAAACCAGGTGTAGCAATGTTCCCTGGGCCCTCTCTCTGGACTATCTCCTGTTAATGGGCCCAACAAGGCCTTGCCACATGACTCACCATCCCATTGTGAGATGCTCCCCCCACGGGGAAGGAGCCAAGCATTCCCACCTGGATATAGTCTGGGCTTTGGAACGGCACAGCAGCCTGACCTACTCGATTGCCAGAGGACAAGAGCTACGCAACCTCCACTGGACTTTCCGAGGAGGACCAGACCTTTTTCTACAAGATCATTGCTTCAACAGAACCACTGCAAAGACAACTGCAGCTCTCACCTGACCGGACTGCTACCACCACCCTGCCCGGCAGGATGCCAGGTCGTACCCTGACTCTGTCAGGTTAAACCAGTGTTTCTGTATTATTGCTTTGTTTTATACATATATTAGTAAAAGAACTGTTATTCCTATTCCCCATATCTTTGCCTGAAAGCCCCCTAATTTCAAAATTACAATAATCTGGCGGGAAGAGGGTTGCATCTTCCATTCCAAGGGAGGCTCCTGCCTTCCTTAGCAGACACCTGTCTTTCAAACCAAGACAGAAGCGTAGACTGACTGTCCAAGTACCTCCAGCATTCTGGAAACCTTCAGGTCACCTCCAGCCTCCTCCCTCCTACTCATGCCAACTACAGTGCCCAGCTTTGGGGATGAACAGGTGGGTATCCATGCACTGAAAGGTCTGGATGCTTGCCAAGGGACACTTACAAGTACTGACACTTAACTCCCTGCCTGCTCTGCAGACAGGAAAATGCAGCCCCAGCATGCCTGAGCTGTACAAGGCTGACATTTCCAAGAGCCCTGAACACCTCTTGCTCAGACTATTGTGCCATCCCTGGCTGTGAACACCATGCTGAGCACTCAGCATGCATCCTGTGGGAAAGCCAAAGAGAAGCTGGATGCATTGGCATCACTGACTATGCACGTGGGAAAGATGTGCATAGTCCATGCTCATCAGGCAGGAGAACTGGGACAGCCCAGCCAGGGCAGCCCCTTCCCACAGCCACCGGACTGGCAGCTTCCCACAGTCCAGGTCTCAGCCCTGCCACCAGCCTGGGGATACTGCAAACAGCAGTGGGAAGAACAGGCATAGATGTCTCCTCCAACAGAACTGCACTGAAACTGGCACACACCCAGCAGGGATATCCACAGGTGCATTTAACCTTTGTAACACAGGAATGACGGGCACGTGCCACACAACTGCAGGCAGAATGGAGGCAGGAGCTTTCCAGGAGCTTTCAAGCGGTTCCTGAGCATTTTTAGAGATCACAGCAGCCCAGTCCCAGCAGAGGCAGTGCACATGTTCACACACACACAACCCCCATGGGAGCAGCAAGACCCCGATCCCGAGAGGGGACAGGGACATGTAAGAATGGCAGCAGGCCCAGGGCACAAAGCTCTCTGTGCCACTTTTCCTATTGCTTTTTTAAGTAGTCCAAGTTTAAGCAAGGTTTCTCTGGGATTTCTCCTGGAACTCCACTGTTTTTCCATCACTATGGCACCATCTCAAGTACTTTCATGTGCAGGAGGCCCCGAGGCAGTTGGTTTTGCTCAGCAGATTTCTCACCTTATCACTTACTCCCATGGTTCATTTTCCTCAGCTCCCTCTATGCATTCCAGCTCAAAACATAAGATTTAATGCAACCTGTCAGTGTCAGGGTCAGATCCAGCAGGTTCACCCCAGCTTGGGACTCTCACTGGGTGCCATTACCCCAGTAAAGAGCTGGCACAGCCCTGCACCAGCCGGAACACCAGGGCTGAGATGGCCCTGGAGGCATTTCCTATCTTTCAGCAGGGCTGGGCATGATGTGGTGCTTGAATTGGTCTTTGGGTTTTAGATATTCAACTTTTTTCCCAGCTGCCTCAGCCGCTGGCTGCTCTGCACCTGATGGATGGGATCCCACCACAGCTGATGCCCCAGCTTCTGACCCCTCCAGCCTTCCCCTGCTTGGGAGGTGCTTCTTTTCTCTCCCAAATTAAATCATTTAGAAAGCCAAACTTTAAAAGGAAAGTGATAAAGCTCGATTCAACTCTCTTATTGCTTTTGAAAAAAAAACCTTTGAAATAACCTTGCTAGCAAAATCCCCCAGTTGTCTGAGCCAGGCCTCCAGACAGATTGTCAATCAACATGTCACAAGCTGAAAGAAGATATATGGCCAGACTTAATTGATGAGACGTTCTGACATTGCTAAAGTGGGTATCTGCCTCTGTAGGGTACAGAGTATGTGTGCATATAACAGATTGCTGGCTTTTGATGTAGGCCACATAATTTGGTGTTTTCTTGACTGACAGAAAGCACAAGCATGTATTAAAGCATTATAAAAACAGGTCAGAGGACTTGTGGTTTTCCCTGGCCAAAGAACAGTCTGTAGTGTCTAAGTAGTGTTAAAACTAGTACTATTTTCCACTGGAAAAGGCAATCTAATGATACCTTATAGCTTTAAAAATTTTCATTTGTTTTTTTCTTGGTCTTCTTTCTTCGTGAAGTGACTATGTTCTACTTCTCGTTAATTAACCTCTGAACTTCTCATCATTGCTTAAACAAGACATCAACATCCTTTCGTGGGCTGTTATTGAAAAGCAATGGGAACAAGGATAGGAATGCTGCTAGTGAAGAGAAAATTACACTTTGGTTTGCATTAACATGGCAGTTCTGACCCATCCTTCTGCCTGGCTCACTATTACAAGATTTTGATGGAGGCCTTTCTGTATTGGGGACAGTGCAGCAAAGCTAAGCCTGCAGAACATGAGCTTCTTTTGTATTGTTTTATAATTCATGGGTGTTAATGCCTTAAACACGTCCTGTGAGAAGAACATGGTGCAGCAGGAGGCAGAAATGGCTGGTGTTGTTCCAGATGGTCTGCTCAGTGGCAACGTGGCCTTGAGCTGAGTCTGTGGGTGTTGCAGCTGCCACCAACGTTCCTGTAGTGCCAAGGGATTCCAGCAGTAGACTGAGATGACCCCATGTTGGATGCCTCACAAACCTGGAATAAAGAGAAGAAGATGGAAAATGAGACATGTCTGCAAGCAAGGGAGATAAAGGAAATTACAGAAAAATATAGTTCAAATTCTTGGAGTACAGTTGTACCGGAAAAAATATACTGGGATTGGGTGGTGGTGTCCTGGTCTTACAGTGTATTTATAAGAGGCAAAGGGAGGATAGCAGGGCTGCCTCGGGCTTGCTTAGAAGGAATATTCCCAGGCAGAAGGGGCAGCATGGAAGAATGTGAGTGTGGGTGTTTGAGCAAGGGAAGGAAGAGGTGGATTTCACGGCCAGGTGGACAAAGGAGCTGATTTCCTGGTGCTAAATGAGCAATAAAAGACAAAGCAGGGCTGTCTGTGAAAATCTTTGAAATAAAGAGGAGCAGTTTATTTTATCTGATATAAAGAATTCCACAGAGAGCTGCTTGAGAGTAGTGTTGAGAGATCAGAGTGTTAGACTTGGAAAAAGACCTCTGAAACAGGATTTGCTATGGGCATCTGTAGGAATGTGGCTGGCAGGGACATAAAAGGGTTCTCCAGCAGAGGAGAAGCAGGCTGGGAAGAGCTGCAGCTTCAGGGGAAGCCAGGAAGGCTGAAGTTTTCAGGTGCTACGTGAGAGAAATCTGCAAGATTTAGACATTAGAGTGTGTTAGAGAGGACTAAGCTGTGCTGATAGTGGGCTTTGGTTGAATAATGGTTAGTGCTGTCTCAGCCTGCGGAGCTGGAGCTGGCAGATGGACATCCATGAGATGCTGGAGGCTCTTTGTGCCAGTGTGTGATTATGCAGAGAACAAAAGTCCTGCGGCCAAGAGCACTGTGAACATCTCTGCAGGATCTGTCTACTCTAGAGCCCTGGCCTGCAGGAAAATACTGCTTTCCATGCCCCTTCCAACTTTGGTTTCCCTCCTTTAGTATAAGATATGAAAAATGTCAGTAGGTTGATTTTTCAGTTGGACAACAAGGAAGCAAAAAAGCTGTATACTCCTAAGCCAGTTGTAAATGCCCTGACCCACTTTGGTTTTACTCAGGGTAAAGAAGAATTTCTAAACTTCCCATGACTAGTGCTTAACATATGTGCAACTAGGTGTCTGCCACTGGTCTTGGAAAAATAACTGCTTCCTTTTACAATTTTATTGGTCACCCATCAGTCTTAAAAGTAGGAAATCAAATAAATAGTTTCCGGATGATATTAATTACAAGCGAGCAAATTATACTCCAGCAAGTGCTTTATCTCATGGCTACCAAAACCTCTAGAGAACAGCAGGATAATATCACAAATGTTCTCATTCTCAGACTTTGCAGGGTCTGAGATTCACCACTTGGACTTGGGAGGAAGTCCTTGCTGCCCCTCGGGAATTCCGTGTGTGCTGTTAGAGCGACTGCTCACAGAGAGGGACCACGGCAGCAGCCTGGGCCCCACTCTGCACAGCAGTTTCTGTCCCCCCGGTTGATAGGGCAGAAAATTCTCATTTCTCAACTTGCCAAAACACAAGCAACTGCAGTGATATAACAGGGTAGAAAAAGTCATAGTATCTACCGATAAGAACTGCTGCATATTTAATGCAAAGGATATTTTTGGTATAGCTGTGTAATTGGGAAATTAAATCACCTGGATGTTGTCATACATACTAATTATGCTAAAAACACTGAGGAAAAATCTTCATCTTCCACATAGCATGTATACCTAGAAGAGAACGACATTTTAAATTCAGACTTGTCATCTTGGTGAAAATATTTTAAGTATGTGCATTTGGCTGGAATGTATGTGGAAGGAAAACAAATTGTGTACTTGTTTACAGGTTTTTCCAAACACTGACAATAATGGGCAGATCAGGGAAATTTGAACTTCAAATCAGCTTTACTAGCACTTCTTGTTTAACAATAAAGTTTTGTGCTAAAATAGATCATAGGTATCACCACAAATAGCTCTCTGCTCTGGGTGTCTATTTGCTTGCTCTTACTTACAGCTTCTTGCAGTTATCTCTATTTTGTTGTTGTGCAAAGCAAATATTTTGGCTAAAATGTGTTGAAATGCTGTTTTAACTGAGTCATTCATTTGCAACAAATAAAGCATAAAGAATGCATTTTGGAAACGACAAAAAAGTCAATTAAAATCATCATGCTGTTCCTTCCTTAAATAAATTATATTCAGCAACTTGCCTAGGTAATGAATGGCATGAAAACTCCATCCACCCTCATATAGTTCTTATGACATGAGCACGGAGTTAAACCTGTGCCACTGAAGTGGGTTTTTTGTTTACTGAAAAGGAAAGAGAGGAAAAATATTCACAGTTCAGTTTATTATAACCAGGTTCTTTTTATTGCCCAGCTCTGCTCTCTGTAGCTGTAAGGAGCTGATGGCATCCACACAATTTGCCTCATTATTTTGGGCACAGCTTCCACCTTCCCAGGGAGACCTGCTCTTCTATTAGATTCATTAGGTTAGAGGGAAGTTAGTGTGATTACTCATATGCTTAAATTTGAGTATATATACTATATATATTCAAATAGAGTATTTAGAGCCTCTCTGATATTTCTTTGGGCCTTGATGGTCAAGCAGTGTTTTATTAACGGAGGAAGACTCATGCAATAAAATTAAACTATTAAAGATGCTCTCCCAGCTCTATGTACCTGGCATGGCTGCGGACTCTTTCGGTCTTGTAATTTATGGCAGAAATCTGCCATCTTGTCTCTTGTAAGTGCTTGCTAAAAATGTTTAGAAATATGTTGGGAATTACTTTCAACGGAGTATGGACAAAGCAACTACTCATCCAGTGTAAGTAATCATTCACATTGCAGGTTCTTGTGGTGCAAAACAGATTGAGGTGCTGACGCAGAACACGCGCTAATAACTAATACCTGAGCAGGTGGGGAAACAGGGCATTGAGATCTACAGAGGTCAGAGATTGGGAATTCAGTGACACTTGGCCCCCTAAAAACTCTGAGGCTTTTGTGGGGTGAGAAACAACTGTGGAAACAATATTCTCTTGCAACATGCAAGTTTAGTACATTCTACATTTGGTGAAAATGGGTATGCTCTTGCATTTAATGTCACAGGAAAGAATCTAAAACGATTAAAGCACGTTTGACATGGACCAACATCTTCTGTTTGGCCTGCTGTTACTCTGCTTAAAACACCTGCTCTGACAGAAACTGTGAAGATTTTTGTCCCTGATGTGCTGCTGGGAGAGGATGACCTAGGAGGGGAAGATTAAATGGTAGCATGTGCCCTAAAATCTTGACCCCCTGAATTTAAGAGCAAGACTCTTCCAGCTGGAGTGGGCTCAAGCCTTTATCTTTGGTCCATCAGCTCAGTGGCTGCCCATGATGAATGTTTATTCTTCATTGCCTACTTTTGACAAATGGGATGAAAGGTCAGTGTGGATCGTGCAGCATTTTTCAGAACTGCAAGGAAGGCAGTTGAGGTAACCTTGCCGCTACAGCCTGATGTGGCCAGCACGGGAGAGGAGGCACTGTGGATGTGGGTTAGGACCAAGCTCTGGGCTCCAGGCTGCCCAGCACAAGGACCAGTCTGCCAGACAAACTGTGCCCTGCAGAGGGGCAGAGCGTGCTGAGTTTGTGCTGAGCAGTTCTCAGAGGACCCAAAATCCCTAGAAAGTACTTTAAGGTGCTGCTGAAGCCTTTGTCAGTGATAACCTCAAGCCCATGACATGTCAGCAAACTTATGCTGACAGTTTTCACCCTGCCAAGGCTGCCACGACAGAGGCTGCTCATCCCGAGAGGAGGGCTGCAGGTTTGTCCCAAACTCGGGGATTCTGACACATTGCTATGCACTCCTCCCAGCCCTGCCTGGCCATGCTTCCTCTGCCTTCCTCCCGAGGATGGCTCTGAACTGCCCACGGTCACGTCAACTGTCAAAAGAAATGATTCCTAATAAGAAGAGATTCCAGAGCTGCTTAGCAGGATGTTACAACATGTGATGTTGCTAAGCAATCTCAGGCTGGCTTGACTGCCTGGAATAACGCTTCTCTGTTGGAAAATCCGGAATAAGTTGAGGGTGGTCGGTGGCTGCTGCTTTCTGCTCAGAGCAGAGGAGTCAGGAATAGAGCAAGTAACAGTCCTTGTCCCGTCGGGGCTAGTGTGACGGTTATTGAAAGTGAGAAAGAGCTCTCCCTCGAGAACAGCGGCAGCTGCGGGATGGAGGGGAGGAGGCGGGAGCAGCAGGCAGTGCACAGGTTTGGAGTGAGTCCTGCAGACTGGAGGGGGATGCACAGAGACGGCAGAGAACCACTCCCTAGAGTGCCACGGGCTTTGTGCCAAAGTGGCCGTGAACATCTTTCCACGGTGAATTTAAGTGGTTGTTGGAAATGATACCAAGTTTATATAACTTTAGTCAGGAGTTTTGTTCGCCTTTGCCCAGGGGGAAAGGAATTGAAGTTTCTTTTCAAAGGACTGTTTCCCCACTCGAGGTCTGATGAGCTTAACATCTCAACAAGACTGGGAATAGCACAGAAGACAGACAAAACATAACGACCGTTAACGAACGTCAGCTCCAAACATCACCCCTGGCATGGTCGGAGACACGTTGTCTGGGAAAAGAGAGATAAGAAAACGAAGAATGAGAACCTAACCAACATCGAAGGCAAAGAGATCAATAACCAGGAGGAAACCAAATACTAAGAACTGTTTAATTTGAGACCAATGAACATTGAACTAATTAATTTCTCTGAGTTTTGACTGTATAAGTATGTGGAAAATCTAGTAAAGACAATGTGTGATGGAAGGATTTTCTCTGTACCACCCGGGCAATGTGTGGATGAAATGATTTCTGTTCCACATCCTGGCCAAAACAACATCCTGGTCAGAGTAAAGTAGTGCCTTAATGTTCTAACACTAAAAATGTTGTTGGAAAGTTTTTGTTTTTCCCGCAGTTTCAGTGACATGGTGAGTGGGAGCTGTTAGCCCTGCCGTTTGGAAGCCTTTCTCTGCACCTGTGGAACCAGGAGCTGGGCTTTGCTGGTCTCTTTAAGAGGCTGCACTTTGTTTTAGTATGGAGCAAAGCTCTCGAGATAATAGCCCTTTAATTACAAGAAGAATCTGTTGGTGAAGCTGTGAGCCCTGTAATCCAGGTGTTTCCCCTCTGATTTCTCTGGTGCTGGAGCAGTAACTTCAGCTCACAGGGACACAGGGCAGTGCAAACTCGCCCACAGGAAGTGAGGTTTCCCTGCCAGTTCTCTTTAACCAATTTCTCTTGGACTAAGATTTCTTCCTCCCTTATCCACTGGTTTTCTCCAGCCCTGTCTGATATTAAATATCTCCAGAAGCAGCTACGGTGCATTGCTGGATTAATCTGTTTGTGCAGAAGATGTCATATCAATGTCCATTACAATTTTCCCTGAGCAGCACCTAGAAGCAATTTTTCATCTCTGTCCATTCTTCATTATCTCAATTTTTTAATTTATCTTAAAACAGAAAGTGCTAATTTATTTTAAATAACCCAAACTTTAAAAACAATTTGCAAAGCTGTTGAGTGTATTAATATGCCAGTAGGAACTGGGGAAGGCAGATGCTGAGTAGGAAGTACATGCTCATCCTAAACTGGCAGGAGCTAGAGCTGTCAGGGTGTCCCCTGCCATCTGGCCTGTCGGAGCATGTGGCAGATTCACAGCTCTCGAGGGAAGACACGCTGGAGAGGCCATAGGATCCCATTATGCTGTTTATGGGAACAAGCCAGACATTTTTCTCGCTGAGACGAAGTATCAGTCGGGGATGCTTCAACCACGCGGTCTTTTCCATAGCCCCTCCTTAAAAAGTGGGAGATGAAGCTGGTACTTACAGAAATGTTGACGTTTAGAAAAAAAATGTGCCGGAGCCCCGAGGGATTTCAGCCAGACACAGACACCAAAACGGGAGGGGACTGAGCCCGCTCCTGCCCGCGCGGCGCAGGGGGAGCAGGCCGGGATCGGTGCCAGCGCTCGGCGCTGAGCCGCGGCCAAACCACGCTTGTGAACCCCCCAACGCCCGCGGAGCCCTGACACCGCCTCCCTTATTAGCATCCCTTCCTCCTCCTTCTCCTCCTCCGCCGGCCGGCCGCAGAGGGGTGCATGGCAGCGGCGCCGGAGCCTCGGCGGCCCCCGGCAGCAGCAGCAGCTCCCGCTGCTGAGCCGCGCTCTGCTCCGCGCCAGCGCCAGCAGCAACCTTGCCGCTTCATAGGCTGCGTTAGCGGGGCGATGTGACGGCGCACCCGGCGGCGGAAGCCTCCCCGGCAGCGCGGAGCAGCGCGGAGCGGAGTCCCCCCAGCCTCCCTCCCCGGCGGGGCGGAGCGGAGCCCCCCGCCTCTCCTCCTCCTTCCCTGCCACCCTCCCTCCCCGGCGGNATTTATCTACGTGGTGCTGCTCGTTGCAGCTGGTGCCCCCCCTCGCAGACGGAAGGGTCTGTTTATCCCCCTCGCACCCACTGCCCCCCACCCCATACCCGCTGCACCGAGCCCTTTGGAAGCCAGAGTCCCCCTCCCCTGCACCCAGTGCACCCCACCATACCCCGTGCATGGTGCTTCTCCTCCACCCCAGCCTGGTGACCCAACTTTCCCCCAGCCCGGCATCGTGGGGCGATGGCCCCACCAGCTTTCACACATGGATGGTGATTTCTCAGGCGCTGGCAAAGGGCTGGCCTGTCTCGAGGGCTCCCTCCCTGCCTGCCATGGAGCCACACAAACTCCAGCAGCATGCAGGGTAAAACGGCACGTTTGGAGTCAGAGCGATCCCCGAGACATGCTCGCAGATGTGTTTAAGGGCTGCTCTGTGGCGGCAGCAGGCGGGGAGGGTTGGCTTCATTGCGGGGGTCTGCACAGCACGGGCATCCTTGTGGTCCTATTTCACCCCTCACAGGTGCCTGCTTATTCTGCAGGGATATAACAGGTTTTAGCAGGCATGGAGAGCTTAGGTCATGTCTCTGCCAGGTCACGGTGCCAGCAGGTCTATACAGTTTCACCCCTCTGAGAGGGAAGAAATTAAGGGCTTTCTCCTGGACGAGGAGAAGTTTGTTGTAGCTTATACCAGTTGTAGCTCATACCAGTTGTACCTCAGAGAAGCCCCACGACTCTATCAAACCTGGGTGTCAGAAAGCCAGCTGTGGCTGGGTGTGAGTGGGCAGTCCTGGGGCTGGACCCGCCAGTTTGGAGAAATTCCCTGAAATTCAGCGAATTTCAAAATGCTGCCAGTGCACTGCTGTTAAGGCGGGAGGGAGGAAGGGTTTGCAGCACGGCAGGGTTATCTAATGAGCAGGGCTTGCTCAGAGCAGTGCGCCAGGACGCTGCCTCCGCCGCCCAGGCTCCGGCTCCAAGCGTGTGCTTCGGCTCACTGGCTCTGGCTCAGACACCTGCCAGGGAGGACAAAGCCTATCGTTCCCCATCTGTTCCTAGGAGAATAGACAATGTGGTGAATATAAACTATACCTGCATCATTACGGTGCATTCACTTTCCTCTGTAACCAAATGTTAAAGCTGGAATTAATATTTCATGCAAAAAGCACACAAATTGATGTATTCTGCCCCAATCAATTTAACTCAAACTTTGTCTTTGACCTGGTTTTACCCTCGCTGCCGAATATGCTGCACTCAGCTTTTACAGGGTAAATGTTAATACTCGAGGGGCTTATTAGTTACTGATGACAACTTTCAGGCATTAAGGTACTTTTTTAGTCCTGGACTAGATTTGAGCACTTTCTCCAAACCCTGCTGAAGAGCTGGGGCTGTTGGTGCTGGGGATGATGGTAATAGAGCAGAAGTGAACTGCAGGCAGAGGGGATTACATTAAACCAAGACTTACTTAGGCTGGGAATCTGACATTTAGCATGTACGATGGATGTCAGGGTGCTGTCTCTCTCCTGTGGTTGTGCTTGCTGGGGCAAAGAAACTTTCCAGCTTGATACAGCATTGGTGGGTTTCCGAAGGGGTCGAATGTAAATCAGGTTTATGCTTATGCCCTCAAATGAGCAGCAGGGAGCACAAGAAGCCAGATATTTTCAGAGGTCCCGTTAGAAAACTACCTTTGTCTGGGAAGTGAGAGCCTCAAGTAATATTTGACATCCACTTTACGAAGCAACTATGAAATTAAAGATTTGTGAGGCATGTCAATCAAATATTTGAAAACTAGGAAGCATGAAACCATGGCAATAGAAAGCTCTGCTAACCTTGGAAAATTATATCCAGCAATTCTCTGCAGTAAACAGAGCACAATGTCGACAGAGCTTTTATATCCCAAATGCTCCCCCTCTGCGACCTAGAGGTTTTCAGTGCTGAGCTGGACTGTGCCTCTGAGCTCTGTCCTCTGCTCCACTCCTGCTTGAAGTTTGTTTTAAATGAAGCAGTGGTGCTGGGCCAAATTAAAGTTCAGCAAAATGAAAGAGGGCTATAATTCAAAGGCAGTTCTTGTTAGCGTGCTGCCCAAAGCAATATTACATGGAATGATCCTCCAGATTTCATTACTAGTGGAATATTCTGCCCAGTTTATAAATCTAACTTGATTATTAATGTTTTTATTGTTCACCATTAGCTGCCCTGACAAAGCAAACATAAAATAGAAGATGGAACAGAGCTTGACTTGAGTGATTCCATTGAATTTTAGTACGCTGCTTTTGAGATTTATGACTTTGCATTTTGCACTGCTGTCTTTACAATAAACCCCCAACCCCTCCTCACCACAGCATTTACAAATTGTATCTTTTTATGGCCGTTGAGTTCGGACCTCTCAGGGGTGCAGGCAGCAAAGACTTCTTATACGTTAGCAGTAACTAACCCTGGGTAATGAGAGCTCTCACTTCACTGGGCTTTGAAACAGGTCTGGAGGGAGGTCTGCCTTCAAGTTGTGCTTTCCAGAGTAGCTGGTGTGTGGAGTCTGAACACTGAAGGTGTTGACCTGGAGACTGGCTGGTTTGTAAGGGAGCCGACTGTTCCTGCAGGCAGCTCCTGCCCGCTGCTCTGAATTGCTGCTGTTATGGGGACACGGCTATGGAGGGCAAAACCTGTGGCTTGGGGATGGATTGATGCCTGAGGCTGGACAAGCTTGGCCCCAAGGGAGATGCTTTGCCCTAGGGAGTTGCCTGGCACCGAGGTTGCCAGAGAGGAGTTGACAGTGGGGTGGTGGCATGACTGAGATCATCCCATGTGGACATGGGCTCTGGCATCAGCGGCTGAGGGATGCAGGAGTGCCAGGAAAGTTTTAGTTTGGTTACAAGAGCATGGGTGAAAAAAAAAAAAAGACTGTGAGCAGCTTTTTCTTGACTTAGTGGCCAGGGGTGAGAGGGAAGGCCTATGTATGCCCCCAAGGCGTTTCTCCAGTTGGGGATTGCCAGGCATTCCTAGGGCCTTGCGTATGATGATGCCTCTCTCAGCCTCCTGCTCACAAAGCCCTGTCTGTGTTGTTCCCAGAGAAGTTGCTCCCAGGCTTTGGAGGCATTTGCATTCATCGGTGGAGACCAGGGACCCGCGTCCCCCTCTGCCGTTATCCCAAGTGGCTCTTTGTTTAGGGCAGGGCCCTCGCCTTTGTGGCAGCTTCTCATTTGAATGACAAGGATGCATTTGTGGGCAGAGCGAGGTGGCACAAAGTCCTTCGAGGCTGTGCACCCCCCTCCCGGCTGGCTGTGGTGGGCCAGGGGAGAGACAGAGGTTCCTCTGTGTCCCCACGTGAGGGAGCGGAGGGACAGGAGGAGCAGCAGTTTCCTATGAGCGTGTGCCCTGCATCTCCCAAGTGCCAAATTTCAGAGTAGAAGCCAGCCCATGACTCATTCTTTTGCTGTTTCTGGGGTGCTTTCCCAGCCCTGAGTTGGGTAGGACCATCCTGCTGCTGTTGCTGCCAGGTGCCCACATGCCATATCCTGGTCCAGCAGCCCTCCTGCTCCCACCTGCCCAGAGTCGGACAAGAACTCCCCTAAACTTTTGCATTTAAGTACCCAGTGGGCCATGTCCCTGAGACATGGCTTAGTTCCTGGTTCAAGGCTTGGGGTAATCAGCCTCTTAAGTAAAATCCTTATATGAATGTAGGCTGTTCCCTGTATCAGGAGGAAGTACCATAATTCTTCTGTTTCTGCTAATGGGGAAATTAGAAATTGGTGATTCCAGCTGGAGTTTCATTCAGCCTTCTAAAATGGTGAGTCTTTAAAGGACAGAATGCTTAATAGATTGCCTAAAGAGCCTTGGAGAGAGGAGCTTTGCTTGGCCCCTCTGCCATTAAAGCACTTCATGCCTTCCCATATGGAGCAGTGCCCATCCGAGGTCCGTGAATTTCCGTCAAGAAAGCTAAGCTACCATATTAAAAAAATAATACAATAAAGTTGGTTACATTTGAAAGTACCTCTTGAAACCAAAGTACAATGCAAACTAAATTGACAAAAGGCTGTCTGGAAGCTCTCAAACAGCCGGGCTGCTGTGAAAGCATTTAATCTGGTGTTAAAGCCCTGGTTGGTGTGAACTGCTCCTTCCCTTTCAGATTTGAGACTTCCATGTACAGTAATGCAATTTCCTCCTGGGCTTGGCTGCTATTGTGGCCCCAGCCGTGGGAATTACCCAGGGTAGTCAGGCCAAATTACCCGCTTTAATGAAACTCTGCCTTCAGAAAGTGTATAGAGCCAGTGGGTGAAACCCTGCCATAGTGGGGGACTTCCCCACGGTTGGTGCTGGGGATAGAGCAGTGAGCTCCCACACTGGGCTCATTCTTCATCCTTGGTGCTGCTCCTGGCTAGCAGACCCCCCGTTCCCTGGGGGCAGCATGCAGTGGGGCTTTACCTGCATCCCCTCCTTTTGCTCCTAAAATATCCTGGGCAAAGGGAGATTACTTCCTGTGTGGGTCAGCGTGGATATTTTGTTATTCTTCCTCATTAAATTAAACGTGCAAACAGGCAATGCCAAATGCAATGCGTTCCCATCCTTGCCTTGCATCGGATAGGGCTCTCCTGGTTTGGTGTTGGGTGTGACTCACCAGTGGCACCGTGTGTGTTGGCCCTCTGGAGGACGAGGGGTGACATGGGTGTGACATGGGTGATGTCATCATGAAACTGAAGGGCTTGGCTGTCTGTGACACCCTGTTTGTCCTGGTGGGTTCATTAGTGCCAGCGGCCGCTCGCTGTGACTCATCATCAGGGCCATGCACTAATTTCTCATTATTTACTCATTGGCAAAAGTGCTGCAGGAATGGGGCTCTGTGGCTCCAGGAAAGGTCGTGCTGTGGCAGAGGGAACTGTTATTTCTGGATGCTGTGGGAGCAGCTCTGTGCCCTCTGTGGGTCTCGTGTCCTGGCTGGCCCTGTGGAGGTGAGAACATGAAAGGGAAGAGCCATCACATCTCTGGTGATGAACACGGGGCCACCACACTGTCACTTTTTAAAGTGTCTTGCTCAGACTACAGCATCACTTGAAAGCTTAGGATTTGCTTTCAAAATAACCTGAGATCTGACAGGAGCAGTTCTCAAAATTCTTTCTTTAATCAAAATCACTTTAAACGGGTAGATTTGGGAGTTTCGGAATCTCTTGCTGCTGCACACGTGCCAGCTGCATCTTCTTTGTCCCAGATTTTTATGAGGATTGTCTCTGTTTTCTGGGTCAGAGAATTAAGAGATTTGATGTTATATTAAAAAAGCCCACACCAAACCACATATGCAAAGTTAAATCCAGTGCAAAACAAAGCAGACATGTGGGGGCGAAGGGAAAGAGCTGCTGAAAGACCAGAGAGTTTTAGATCAGAATGAGAAACTGCCTTTGATACTGGGTTTGTTCCGAGGGAAGACCTGTCATGGAGTAAATGCCGACATTCACAGAGGAGTGTGGTCTTCAGATGGGATTCCGGCCTTTCGATTAGCCATGATGATTAAATAGAAAAGAACCCAATTAAATCTGAGGAATTTCCTCCATCAGAATACACCATGTGCACAGAAAATTGTTCTTCCAAGAAATCTGAAGATGACCTACAGCTCCTGGTGACAACAGTCCAAATACAGTGACTTGGGAAGTGGCAATATATTCAGGATTTTATTTCATATTGTTTTTACAAGAGGGAGTTTCTGCCTGTTTCTGACGGTCAGTGGTCAGGCAGAGTGCTTCTCACTGGCTCACATATTATTTCATCCTGACAGTATTGATCTTTTAAATGAACAAAAGCAATTTTACCTGTGTCACAGGGCCCTTGCTGGAAGGTGGTGTACATGTTTAGATTATATTGTCTTGTCATTTAACAAACCCCAACTGGCATCTCTGTGGTTCAGCTCCCAGCTGCTGAAGATCATCCAACAGCGCTGGTGCTGCTGTTACATCTTGGGTTTGCTCTGAAATCCAAGTGTGTTCTACACAGCTCACTACACACATCCTTCTTTGAGGATACAGGACAAAAGTCTTTCTCTCTTCCAAAACAGAAATGGGAGATAAGAGATCTGGACTGCTTTACCCACAGGTTTGTCTTCATTTGTAGAGGTTGCTTGTCATGCACCATGGTGGGGGCATTTAACCCCCATGCAGCTTCTCCAGGGCTTGCATCCAAAGCCACCCGGCTCTGGATTTTTTTCACTTTCCACCAAATGCCTGTGGCTGGAGATGGCAGACTACCAAGAGATCAAAAGGAAACTTCAGGGGCTGTTTGCAGACTTTGGGGATTTCACTGTCCAAGGGGTGAGGAAGCAGATCTGAGAATGGTGTTGGGACCAAGGGAGCAGCTGAACCCTGGACGGGACCCAGATGGGATAAAAAGATGAAAACGACCAGTGTGTGAGGAAAGTGATCTCTTTTGAAAGGAAAACCTGGAAACACTCTTCTGAGGAAGCATCCACTTGATTGGCAGCTCTAGACTTCCCAAAATACTTCAAGTTGTAAGCTATAGTGCTTGTTCTTGACTGTTTACATATCAGTCAACCCTTCATGAAGATTTGCCTTTCTCAGTGAGATGCTGTCATGCAGAAGTGCTGCTGCTGATACTGTGGCTGAAGTACATCTCAGGAGACAGATTCTCCTGTTTCCCTCAAAATGGAAGCCATGACTTCACTGAGCTGCTGGGTGGCTCTGCTGGGCTCCTCCAGAGCTATAATTACCAAAAAATTGGATGACTTGCTGGGATGAAAGGTGTAACACAAGAGAATGCTCCTTTAGTCTTTCTGTAGCTCCTGGGAAGTTTAGTTACAGGATCATAATGAAAGCACAAGGAGCAAAATGATACCATGACTGCTAGAGATAATCCCACCATGACTCCACATCTAATTACCTGCAGCACTGGAGTTGGTCAGTTCAGTCTTTGAGAAAGAGTGTCATGTCTCATTTATCACCGAGCAAGAAAAAAACAAAGCAGTCTCGTGTTTTTCTTGAGTCCCCCACATGCTATATCTCCTCTGGAGATACTAGACCCATTCCACATTAGTAATGCTCTGGCTGGTGCTTGGTCAAGGCTGTGTCTTTGACAGGGCTTGTGGTAGGGAGCGTGGGAGCTCCCACCAGCCCTTTGGCTTGTTCCCACCTTGTTGCTTGTGTTTACTTTGTCATTTCTGTTCCTCTGTCATGCTCACAGTGTCCCTCTGGCACATCTGCCACAGCAGGACAATCAGTGATGATGCTCAAGAACCATTTTTCTCCTTTGATAATTTCTCTGCATTAAACTGGCTTTTATTTTTCCTGTTTGTTCTCCGTTTTGGTGCTGCTTGGCCAATTCCCCATTGCTCTGTACTGAGCCATGCAGTCTCTACCTTTGCATCCTTAACAGTGGAGATGCATTTTTGTTCAAAAGTGAGAGGAAATTGGATTCACAAAAGGGAAATTCCTCACAGACGCGCCTGTGAAATAGCAACATGTTTTATATAAAGGCACAGCTTAAGAGAGGTAGGCGGTTTGGTACTTTTGCCACATCTTTTTAATGCTGCAGCAATGTATTCTCCAGGTCTGATCAACGAGACTCCGAAATGAGGAATCTTGCCCGGCCTCAGCTGGCACTGAAGTGTACAGAAATACAGTCCTTCCTCCCGGGCAAGATGCATGTCATATTTCATGAATGACAGCCCTGTCAGACAATCTGTTGCTGTTTTGGGATTTCCGATACACCTCGTGCTTTGGTACACACTCAGTGTCCAGAAAGATCAAGATAATCTAGAAGAAATCAACTGTCATGCTCCAGGGTCCTGTATGGGCAGTGGACAGGGCAACACTGATTGGAGCAGTCTTCTTTCTACGTGCTCACCTGGATTAAAAACTCACCCAAGAAGATACTGAAATTTTCTTTCTCTGCCTGAAGTCCACAATGTCAAGTGCCTGATCTGCCAGGTTCTGTGGCGTGAGGTGTAGTTCTTGACCCAGCAGCTTCATCACTCCCCGAAAGGTGACCTGAGCTCTGAGCTCCAGGTCTCAGAGCCAAAAGCTTCCTTTGTGAAGGAAGGGAGCCAAAAGCTTCCCTTGTCCAGTCCAGACTGGAGTTGAGTGCCTTTTGTGTGTTTCTCATTCACATTTCCCCTCACTGGGGGAGGGAACAGGGGGTTACTTCCAGTTGTTTATCTCTTCCCAGCAAAGTCTTTCCGTGCATCAGGGTTTGCCAGGAGCCCAGCGCACCCTTCAGACAAAGCTCCTTTCCCCCAGAGGAACAGCTCCCGAGGGTGCATGCTCCCTACCTGGTCAGTGCACGGGGATGTGGACGTTGGAGAAAACAGGTGCCAGTGGGTGCCCCTCTGCACCCCCCGAGGGACGCCCGTTCCCCTCTCTGCAGCCCCTCGTTATCGGCAGAGCTATTCCAGAAAATCGCTTTTTCTGAGCAAAAGGAGTTTATTTCTGCAATAGCAAACGTCGTGGTGAGTCACAGCTCCAGAGCCGAGATCTCCTGGGAGATGTGCATCAACCACTTCCCTTCTGCAGACAAAACCCAGGGTGAGACCCCGGCCCCGGCTCCTGCCGCTCCCGCCGCCGCCGCGGGGACGGGACCGGGCAGCGCCGCTCGCGAGGGGACATCGGAGCCTCTCGTCGGTGTCGTGCCAGTGCCCTCTTGTGGAAACTTGGAAAATATCCGAGAAAATCTGCTGCTGCTGGGCGGGGAGCAGTGGTTAGAAACCCACTTGTGGGAGCAGGGAGAAGTACTGGGTGCTCCCCTGGGGCTGCACCGTGCCCCCTCCAGCTGCAGCCCGAGAGCCGTTGTCACTGCTGTCAATGGTATTGTCACGGTGGGAGATGCTGTTAACTGAGCCTGGAGGCAGGGGCTCCCGGGTCTCAAATCCTGCACCTTCTGCACACCTTTTGTGGCTGAATCCCTGTATGCTGATAGCTGTCTGTGCTTTAACTGGGTAAAGTTCCCCTAGTGCCTCTGCACTTCCTTGCTCTTGTTCTGCAGTAAATCCCATTTCCCTCATAGCAAACACCTTTACGAGCAGCAGCACAAACTTTCTTCTTGAACAAGCACTGAGCCTGCCAGCTGTCCCCTGCAGCTGCAGGGCAGGCACAGACTCACTGTT
Organism: Platysteira castanea; assembly: GCA_013397175.1. NCBI lineage: Eukaryota > Metazoa > Chordata > Aves > Passeriformes > Platysteira > Platysteira castanea. The sequence continues at coordinate 42,568 of VYXC01003456.1, read as the reverse complement.
TCCTAACTGCATCAGCTCTGCTCCTTTCCTTTCCTTGGAAAGGCGTCACGCTGCTTTGGTCATCTGAAAATGTCAGTGGATGAATGTGCGCAGGGGACCACGGCACCAACGTGCTGGCTCTCGCCTTCACAGACCCTAGCCCTGAGTCACGCTCGGCAGCTGTGGCCGCAAAGGGTGGTGATGAATGCCTGCTCTGGAGCAAACCTGCAGGTGTCAAGTGGCTTCTGACCCTTCCACCCACCTCGCTCCCAGGCCTCTTTGTAAGAGCTGGCAGAAGTGGTGCTGTGCTGAGTAGGAGATGCCAGCCCAGCACTATCAAGTCTGTTTTTCATCCTCTGTTCTGGTTTCCCAGCCCTGTGGGGCTCTGGTGAGCCTTTCGCCTGTCTCCCATCACCTCTGCAGGAACAGCCCTGGCAGTAGATCTGGCTCTGCTGCCCATGAGCCCCACTTCCCACAACTCCCCTGAGTTTAAGTTCTCCTTATGTTCTCCATGTTTCCCTTCTATTTAATTTATTAATATCCTTAAAAAGCTGCCTCTTTTAAATGTCTAAAGAAATTTAACTGTTAAAAACAACTTGTCTCCTGCATTTTCCAGACTTGGCAGTTCCTCTCCCTTCCATGCTTTCGTGGAAAGCAACATCTACAAAAGCCTAACTGTGTCGGGTAGGTTACCAGTGCCAGCCCAAGAAGGGGCTGTGCATCATCAGAGGTGAAAGGGAGCCAGAGTTCTGGGAACTTTGTGTGGAATTCATCCAGAGTCCTTGTGGTGACTTGCTGTCCCTCCTGCATCCTATCTGTCTGTGTGATCACAGACATTCTTTTTTGTTTGTGTGTTTAGAAGAATCAGTTTTCTGGGCAAGGACATCTGCTTTTTTTTGTAGCTCTGTGATCATCTCTCAGCCTGTAGGTTATCTAGACCAGTACCTTGTCTGAACCCTGACAGTCCTGCATTCATTTCCTTTTGTGGAGGAACAATATTATATTTCTGATGTTGCACCGAGGGAATTCAGTGTTGGGAGCCGGACTTGTTCAGAGGTGGGCTTGAACAGGGACAAGGAGCTGAGCTCACATGCTCAGAGAGGCTTGGATCTTATTCAGAACCAAGAGATACAACTGCAGAAATGTAATTAACATTGCAAACCCCTTCAAAGCAGAGTTTCTGGCAAAATTGTCAGCTCTGCTGTGCAGCAGGTAGGACGCTTGAACGGCCTCCACAGGGATGTGTCAGAGAATAACAAATGTTTCTTCATCTGGATGGTTGCAAGAACAGCAGAGAAAATCGATATGGCATGCTCCCTTTCCCCAGGGTAGCCTTGAACCCTAAAGAGCAAACTAATTGGCAGCCAGGTCACATCACCTTGGGATGCTCCAAAGAACTGGAAGTTGCTGGGTAGCAATGTGTTGGATTGGACAGGCTGGGGAAGGGTGCAGGGTCTCACTGTCATCTGTGGGTGGTGAAGCTGGGCTGGTGGGGAGCCCCGAGTATGGGCTGGTGCAGAGGAGGACATCTCGGTGTTGCAAATTGGCCATAGACTGTTTATAGCAAAAAAAAAAGTCAATTCCTGCAGCCATGACTGAGCCTGGAGAAATCATAGTAAGTAAGGCAGTGGGAGCTGGAGTAAAATATGACCCAGCTGGTTACCTTATGAGGATGAGAAGGCAAGTGGAATTGCTCTGTTGAGAAAATTCAAATACCTCAATTTTTCAAGGACTTCAGGTCACCATGCACATTGTTCTGGAGAAGGAACTCATTTCTGGGGCACTCCATTGTGGGAGCAACAGTGCTTTCTGCTGTAATTGTATTATCACAGTCCAGGCAGGACATGCTCAAACCATCCAAAAAGGAGGTGACCAGAACTGGCCCATCTTTGGCAACTGTGCAGAAACAGCTGCTCAGCTGAGGAACCACTGCAGGTTCTCAGCTTGCTTTATTTTCATGGGGCCTATTGGCCATCAGAAAGGGCAGTTCTGCTCCTAATTAAGAAGCATAAGGGAAATTAGCTGTTTCCATAGCATCCAAACAGCGGAGGGAAGCGGGTGGACTCTAGTCTCCCCAAGCCTGACTGGCTGGCAGTGCAGCAGGGCAGGCAGTGACCTCAGCACGAGCAGCAACTGAGGCAACTTCAAACAAATCCTTTTAGGACTCTCCTGACATAAATAAACATGGAAAATAAATTATGTTCCTGGCACTTTGCCCTCAACTGATGGGAAACAAGCTGCATTAGCAAAGTAGTTCAATAACCTGGAAGAGCTTCAGAAGAAACCTGCTCGCCAGCCTCAGTAGAAGGGGGTGCGCTGCCTGCAAGTGTGCAAAAGTTTATGAACTGTGGTAGAACATGAAAGTCATACAGTGCGAAAGTACTTACAAATTGAATTACAAGTGACGATGGTTTTCCTGTGAGAAAAAGCAGACAGGACAGGTGGTGTCTGTAGCTGGTGGTGGATGTGAAAGGGTGAGGGGAAGGGCACCAGGTTTGCATCCTGAACTTTGGAGCTGTGACCTGGGGAAGTCACCTGTGCTTTCACTTTGTCACATGAGCAGTGATTGTTTTGTGCAGGGGAATATGCCGTGAATTAAGATATAAAGTCTCCTGAGAGACTTGGTGATGTAAATGCCATTCCCAGAGGCGCAGCAGTAGGTGCCTGCGCAGAGGGGCTGCGGAGGGGCTGCTCCTGCCATCGTGGGCAGCTGCCCTGGCTCTTTTTGGCACAGAAGACCTTGAACTTCAGCCCCAGTCCACCCTACTCCTTCCTGCTTCCCACTGCTCCGGCTATCTTCTGCTTCATCTTTTAATTAGACAGGGCTGGACATTACCCAGTGTTCAGAGCTCCCTGAAAGCGTCTCTCTTACAACAACCTCTGGATGGATCGGAGCAGGTACTGTTTCTTTTATTCACTGTTGCATTTCTCCGCCTTCTGCAGAAAATTCCTTTTGGTCATTAGGCGACCTGGCTGTTAGGGCCCAGATGGCTGCTCTTCTGTCATCTTTAGAAATCCCCTGCTTAATTTCGCTGGTGCTGTGCCAGCCCTGCGCTGGGGAGAGGGAAGCAGAGGGGGGAGGAGGGTGCCCAGCATGCCGTGCACAGGCATGCCCTGGCTGAGAGGCTCTCGCAGGGCTTCCCCAGCACCGTCCTTGTCTGCAGGGACAGCTCTGAGCGGACGGGTGGACCAAAAACTGCCACAGTTTGTGGAGTGACAGCTGGAAGGCACTTCCCACCCGCTCAGGGTCTCTGGTGATCCTGTTTCTCCCCCTGCCCTACTAAAACAGCACCCAGGGGGCTCGGTCCCAGCCCTCACATCTCTGTCAGCCTTGTCCTATTTCCAGCCTTGTGCCAGTGCCATTTCCTTGTGATTTGAATTTAACTCTTAATGTTTACTCTTGATTTCCACTGCCTGTGTGTGTCAGCTTTTCTGGAATCAGCTGCTGCTCATTTTCACTGCCTCATATCACAGACTCTCAGCACTGTGTGTTTAGAGCTTCCAGGGCCGTGTTGCTGCTTTATGTAGGCAGATGAGTTTGGGCCTGAGATGGGTGAGGGATGTGCCTATGGGGGTCCGATGTGCCACCGAGGTGGTGGACACCATCTCCCACTGAAGGAGGAGGTTTAGCAGGGGCGTGATGCTGCTGAACCCCTCTAGTTCACCTCCACCATAGCTGCCCTTCCTGGGGGTGCCATCTCCTCTTCACAACTAAGAGATAAGGCAGAAAATGATCTTATCTTGAACACTTCTTGATGCAGTCTAGCTACATTTAAAGCTCACCTTTGGGTGGGGTGGCCCAATGCATGAGTTCACTGTTTAATTCCAGCTATGGTTTCATTAGCATTACTGGCAAAACCTGACGCTATCTTGGATTATGTCTAAATTTCCCATTTTACTGTAGAGCAGAAGGCTTGTCCATGGTCCTTGCACCATGCACATGGAAAAGCAGCAAATCCGGAGTGATCCCACAGCAGGTGGATGCATTCACCTCCCCATTGCAGTGCTACAGAGCTGTCTCGGCAGCTCCTTTTACATCTGGCCCTTACCTGAGCCCGAGACAGAGCACAGCGGCCATGGGGAGGGGTTGGTGGAAGCAGGGGCTCAGGGAAGCTCTCCACATCACTCCCCTTCCACTGAATAATGCAGAAGTTACCAGTTTGAGGAGGTCTTGCCTCAGTGGTGGAGAAGTAAAAAGGTTCTCTGTGATGGCAGTCGGACTGATCCAATTTGATAGTTTGAAAGCACTGATTCAGGAATCAGTAAAATATGCACTCTCTTTGATAACAGCTAATTTATTCACATGCATAAAACTTGAGCACCTGCTTATCCCCATTGACCTCACTGGGCTTTAGACACAAATGCCCACTGTAGCAGGACCAAGAGAGAGGAAAATAGCACAACAAAACACAGCACAGACTTCCATCTCCAGGTATCTGTTGTTTTAACCAATACATTTTTAATACAGCTTCTCTGGGGAAATAAATGCAATGAAAAAGTAAAATGTAAAAGCCTGGCTGCGTAGACACCTGTGGTGAAAGTTTGACTTCCACTGGGTTAGAGGCTGTATGGATGAATTTGTTTTTAATTTCATTCCATTGGAAGGGAAAAAAGGAGACAGATACATGGAAAATTAAGGTGTTGTGCTTCATATCTTGTGTAGTTAGCAAAATTGACAAACATAATTAGAAAAATTTGTCTGTTAAGCAAACGCTGATTGTGGGTGAGGATAACTAGCAGTGTTTCCTCCAGGAACAGCTGGGAGGTGAGGGTCTCGCTTCAGCTCTCCTGGGTTTATTTTGCAGGGATGCTGGTACTCAGCAGCTGTTCTCAGTGCTCGACACCTTCTTCTAAGGTCGGTGTCGTTTGATGTGCTGTAACAGCTTCTCCATCCTAAATACGGTGTTGTGGTGCCAAAGGGCTTCGATAGGGGAACGTTCGTGCCCAGCCCAATCTGTGTAGCTGGTTATGGGTCTCCAGGGCAGAGAGGACTCGCCTTTCCTTTCTCTCTGTGCAGCTCACAAGCAGATGTTACAAACTCAGTTACAGGCTCTCCTTGCCTTGGTGCATGCCAAAGGCTTCTCTTGTATTTTGATGATCACCAAGAGATGTTTTTCTTGCACAAGCTCCTCAGCTACAGCTTCTAAATGAGTCTGTATAGCTTGGAGGAGCTGCATATTGCAACCTTCTGGGTGCGATACTGGTGGTATGACATTAAAGTATCAGATGCTGAGAGAGTTTTCGGTGGCTTCATTCCGGGATTGCTGCTTTCGGAAGAATTGGTGCCTTGTTGTGCTTTAAATCATTTATCAATTGTTCTGCTGGTGACTGGATTTGAGAATTAAAATGTATGTGAGAAAAGGTTTTCAATAATGAAATAAGGCAGCAAAAAGATAAAGCCATTATATGCATAATTAAAATGATACATAACTGTGTCTTCTTTATGCAGCTGCTTCAGCATCTGGGACCTGTGTCTTGGCTCTCACTCTCGTGCAGGAGTGACTGTTGCTGTATGCCCAGCTATGGTGGTCTGGGACATACATGACTGGTGCTGCATAATTTGGCATGACTCGCAATACCTAAAGAAATAACACTGTTTACAGATGGGCAGATTTATTATTCCTCAAATTAGCATTTGGGGCGAGGGAAGTGCTGGTAAAAGCAAGTTCTGTATTGTACGGTTCAGCTCATTTGCCAAAGTCAGGCTCTGTATAATTTGAATCCCTCTGAGGAGGAGTGTAATCTGAGGATTTGTTCGGTCTCTGCTCAGTACTGGCTGTTTTCTGCAAAGCTGCTTTGGTCCCGGCTTATGCTTAACACTGGTTCTCACTGAAAGCAGAGTCATCTGGTAGCCACAGGAAAATGCTTTGGACTGGTCATAACAGGTTAAATTATTCATTTCAGTTAGTTTGTTTTAATAGTTTAAGGTTTGGTTTTTTTGGTTTGTTTTTTTTTTTTTGGTCATGTTTTACAAATTGTCCAACACACTCTGGTGATGCAGGGCTCTTTTTTCTACCTGTGGGTAATTTCTTCCAGCTCATGCAGCCTGTGGGGTGCTCCTGAAGTACTTCTGCAGGGTTCCTGGTATTTTCACTTGAGAGCTGGTCACCTGAGAATTGTGATATTATTGCTTCCTCTGGTTTAATAGCCTTGCTTGTGAAGCTAGAAGGCTCCTTTTTGTTCTGTTCACCACTTGCCCACAGCATCAGTAATTGTTTGAGACGCTTGTACAGCTAATAGAAAGAACCCGTCAACAGGAAAAGCTCATTGTAATACCACTGCTTTAAAGAGATTGGGAAAAGCAACAAAGCCAGCCAGAAAGTCAATGTGTTGTTCCTGTAGTCACATAGATCTGGGGACAGGAGACATAAATAGAGCTTAATTCTCTCCCAAATGGATGTTTTATTTCACACGCCAGCACAGCTTCTGATTTATGGATTTCTTAACATCACAATATTTTCATTGCTAAAAACTAAGTGAGAAGATGCAGCTAAGTCCTGATCTAAAAGCCTCTGAGGTAAATACGGGGTCTGCAGCTGCTGTTACCAGTCCTCGGACCAGTCCTAGCACAGAGCATGGTGATAATAGCATTTGAATTCCCAGTTTGCAGAGGACTGGAGAATTTCTACAATCTCTTGAAAGGGATATTGAGCCATGCTTCAAGCATATTTAAGCAGGCAGCCTGTGTCCTGAGGTTATCTTGGGCTAGGCTACCAAGCCTAGCTGGCTGGAGAGAAGCCTGATGCCATGAGGGGAAGGAAGAAAGCCACTGATCTGCGAACTGATGAGGGTTAGAAAGATGTGCAGCTGACCTGATTCATCAAGGTAGAATGTTGTTGGCTGCTGCAAATGGGGAATCAGTTAAGCCATGCTGGAAGTTGAAATGTAAAGGCTGAGATGGAGGCTGAGAGCTCTGAACAAGGACATGAACAGGCCAAGGCAAACTCTGGTGTTCCTGGTCATACTGCAAGGAGACAGTCCTGGAGAAGACACTGTCCTAACAAAGGATCTGGTAAATGGAGTTAGCAAGGATTTGTTTTGATTTATAGCAGTCTGTTCAGTTTGCTGCCAGATATGCTTTGCTCAGTGACTGAAACCGAAGGAGTAAGAGCTCATCTCTGTGAGACTGGGAGAGAGTATAGATTAACTGCATTGTGCTCTCCGTGTGACACTCACTTCCGTACATATCGTGAGCCATGTGCTGTTCAGGTCTGACGAGATGGGCAGGCTCATTAAATTCACTGAGAAAAATCAGAACCTGCTGACTCACCCCTTAGGAGAACCTCCATGTGTATTCTCATTTTGGTAAAGCACAATTTGTACTTCTTTTAAAATAATTCATCATTCTCTTGCTCATCTTGGTCTCAATCCAGCAGCAAGATAGGAGTGGTTGGAAGTTCTCTACACGATCTATTTGGGTGATATCAGTAGCCCTATGTCAGATACTTGGGAGGCTTGAAGATTTAAAGTAAAAGTCCAAACATCTGTGTGCTGACAGAGCCTCCCCACTGCTTGCAGGGCAGGTGTCCTCACTCCAGTGATTGAGAGGGCTCAGGGAGCCTCCTGACGCTGGAATTCCCTTGGACATGGGCCACAGCAGCTGCCCTCCCTGCTCTATGGATGGGACAGGGTGGAGGAGCGTGGGGAGAGGAAGGTCAAGGCACGCTCAGTTCCCTCAGTCCACCTCCAGCAGATGTTTCCTGAAGAGCACTGTCCAGCTGGCTCTGCTCCCAGCAGCCCCCAGGCAGCTTTGGACTCCGATGACCCTTGTACAAAATTCTCCAGGAAACCACCAGGGTAGTCCTGTCCTGTGCACAGAAAACCCTGAATTCACAAAGTCTTGGCTTTCACTTTTCTTCGTACAGAGAGAACATGATTTCGTGGATGAGGCAATCACTCGCTGTGATTTATTGTGCCGTGTCAAGCAGGGAAGCCTCTTCCTTGGCTGCATGTGGATTGCATCTGGGCACGTAGGGAGAGGAATTCTGGGCTTACAAATGCTGTCAAAACTGTATCTGCTAACATTTTATTTACCCCTGTCACAGCAGATCTGAGGTTAGATTTGATCCTGTCATACCTGCTCAGAGCACAACAGTGGGTGATGCTGGTGGAGAAGGGGAGGTGCCAGGGGAAAGGATTTCCCGCATCTGGGCACATGCTGGCTGCTGGTCTCCAACACAGAAGGAGCCAGCATCCGGAACTGCCCGTTCCGGGGTTTTGTGTGAGCTGCGAACATCATAGGTCATCATCTGCGGCTGCTTCAAGGGTGGTGACCGATCCAGCAGGTCTTGTGGATTCGTGTTGTTCCATATCTTATACTGGAGTTGAGTCTTCCTCTACTGTGCTTAGCCACTGTCCATCCTACCCCTACCTGGATTTGTGAAACAAGACCATACTTACGGTTCATCCTGTCTAAATGGAGCTGGAGCAATCCTGTGTATTAAGCCAACAGCTACCACGCTAAAGGATGCAAAGCCAGGCACAGCCTGGGTACCAGCAGTAGAGATGCTCTAAAGTGGGTTTGAAAGCGCATCCAAACTGATGCCAGTATTTATGAGCCATATGTTGCAATGGTAGTTAGCTACTGTGCTTCTCAATGGAATAGAGCGCTGGGGTTGTTTAGCTCCCCTCCAGTGATGTTACTGGCCTCTTGCGCCTACCAGAGGACTAGAATTCATTGTGGTTTTATTTTCCGTGCAAGTTCTGGCATTTTCCTTTGTAATGAATGGTGCTGAGGGTACTCGGGGAGAGCCAAGGTCCCAAGGTTGCTGTTCAGCACAGGATGTGTCCGCAGGCATCCGTCACCAAGACATGGTGCTGCCAGGTGAGAGCCTCCTGTGCCTGCCACAAGCAGCCGCCAGCTGCACCTGCGGAGTGTAGCAGGGCGATTTTCATAAACCCAGCCATGAGTTATATGGTTTAGAGCTACTTCTCTAGCAAGATAAAAGGATGCTAATTCGGTCATTTACCTAACTTTCCATCACACTTCAACAGACCACTATACACCAAGAATTTCCTTCCTAGATAACTCAGTGTTGGCAAAGCATGCTTCACCATGACAGGTAGCATGGTACAAAACTAGGACTGATTTAAAAACAGAAAACTATTACTGTTGAAACCGCTTTTTGATGATCATCTGGAATTTAAATGACACACTGGGTGTTTTTTTTTTTTTTGCATTGTTCGTTGACTTCAAGTGGAAATTTTTAGGATCTGCTGGAAAACATCCAGTGATTGAAGGACTCCCTAAAACCCTGGTGTATTAAATCTCCACCAAGAAAAATACACATTTTTGTTGCAAATGCAGAGTAAACTGTATCTTGTTTATATGTTTTGTCAGTCTTTGGTAGTCTGAAAGGAAATCTAAGCCATCTGTAGTAAACACTGGGCTGTGCTGCACTGCTCTGCTGCCTTCTATGGGTGGGAATTGGTTCTTTGATCTTCAGTTCAAAGGGGTTGATAAGGCTGTTTCTGTGGTCTGCAGAGAATTTCTTTCTGCTTCTACAGCATCTCTTGATTCGGTCTGTGTTTCTGGAAAGGCTCTGGGTATCCATCCAACCAAAGAGATGCTTACACCTTGTGTAACATCTCCTGCAGAGTGGATGAAGCTTGTCTCCAAATCACCACAGCCCTCTTCTGTGCCCACCTTGCCTGGCGAAGGACATCCTCCCCCCAACACCCAGGAGAGTGGTAACGCGAGCAGAGCTGTTCAGATGAGCATTTGAGGTTACGTGCTAGACCTGACCATGTCTGACAGGACCCAGAGGCAGCCAAGTTAGCATCCAGTTTCTGGCTGTTCCACTAATGGAGCATTTAAAGCAAGGGGTAGGGAGAAGAAGTCATTAGCAGCTGCACTGACTTCTACCCTGGATTAAGTGCACAGCATTTGCTAAAATTAAAGAGCTCTTTGGATTCAAGCAACTCCTCTGACGGCAGCTAATGAAACTGATCCCGCAGTTGAGCAGTGGCACCAGCCAAAATCCTGGTTGTAATCCAAACTGCAGTTTTTTCTCCTAATGAATTAATCAGCTGATTGCGTGCATGCGATAGCTCATTAGAGAGGTGCGTGGCAACCTTTGGAAGGGAAGTGCTGGCTCTGTGGGGCCCAGAGGCCATTCCATTGCAGGAACGTGCTCCTCCGAGAATTGCAGCACCATATGTGTTGCTCTAATTAACGGGTGTTGTTCCTGGGGTCTTTTGATCTCAGGAAAATGACTGTAAAAGTTGTAATACTATAAACCTTCCCTAACTTGGAAGAAAACCTCAAACAGCTCAAAGCAATTTCCTTTAATCTAGCTTGTGGTGTTGGTGATTTTTAAAAATTATTATTATTTTAAAAACTTCCTCCCTATTTAATGGTAGCTGCAGAGATAAAGCAAAGTGTAATTTGGAAATTAGTTCCGGATGTTTGAGTTGCAGCTTTATTTGAGTAATCTGGGTCATTAATTTTGTTGAATAGCGTGTTTGGATTTTCTTCCCCTGCATGTGCGAAGCATGGCTTCTGCACCCAGGGTATAATGGGACTTCCGGCAGGAAGGGAGCTTTCAAGATCCTCTCATCCCTGGGTGACCTCACCAAAACAAAGCCTGTTTCTCTGCGGTTATCCAGCATGGAAGGCAGGAGACGAGCCACGCAGAAGAGTGGTGGGGTGGTTTGTGCTCCTGCTGCAGCCTGGGGTATGGGGTACAGTGGGGAGGGACGGGGGTGCCCCTGCCAGAGAGCCAAGGGCCAGGTTCAGGTCAGGGTAAGGGTTTAACCTCCCAGCCATGAGAGCACCCTTTTTAAATGAATAAAACCAACTTGTCACTTGATCAATGAGAAAAGGTGCAGTTTGGTAAAGGTTTTCAAAGTGTATTAATAAAAGAGATCTTTTCAATTGAGAACAACTTGCTTCTGCTCAAGCCTTGGACTGCTCCAAAGATTTGGGAATTGGGACATACCAGGATCCTCTCAGTGCATGTTGCACATCCAAATTCTCTCTGGAGGTGTTTGTCACTGGCTGCAAAGAGATGTCTGGAGGAATGTTGGTGGCCATGACACGGACCAGGGAGAGGAGCCCATGGATGCCTCCACCAACACCCTCAATAGCAGAGCACTGGGGGTGCTGCCTGTACCCATGCCAGCAGTGTCCTCAGTTTAACCCCAGTTTCTTTGTTCAGCTTTCATGGGATGGGGATGGAGATGGTCTGGGATAGTGGTGCACAGCTCAGGGTCGGGTCCACGAATCTGCCAAGGAGCCAGTGACTGTGGTAAAGCTCTGCTCTTCTCTTGGCTTGGCAACAGGCTGGGTACACTGAGGATAACAATCTCCACCCCTGAGCAAAGCGAATGTTAAAACCTCTACAGGATTAAGACTGTTTTTCCCCAAGAGAAAAAGAAAAACGTTGTGATTGTTTGGGCCTAAGCTTTAGAAAGATGGTCATTTTAGTAGTACAAGAGTAGGCAGAAGTGTGGAGCTGGCTTGAGTAGAAATTTTCTGCTTATCCTGAGTTCTGTTTTGCTGTTTATCCTGTTTATCCTCTCCTTGTTATCCTGAACTAGTTTTTCTTCTTGTAAACACCAACCTACCACCCTTAAGAAGAAATCATCAGGAAGAAAACTTGCTGACTGAGTCTTTCCTTTGCCTGTGGCAGTTGAATAAGCCCATCATCTTATATAATATTAATATTTGTAAAAGCAGACCTACAGAGCTCATAAATCTTCCATAAAAGAGGGGCAATATCTATGTCTATTTTAAAATGAAGCAGGTAAGTAGGTTCTAGGACAAAAGGATATTGATACAAAGGAAGTGGATAGATGAAAGAAATGAAATTGCTATTTTAATCTGAAAATTGTCTCTGCATAAGTAATACCAGAGGCCTCACTACTGCTGGAGCCAAAGCTTCGCTCTGGGTGATCGCTTGACCCTGGAAAGCTCCAGTCCCTGGCTGCTCCCTGGTATTCTGTTCAGATGGCTTTAGGAGCCAAAAAAAAAGTCCAGAATTAAAGCAGAGCTTGTTTGCTGAGGGGAGGACCACGTTACCATTTTCCTTAACTCCGTGCTTCTCCAAATGGAAAAAATTAAAGTGAAAAAAATCTGTAGTTTTGGATTCCGTTAAACATTTTTTTAAGGCAAGAAGCAGGCTCTTCCCCATTACGGATGGGAACCCAGATGAGAAAAAAATACAGTTTACTTTTAGCCAGCCAAGTGAGTAATCTGTCTCCAAACACACGTGTGGAGCTGCTCCGTGGAGGAACGACACTGTGGCACTGCTAACAGGGTCCCTTCGCAAAGGCAAACTGTGCTTTGGAGCAGTCGGTTTAAGACTTTGTAAATCTTTTATTGGGTACCGCCCATGGTAGGAGGACGGTAAAATGAAATCATTTGAAGATTGTAGAGGCAGGAGAAAATGGAAGAATACTTTTTTTTAAAATTGTTTTTGTTCTGTTTTTTTTTGTTTTTTAACTTTTCCTAGTACCACTGTCCTGAGAGTTGAACGTTGTGATGGCTTTTCCCCACTGCTGAAGATTTGGTGCAAGTCCCACCATCTAGAATGGGGCAAGGGGGCCCTGCAGCCACCAGAAGGGACAGCGTTTTGTCCATAAAAATCCCAGCTGTGGTTTGTAGGCAATGTGTGTGCTGGTGCTCTGCGCTGAGCAACACGAGGGCCCTTGCTGGCAGCTGTGTTTATCTGGTGGAGAGGAGGGGCAGATGGTTGGGTGGTTTTGGACTTTTCTGCCAGGCATGCAGTTCTTCCTTTTTGCCTTTTTATTTCTTTTTTTTTCCTGGACCTGAGCCAGTGTGGAGCCTTTCATTCTGTATTGCTCAGCGGAGGAGCTGGATCAGAAGATTCATTCTGGACTTGGCTCCCAGACCCATCCTTGCTGGTGGTGATTCCTACAAAAATTGAGCTGGGATCATGTGAGCCTCAGACCAGAGTACCAACCCTGGGGCACGGCATGAGTCATGTAGTACAGCCCCACTTGTTCCCAGCCCCTCTCGGAGCCAGAAGATGGTCAGACATTGGCTTAATCTGATTTTTCTGATGAAGCATTTTTTAACTTCTGAAATAGTTGGTAAAGCTGAATCTTCTCATGGGATTAGGTCAATTCATTTAGCACAGTACACTTTTAAGGAAAAGTTTTTATCGTGCCAGCTCAGGCGAGAAATATGTTCTTAAAATTTTAGCATTCAGCTGAAATCACTATTTCATTTAAACATTCTAAGTAACGACAGTTGGCAGAAAAAAGTGGTTTTTTTATTAAGGTGGAAATAAGAAGGGGATGTGTTGAAGTTATCTCAATGGAAAATGTTTTCATATTCTTATTTATGCAAGTGTGTAAGTTTAGCCTTTGTCATTATTAAGGACAAGGAAATATCTGAGAAGCTTTCATGGGGCACACAGATAATTAGCCAGACAATTTGCGCTATTCTTTCTCATCTCCAAGCCAGCTTCAGTTTCCCTCATGAAATTTTCTGCCACAGCAAAGGTGGAATGTTAAAGTTTAATGTTACGAATCAGCTTTGCTTACAAGGAGAGAGGAAACCAGCCAGAACCCCTACACTGGAAAAGAGCTGAATGAGAGCAGTATCACAGAGGTTTAGGAAACTAAGGAGGATCTGAGTGAAGCAGGATAAACTCGATGGTCTAGATGAAAAATCACATGCAGGGAAATTGGTGCTTGCAAGGTAGATCAGATGAAGGATTTGTGATCTCTGCCCACCCATTCCATCTTTTATGCAGAGAGCCCCCAATTTGCTCAGGGGTGCCCATTTGTGTTTGTGCTTTCTCTGTCCCTTGTGGTTAGGAAGGAAAGAAGACCCGCACAACCTTTGTTGGATATCCCTGTGCTGTTGCTTTCCCCAGCCTTTTGCTGCCGCCTCCACCCCCAGGAGCCCCCAAGGACGGCCGAGTTGTGTCTGTCTCTGGTGTGGCAGTGTCTCCATTGTCATTAGAGGATAAATGACACCGGCTCCATGGCCAGGGAAGAAACCAAATTAAACTCCACCATCCTCAGCAATTGATGGACCAGCTGCCGACCTGCATGTCACAGCCAATTTCTCACGAAGGATCAGGGACGAATTGTAACTCTAATTTCTGTCACAAATGGCTTGGCTACGCAGAGGGACATATAGTAGCAGGGAAAAGAGGGGACAGCGCTGGGCCTGGCCGTCAGCCCGATGGCAAGGAAGGGCTGTGACGATGCTCACACATTCCCAGCAAGGCGGTGGCAAGGTGGCTGTTGCATGAAGCAACAAGAAATGGCCCGATAAGCTGTTTTTTGAGTGCACCATTCCACTGAAATAAGGCAACCGTGAAGGAGGGTGGGAAGGGAAGTGAATTGCTGGTAAGAAACCCAGCACAGCAGGCCATGCTCCCCAGTGGAGGGTCACACTGAGCCTGAGGAGATCTGTCATGAAGCTCTGTATGTGTGAATCTGTTGAACTGGGCTTTGCGGAGAGGGGCTGGAAGTGCCGTGGCATTCAGGGTGGTGGCTGCAGGTGACACCAAACTGTGAGACATTCAGAATGTAGCAATAAGCAGCTACTGACTTCTGGTGCTAATCTGCCTACCCTAAATTTGTGGTGTATCGACTGCAGTGGAAGTCTGAATCAATATCAGTCTTCAAGAGGCTCAACAGATCAATATTTGATACAGATAAAGAAAATAGAGGGCAGTTGTTTATGGCATTGCCTGCGTGCCGTATTATTATTCCTTGCTCATCCTTCTGCTGAGGGAAGAGAGGGAGAAAGGAGGAAGGTGAGAAAGGATTTAGAAAGATAATTCACGAGACATTTAAAAAGCAGTTTTAAGAAGGAGATTTATGGCATTTTTTCCCCTGTCAATTTTAGCCTGAAAAGAGAAAGAGAAAAATCTTCATAAAAATGTGTTGTCCTTTGAGAGACAAATTCCTATCAAACAGTGGCTTTGAGTTTAATGAGATGCCTGTGGCAAGGGGATCACTGGCACATGGCTGTGCACACTGGCACATGGCTCTGCTTGCCTAGGCTGCTGGAAAGAGGGATTTCCAGGGGTTCCACGGGTCCCTGCTGCTTTCTGGTGGTAGAGAGACCCACACCTGGCTCTAAATACTTTAGGGCAACTGGCAGGAAGATGATGAAACCAGGGAGTATGGAAATGCTGGAGAGGGGAGCTCAGTTTTGTGTCAATGCTGAGGTCATCTGCCTCAGGTCTTGGATGACGGTGAGGCTCAAAGGGGGCTCGGAGACTTCGTGGTTGAGTTTATTTCCGAATAAAATCCTGGTGTTGTGAAGGTCAAAGTAAAACAAGCCCCCCCCACAGAATCATTTAAGTAGGAAAAGACTCTTGCGATCATCTTGAGAGTCCAGCCATTAAGCTAACACCCTCAAACCATCATGGAGCATTGAAGGGAGAGGACCTTCAGAGCATCTTTCCTTGTGTCTATATTTTCTTCCTTTCCTCTTCTCATTTCCCCTTCGCCTTGTTTCACAGGAGTGGCTGACAAAATTCGGGTATCTGCCTCCTCCGGACCCTGTCACAGGGCAGCTGCAGACGCAGGAGGAGCTCACCAAGGCCATCACTGCCATGCAGAGGTTCGGAGGGCTTGAGGCCACAGGAGTCCTAGGTCAGTGGCTCATGACCCCTCCTCTCCTTGGTGCAGAGCGAGGCAGGGATGGCTTCTTGCAGGTCCATGGGGGAGAAGGGACTTGGGTATTGCATTCTGGAGCGTATCAGCAAAAGCTCCAGGAAAAGCTCACATGGGTGGAGCACACAGCCCAGTTTGCAGCTCTAAGAGTAATTACATGGCTCAGGTGCTCTGTTGCCTTGTGTTTTCAGGAACCCGAGGCAAGCAATTATTTCAACAGACCCACAGACCCTTGGGGTTCTCATTGTGCTTAAAATAGCTCTTAGTGTGTTCCAAAAAAAAGTAAACCAACAGAAAGCATTAAAAAAGACAAAGGAAAAAAAGGGAGAAAATTGTCCTGTTCAAAGCCTTACCTGCAGCATCAAATTGAATTGAACAGAAATCCTGATTAAGCCTCCCAGTTTGTATACATAAATATTTTGGGTTCTTCTCTGCTGGGGCAAAGGCAAGGAAGGGAGAAGGATGGTGTTGCATCACCCCAATCCTGTTTGCTCCTGCCCACAGTGCGTAGAGCCAGGAGGCTCCTTGCGGCTCTCCTGGGATCTCACTGAGTTACGGCAGCTCCGGGTACCCCCCAGTCACGCCCAGCCAGCCGGGAGCCCATCACACCTGCTCCAGCAGCTCTGCTGGCCAGCAGGGACAGGGAGTGGCAGCTGTGTGGTGGGCACATCTGACCGGGAGGCAGGCTGAAGCAGCACGAGTTCACCAGCGTGGCCGGGGTCATTCCTCTGAAAGCCTTCATTGAAGGAAGGAGAAAGCCAGCATTATGCCGGCCTGCAGGAGGGCTCCTCTCTGCTCTCCTCCCCTCCATGACCTTCCCACCATGGGGCCAGTGTGCTTCCGCTGCTTGGGACACAATTAAGGAGAAGCAGCTAATTAGCAGGCGGGTCTCCATCCATCCCAACACCCCGTCATCCCCCCGCTGGTCCCCCGGAGCTGCGGCTGCATCCCAGCACTGGGACTTCCTTTCTCTGGTCTTAATTGAGCATGTGCAATTATTCCTCTTCCACTGCATCACAAGCTGCAGAAGACCCAGGAACAGGGCGGCCTTTGAAATTGCATTTTCAGAGGGGGTGTTTGAAATGGGCTGGGGGGGGGAGGGACGGCTGCCCTGGACAGGTCATAGATGTGGGTTTGTTCATGAAAACAGAGTTTAAGAGGTAAAGTCAACAGGGAAATGAGTGAATGAAACAACTTTTCTGCATTTCAGCTGGTGAGAATAGACACTTCGAGCTTTCATTAATTAAAAAAAATTAATAGGAAGGAAAAATGGACATTCTTCAAATGAGCTCCTAGCTGAACAGAGATGGAGTTTATTTACATGCAAATGTTTCTCCTTGCCAGAGAAATACTGGGAAATTCATCAAGAGAGAACAAAACAGAATATTTTTAAAAATATGTTTTAAAATATAATCAAAGCTGCCCACAGGTGGGCTTCCAGCAGGAATTGCCGCCCAGTGGTCAGAGCAGCAGTGAGACGTAGGGGGCTTAGTGTCCTGTGGGTGTCACCAAGACAGGCGGGGGCTGGTGCCATGCCCCAGTGGGCACCTACGTACTGACTTTTGCTCTTCTGGTTCACTCTTAGCACCTCATTTTCCATCTCTTTGTCCCCCTGGGATTTCTTAACCCACCATTCCCATGATTTCTTGTTTTTTCTCTAACCCTAGATGAAGCCACCCTGGAGCTGATGAAGACCCCTCGCTGCTCTCTGCCCGACCTCACCATTGCAGAGACCAGGAGAAAGCGATTTGCCCAGGCTATCACCAAGTGGAGCAAAAGGAACTTGTCCTGGAGGTAGGAATTCATCTATCCCTGCTGAAATCTTGCAGCAAAGGACCAATTCCACAGACATCTTTGTTAAATATGGCTTTGAGGTGAGTTTCTCAAAGGAAAGAGGAATAAACTTCACATTTCAGAAAGGAGAAAATCCTTTGGGGGGGAAAAAAAGAAAACCTGCCCTGGTGTTCTGGGAACTGCCAGAGCCAGTACAGGGGCATCGCTTGTGCACAGCCTGACCCCAGCAGCTCCTGACAAACCCGAGTGGCATCCCATGGCAGGGCAGGTGTGACGGCTGGGCAGCACAGTCAGGGGACTGGCACTGCAAGTACCGCCAGGACTTTGGATGTGCTGGCACAGTATCTTCAGTTCCTGGCTGGAGAGAAGCGTGGAGGTGAAATGGGGTCCGGCTGTTCTGGTGAATGCAGCCCTGGGATATGCCCCGCCTCCCACCCCCTTGGAAACTGTGGTGCTGCAGCAAGGATTGCCATAAAAAGGGGGTTTAGGTGTGAGACAGTATTATATGTAAGGCATTAAAAAAATCCATCTCCTGACAAAGTAATTTCTGCTTTTTATTCTTTGATCCTTTCCAAGACCTTGGCTTTTGTCCAAGAAAGGGCTGTATTTTACAGCTGCAGATTGTAGCCAGCGGAAGCCTATAGCATTACAGAAACTCTGATGTAGTATTTACATCTAGAACTTAGGATTCAACTGGCTGTTTGGAAAATACCGTGGAAATTGGCCAATAGAGACATAAAGTTTTACTTGCTTACCTTTAGCACATTGATTGAAGATTTTAAAAGAGGGAAACAAAACTAAATGCTACTTTGACATGGATTTAAAAGTTGAAGAAAAACCTGAACAATTGCAAGGCTGAAATAAACAGATAAGCCAAGCTGTAGGAAAGGAGGGCCTTGAAATAGGCACATGCACTGACTGAGAAGGCAATTTTGGGCAAACAAAATTTTACAGGTATACAGGTCATTCAGGTTTCTTCTTTTTACCTTTGAGTACAACCAACCTGTGGGAGTGGAGGGCTCGGGGAGCAGAACAATACAGGCTGCATCCTGCACAGCTCGCAGTACAGCCTTGTAGCATCCTGGTACAGCCTTGTAGCATCCCATTACAGCATCAGAAATAGATGGTTTTCTGTGCCTCATCTCCATGTAGAGTTCCCAGGATATTACAGCATATAAATTTTCTTTGCACAGGATTGTTTTTGTTATTACTTTATTTTCCCTGTGCTCTCCCCAGGTGCCAAGGCAGCTGCCGAGAGAGTGGCGTGCTGTGGATGCCCTCTGCCGGCATCAGCGCCGGAGCTGCCCGCAGCCACTTCCCCACGTTTGCAGCCTGGTTTTTCACTTGCTGATTTTGCTTTCTTGCTTCTGGTTACGGCCCACAGAAGGGGAGTTCGTAGCTGGTGTCTCCGTTTCTTCCCGGTGCTCGCTGTCTCCCCACAGTCCTAGGAAGTGCAGCAGCAGGGCCATGCCCCGTCTCTGCACGCTTCGAGCTCCCTGGGCCAGGCAGAGCCATTGAAGCTCAGCTTTTTAAATTTCCCAGTTTTTTTCTTTTGGTGCTGAACTGAGCTGGCTTTCATCTTGTTTTAGTTAAGGACTACTCCCTTGTGCCACCTCGTCAGAGCTGCAGTCTCGGACACTGCGATGCTCAGGCCACGGGATGCCGGAGCGGGAGCAGCCCCGGCTGGCAGAGGAGCAGTGACATTGGTCAGTCAGTGCCCACCCTTGCTGTGAGTGTCCTGAGCCGTCTCCTGAGGGGAGGTGTGCCACCGTCTGAGCCCAGGTGTGGATTTACTCAGGCATGGAGGGGTGGCGGTCAAGGGGAAGGTTGTGCACCTGCCAGTTCTGCGCTCCCATCCGCACGACGGTCCTGATCCTCCTGCTTTCGTCCTTTAATCAGTGGCATCCTGCCATGGGGACCTGCCATCCCAAGCCCAGACCGCCTTGTCCCCCGTGTCTGGGGGTGACAGTTGCCCGAGGGGGGGCAGACTGTCACCTCTCAGTGTCAAGCTGCTTTAGGGTTGTTGCAATGCCCTTGTCACAGGCAACTGGGACCCTCATAGGAAAATCCCCGAGCGGCTGAAGCAGAGAGCAGGCAGGTGTGTGGAGGCACAATAGCTTGGGGGTAACTGGCATTCTGTGCATGATAAAGGGCAGGAGAATGAAAAAACGGAACATTTTTGAGTGATAGTGCTGGGAGAGAGGTGATAGAGGGTTCAAACACCCACTGCCTTCCTCCTGTGGCAATGGGATGTTGCAGCACTGCCAGGGCAGCACTGGATCAGGGCTGCTGTGCCACGGATGGCTCTGGGCAGCTGGAAAAGCAATTTAGCCGAGGCAGCAAGTATCCACCCTTTTAGCTATGCCCTCTTCCCTCCTCTTCCAAGAAAAATCAGTGTGGGTTTATCAAGCAGTCCTTAGCCTGCTGTGTTTGGTAGTTCTCTGCATTTATTTTATTTGTCTGTGGTTTCAGAGCTGGGAAAGTGAAGGAGCGCTTTCATTAATGACCTGTTGATTTCTCATCCATCACTGATACTCTCCCACTTTAGTCTTTGGGAGGACGAAAACCAATAAGGAACCCAGAAATCAAAATAGGTGTGGGTGCCCCTCAATGACAAGCGGAGGCAGATCAGTCCTCTCTGGTCTCTCCTTATGAACCACCCTAGACACTAGCAAAGGAGGTGACTCAGGGAACACATAAAGGACCGACAGGGCTGTGTGAGAGTCAGCATTCATTTGTCTGCACGGCAGTGCTGCTGCCTGGCCGAGCTCTAAACGCAGAGGGCAGATTTTCTCCTTGGCATCCAGTTGTGCCCCTCAGCACCACATCCTGCTCGGCAGCTGCCAGTTCCAGTGTTGTGGCTGAAGCTCCCTCCTGCAGCCCCATCCACCACAGGGATAGACGCTCCTCAGGATGTCCCAGAGTGTGATTTGCAGGGGGATGTGAGTGACCCTACAGCTTAGGGCAGTGTTGGTGGGGTGGCTGGAGAGACTGAGCAGCTCAGTCCTCATCACCCTCCCTCTGGCTTGGCAAAGGCTGTCTGGAGCAGAGAGCTTTCTGTCCAATTACTCACCTCAGGCTTTTGCCCAAAATGCAAGCTCTGTAAGAGGAGTCTCAGAAGGGATTTACATCCACTGGGAACCTAAGCACCCTTTACTACAAATAATAACAATACCAATAACAACAACAATAATAATAGTAATAATACGATATAAAGGTAGGAGGAAGCTTATTTACCTGCCTGCTGTTAGAAATGTGTCTCCTTTTCAGTGGAATTGGGTGACGCAAGGCCAACAAACATCCTATCGGCATAACGGTCTTTTCCCAATCTCAGTGAAAACAATTAGCAGAGCTCCAGCAATCAAATCAGATGCTTCACTGAAAAACCCTCATGGGATTCTCTTGAAAAATGACAGTGATAATGAATAAAGGGTAAGGGACTTTTCACTTACACCTGCAGCGTATTAATAAAATGTGGGTCAGCTCAGAGGTGCAGGACTTTTTCTAAGAAGTAAAATAGTTATTGATACTGTTTCTGCCTTAATCTAATGTTTCTGGAGTCAGGCCTTGGGATGGATATTAATAATGTTTGTTTCTTTAGACAGGGCTTTTTATCCACCATCGTTGTACAAGGGAGATCTGATTTATTATCCTTATTTTACAGCTGGAAAGAAAAGGAAAGTAAAACAGCTCACGTGGTGAGCAGAGCTTGAGGAGGATAGAGCAGATAAGGTCCCCAAATGTGACTCTGTGCCTTAGGCACCACAATCTTGGAGAAAGGTCGTAAGTCCTGGACTAAACATGGTGTGTTTTACACGTATAATGACTTATTCACTAGAAATTAAAGCAGCGAAGGGTTCATCTAAGTCCCGGCGAGTGTTATGAAAGATGAAAACGGCTAGTTAATGAATATCTGGAATCCAGGTGGCCTTTTCCTCTGTACTGTAGAGGATTACATCCAGACACAGTCTCTTCTATAAATTAAAAATTGCCTGCAAATTGTCTTTTCTAATCCCGTGCTCATACTGTTTGTACCTCTGTGCTGTCTCCTTTACAAATGTGTTGTCTTTGAAGTCCTACAATCATCTGATGTTATGAGTATGTTAAGTCATTTAGAGCAGTCAGTAAGGTTTTTGTTTCCAAACCAAAGAGTTTAGGGATGGCAGAGGCGAAGATATGAATGATTTTTGCTCATTTGGCTGTGATGTGTTTTGCCTGATTCACCCACTCATTCCCACCGTCTCTAGGGGGAGCTTCCCAAGCACCTCAGAAGAACTGTTAGTGAGATTTCTGCTTATTCTCATGAGTCCATTTTTGCTCTGTCCTAGATTTAACCCTGACTAGTTCTGTCCTGGCCCGAAGGTGGTGCCTACTTTGGACTGCCTGTCTCTTGAGGGCGTGGGATGTATGTGAATATTTGTCAAAGCAAGAGCTCCCAACCTCAGCAAGGAAGTCATTCCTACTCCCCTCTTCCGATCCATGGTGTCTCTCCGCACTCAAATCGCTGCTTGGGAAGAGCTTCAGTGGTGTGACATCCCCTTCTGACACCTGTAATTATCTACCGAAGTTTAGTCAGGTCATCGCTGCCCGTTGGTGACGGGAAGTGGTGTGGTACCAAGTGATGCTGTCACAGCTCTATTGTGCAGGAGGGCAAGTGAGGTGATCATAATTCTTGCCTCAGCCTTTAAAAATCTGTCCATGAATATTTCATGAACACTTTGGCTGGCGTGCTAGTGCACAAAAAATAAACTATCTGTTATTGCTGGGGTAGAGCTGGCCGGAAGTTATCTGTCGGAGTTGGCTTTTGTCAATAGTTGCTCAGTCAACAGTACGCTTACTTTGAAAGTGTGTATATTTTAGTCAAAATTGTCAATGAAAGATTATCTAAATATACTCGTTTAGAAACCAAGGTGCCTTGTTGCGTCTTTGTCTTTTCATCTCCTCTATTAAATCAACAATACTAGGAATTCTTTTTCAAAGTTGGATTATACAGGAATCATTGATTTTTCTTCCATTCCAGCCCAGCCCAAAACCGCAAAAAGCTCTGAAGGCCTCACTGAGGCGCTGATGCACAGGCACCCGCAGAGCCAGTTCCGGTGGTTCTTGGAGATCTTTCATGCTACCGACCCACCCTCTTTTTTGCCCTCTTTATTTCAGAGTTCGCACCTTCCCAAAAGAGTCCCACCTGGGCCACGACACTGTCCGAGCCCTGATGTACTATGCCCTGAAGGTCTGGAGTGACATCACCCCGCTGAATTTCCATGAAGTGGCAGGAAACAATGCAGACATCCAGATAGACTTCTCCAAGGCAGATCACAATGATGGCTATCCCTTTGACGGGCCTGGTGGGACGGTGGCACATGCTTTCTTCCCCGGAGACCATCACACAGCAGGGGACACTCATTTTGACGATGACGAATACTGGACCTTCCGATCATCAGGTAGGTCAGGGTGGGAGAGCTGCAGCCACACACAAGGGCTTGCAATTTCGCTCTTCTTCTCTGCTGGCTGGAGAGGTTTAGCCTCTGCCACACCTTCACCCCAGGCTTCAGGATCCCATCTTCCTCTTCTTCTGATTCCTCGCAAAACCAACCCAGGCAGTGTTGAGGACACTCTTGCGTTCCTGGAAGCCTCAATGGCATCTCCATGTTTCTCCTTATCCTGCCAGCAATTGCAGAGCTCCCTGTCGCCCAACCCCCGTCCCCGTCTCTTCTGGGACCTGGAAGGTTGCAGGTGGGGTATGTGGCTGCTGGAGCTCATGGATGGGGACTGCGTTCTCTGACTTTGGCATCTTTTGGGTGGCTTCGCTGCCACATGTCCCAGTTACCTATTTTTAAAGTATACTATTAGCTGACCTACCTGTAAAGGGCTCTCTGTTCTGCTGGGAAGAAGGCCTAGTTTTTTCCTGCCATCTCCTGTCTACTGCCTGACATCAGGATGGTTACAAGTTGCAGTTCTATTCTTTTTTATCTTCACCTCATCTAAAGCAGAGTTTTAATAAGCAGAGGGAGTATCGGAAGCGAGTGTTCCTCAGCTGCAGAACCATCTGCAAGGATCAGGTCCCCAGCCTTCGCGGCAGGCGTGTTTTGGCAGAATGTCTTCTCTGCAGCCACCAGCTGCTAATTTACTTGTCATGACACCTCCTCTGCCAGCCTCCTAGTGGGATCCTGCTGCCTCAGCCTAATGACTTTGTTTAAACCTAACTGACTTCTCTGAAACAAGGTAATACCTTCTTCCTGCCCACCGGTTGACCTCCATCCGTCCCCCTGAGTGTTTGTGGGCAGGAGTGTTCCCCAGGGATGCTGGAGGAGGTCTTCAGGTAAAAGTTAAAGGTCTGGACAGGCTGCTCCTTCAGGATTACACGTGCTCCTTGTTTCATGCTGCTGTGCAGCCCCAACCGATGGCCCGTATCAGGAAGGAAAAAAACCCAGCAGTTTTGATCTGCAGACGTAGAGGGCAGAGGCAAGTGCTGCAGTCAGCAGCTCGCCACCGCGGATGTGTTAGTGATGAAGTCAGTTTTGCAGCTGGTGGTTAGGAATGCTCACTGTGAAACAAACCCATATGAAGGAGCGAGCTCAGAGCCAGCATTCCTGCAGGGAACGTCCCTCCAAGCGCCACCGAAGGATGAGGGGATGAGCCTGACGGAGAAAAGCTGCCCTTTATTTTGAAGATCTTGGAGCTATCCGAGCTTCATCTTTTATATATTTTGTTCTCCCTACTGATTCAAAAACAACGACTTGCTAGGTGATATAAAAATATCCCCAAGGTTATCAGTCTGGCATTAAATTGTCAGAGAGCATATGTCTTGTTCTCTCTTAGTGCCAGGGAAAACAGCACAGGTTATAAAAATCTCAGCTGGTTACAGACAGTGTAAATAATAGTCATGAAGGAAAAGGCAAAATTCAGCGAAGGATATCTCCCTGCTCCAGCACCCCAAGCCTGGTGAGGAGCACTAAGGAACTGGGCAGGATCAGCCACGGCTAATTTTGTGCAAAAAAAGCAGCCATCTCCTTAGTCTCCAGCCATTCTCAGGGAATGTGACACCTCCCGGAGCTCCACAGGGACCTCTCCTACCTGTTTGCCTCTTTATTACAATACTTGACATAATGATCTTTATAAGAACCACACTTGAAATAATTGCTGCCCTCTGGTACTGCTCTGAAGGACATTGCTGTGCAGAGAGGGGCAGAAATTGCACGGACATGCGGCCCAGCCTGTCTGGAGCTGGGTAGTTGGAATGCACCGAGCAGGGTTAGTCCCATACAGCTCCTGGGAGCAGCTCATCCTTTGTTTTGGTAGCAGCGGCGTATGTTTGGAAATGAGCTTTAGCCCCTTTCATGAGTGTCTCAGGCTCTGGAGAGGATAGGATTGGTCTGTATGTGGGTGTGGTGTGAGGCACTGGGGGTTGGATTGCAAATAAGGAAATGTGGGGAAAGGGAATGTAGTAGAAATAGGCCAGACTAAAGGAAAAAAGTCATCTAAGGAGGTATTGATGTTCAGCAATGTCTCCCTAATGCCCAGCGTGGTGTGTGACGATCAAAGTGTTTGCCCGAGGAAGCGGACACCAGAGCTGCAGCCCTGCCAGCACAAGGGGTGTATCACAGGAGATGGTAAATCCTCTAAAACCAAGCTGGACACGGTCACCTACCTGTGTCAGGGCAGCAGTGAGCTGAGCAGGTTGGTGGCTGATGAGCAGATGAGCATTCCTGTGCGTTTGTGCGCGTACAGGAAGGCCAGGGGATGGATTTGGCCAGGGCGGCGGCGTGCGAGGCCGGGCAGGGAAAGCCCCGCAGAGCGCCGTGGGCAGGCGGGCACTGGCGGCACTCCCCGGCTCCTTGGCACACGGCTTGGCTCATTGTCTCGGGATGTGACGAGCTCCTGGCTGGTGGCTGCAGAAATCTGGTATTCTGGGCAATGCAAAGGCTGTGTCAGCAGCTGCAGCGGGCATGAGATGCGGGGAGTGACTGCTCTGGCCCAGCTTCTGCAGTGCCGGTCAGCAGATGGTTGTGATGTGGCCGCCGTCTCAGCCCGCTGTCCAGCTTTTTCTCAGATGCCAACAGTGATCTGGAAATAAGAGGGGTGATACCCAGGCTGGTGTAGGCTGAAGTCTGGCTTGCGTTCCATTTTCGTATGCTACGCTCCAGTCTCCAACTGGAAAAAAAAAAGCCTTTTTCAAACTTTACCTACGCCAAAGCTCTTCTTTCCAGTTTATCCAACGTAAACCTACACTTTCTCTTACAGCCCTTGCAGCCCACCCAAATTCCCCAGTTACAATCAGCACTTAGTGACTTGTATTTCAATTTTGTCCTTATCTCCAGACACTCATGGGATGGACCTATTTGCTGTAGCTGTCCATGAGTTTGGCCATGCCATTGGCTTGACCCACATCTCTGCCATAGAGTCTATCATGAGACCCTACTACCAAGGTCCAGTGGGGGATCCTCTGAAGTACGACCTGCCTTACGAGGACAAAGTCCGGATCTGGCAACTCTACGGTAAGTTTGTGTCCCTCAAATGGCTACAGCCTGTTCCTGCCGTGGCGGGACACACTGGAATAGCTGTTTTCTCGGGCGAGTGGAGCTGGTGGGGAGGGTAGTGTTCCCCATTACTGCTTCTTTTCTACACAGGAGTCAGGGAATCTGTGTCCCCAACAGCCAAGCCTGAAGCGAGCGAAACAGATGACCATCCAGTCCTGCCGGAGCTGCCAGAGAACCGCTCCACTGTCTCGTAAGTCAAATTTCTTCCTTTCCTGCAAAGGATGTGTAGTAGTGAAGCTCTGCTTCATCAGTATCTTGCCTGCCCATTCTGGCATCGGTATTTGTCTCCGGACCTCTGGATATTTCGCCGAGACTCAAATTTTTTACTCATATTGGTGGAAATTTATCACCATCACCCTTAGGTTAATTCATCCTTGCTGGAATTTTAATCAAACTTCCTCAGCAGTATCCTGAATTGCACAAGCATAACCTATCAAAATCATTCCACACCGAGCAACTCTCTAATGTACCCGAGGGAGTGAATATTGGAACAAGTGAACCGATAGCCTGACTCCAGCGCAGGTTAGCATTGGCAAAGGGCTGCTCACACTGAGTGTCATCAAGCAACCAGCATGGTCTCATTAAGGGAAGTGCTGGATATAGCTCATTAATAAATGTTGACCAGGACAGCCGGACAGTTAAGAGAAAAAGGGACACTGAACAAAAAGGCAGGAGGTGATGGTCACGCACATTTTTGCCAGACACCAGGAGCGCCCCAAGTGAGAGCAGCAGAGATGGAGCAGGTCACCTTCACCTCACGCTCCTTTTGTTTGAACACGCCGAATGCCATAAGTTACGTTTCTCCGTGCGTAGCTTCTAATGGCACTTGTCCGCCAGGCTCCTTATGGCCATGTTTGGACCTGGAAATATGAGAGCCTTTCTCCCTGCTGTTGTGGGAGGCCACCGTCTCCCACCGGCAGCGGGAGCAGCAGGAAACTTGCTCATGCCAGCCCCTTGTTCCTGCCTTGTATGCTGGGAGGGTGGTTGGGGTTTGCCTCCACATGTGTCATTTTGTGGCCAAATAGGGCTGAGAAGCTGGTGCTGGCAGCCGAGCACAATTTTTCTATCAGCAGAATAGATTTATGCTTCCCTATCACCCACAGCAGCTTTTCTGTGCATGTTCCCAGCATCCTCTCCTTGTTCCTCCATCAGTCATCATTTCTTATGTGGGTTTTGTGGCTCTCTCAGTCCTTCATACTCCGTGCCTTCCCCACCTACCTTGCTAAAGCAACTCAGTATCTCAGCTGCCACTTGCCAGGTGGCTTTCACCAGGTATCTTTCACCAGGTATCACATGGCTCCTTCAGGTCCCTCTGTTTAGGCTCAGCTGCTTTCTGCTTTGCAGCTCTGCCACCTCTCACTGGCACTTTGGAGCTCAGCCCTGGAGCAGCAGCATCCTGAGCTGCTGGTGCGAGAGGCTGCTTGGCTGTTTTCCACGTCCTGCTGCCCTGGGGCAGCTGGCCGAGCCGCACTGTGCCACTGGGAGTGGGAAGCCAGCTCAGCCCTCACCAGCTACGCGAGCTGGTGGATGTAGAACGTGTCCTCGCTTGACTCCCAGCAATGGCGTCCGGTGCCCCAGGGTTGTCAGCCCAAGCTGTCTTCAGGCTGAGCGTTGCCTGAGCTCGCTTTGGAAATCCCCGTGCACGCGGGTAGGCTTGAGCATGAGGAGTGGCAGATGGGCACACCCTGTAGTCTTCTGCAGGAGTAGAGGTGATTCAGTCCGTGGGATGGGAGGCTTTGGGGGAACACAGCCCCTCACTGCCTGCCTGGGCCCTGCTCACATGGGCATCTCTTCACAGGCTCAGGCGGGATGTGCCCAACAGGTGCAACACGCACTTCGATGCGGTGGCCCAGATCCGGGGAGAGGCTTTCTTCTTCAAAGGTGAGCGCCAGGGGTCTGTGTCACCCTGCCGTGGCTTTGGTGTGACAGCACCAGAGGCAGCGCACTGTGGGGCGGGCTGGGGTGGGTGGTGAGGATGAGCGGCTGGGGTTTGTGGGCTGCTCCCACAGACCCAAGGAGGCATCTCACGTACCTGAGCGTGTGACCGCACCGGTGACAATCCAGCACGGCAGGTTTTACTCTGATCCGTCGCACTGGACTGCCCAGGCGAAGAGCTAAAATCTGATGTTGGTTCTATCGAAGTCAAAATCGAGGTCGAACCAAGAATGAGCAGAGCAGCAACAGCACTCCACTGCTTCTTTCCTGTATACCTCCAGCCTTCCTTTCCTCCCACGCTTCATCCTCCCTAATGCCGCCTGCCGTGCGTCTCTCGAAGACAGCGTGTACACAATTGAGGACCGTCTGGTTTCGTGCCAGCAAACACTCGCTGGCAGCGTGTTCCTGGGGTGCCCAGGATGTTGGTGAGGATCCCGTGGGTGACCCTCTGGGCTTGCTTTCTCATCTTTCCAAGATGTAAAAATGCCCGTGGGCCTTTCTTTTCATCCGTGGCCACCATTTGGCCACCCCAAAGCCATCCACCGGGGAAGCAAGAACGTTTCCC
Source organism: Platysteira castanea (assembly GCA_013397175.1). Taxonomy (NCBI): domain Eukaryota; kingdom Metazoa; phylum Chordata; class Aves; order Passeriformes; genus Platysteira; species Platysteira castanea. The sequence continues at coordinate 14,149 of VYXC01003456.1, read as the reverse complement.
CCAGGGATGAGCAGCGGCATCCAGGCGTCTGGGTATCACTGTGTGAGCCTTGGGTCACAGGCAGGAACAGCGAAAGGGCTCCAGAGAAATTGGTGTTGCCTGTGCCCTGAGGGTAGCACAATATGGAGACCGTTCCACAACATTATTTGTTCAGATGCCAGCTCCCAAAAGCCACAGTGAGGAAGGGAAACTCAGAGACATGAACTGGTGTCAGGATAAATGGCTGTCTGTCCCTCGGGGAGGAAAAAGCGATGAAGTAAAGAGAAATCCATCTCGGTGTCTATTTTTGGATATATTTATTGCAGGCCAAAAAGCAAATGTAAAGAGCACGGGTTCAGTGAATGCCAGCTGCACGTGTGCCTCCAGACCCCAGCACATTCCTCGCATCCCCCATCGCCGCCTCCGAACCATCCTACGTACCGGGAAACGGGGGCGTCACCTCTGGGGCAGGATTTAAATGATCTCTAGTGCTGAGCTCTGTCCCTCAATAGGCATTTTGTTCTGAGCTGCTCCAGCTGGTTCCCTAGATGGAAAGAAGCCTCTTCCACTGCAAAGGAACCGGGACTGGAGCTCTCCGGAGCTCACAGGCTCATTTTGAAGGCAACGGTGGGTTGTCTGCACTTTGAAATCACCACTTGCTTTGATGTAGGTGCCTCACTATAGACCCCTGAAGTTTTAAACGCCTTTGGCCTGTGTGTGTGTGTGTCCGCATGGTACGTGCAGCAGTCCTGCCAGAGACAGCCAAAGTCTGGACAGTGTGGAAGACAGCTGGGATCAGAATTACCTGGAATTAAAGAAAGGGATTGCCTCAGCCCATCAACCACATCTTAGTGCAGGAGGACCTCACGCTTGGCTTTCATCGCGTTCAGTTTGCCAGCTCAGAGGAGGGTTTAAATCGAGCTTTTTAAACAAACATGGGGTTGGGGTTTTGTTTTTTAAAGTATTCTGCATGCTAATGGCAGCAATTCCCCAGTGGATCTGGCTTTGGCTGATGATCATCCATGCAACAGCAGCACTTGGGAGAGCTGGCTGGACCAGGGCAAATCATGAGCCCAGGGAGACCGGGGCCGTCACGTTCAGAATTCCTTGCTGCTTAAGTGCTTCATTTTCTTTTTTTTTTCCTGATAGCTTATAAAAACCCAACCAAAGTAACCAACAGCTCAGGCTATTCCTGACTTTGGGGATAGATTTAAGGCTTCCCTGCTGTAGCTGCTCACCCGCTGAGCCCATCGCTTGCAAAGGGATGAAATGTCAAATGTACTGAGGCTTCCCTTTGTGTCTCCGCTGAGCCCAGGGCACTTCAAAGTTCAGATACTGATCTGCTAAAGAATGAGTTACGTTTAGCTGCATTTATTGCTAAAAAAGTGAAGTCTGACCTTGTCTAGTGCCCTGCTAATTACACATGCAGAGATCATCTTTGTTTAATTGCATATGTTTCCATTGATGTAAAATGGTCACCAAATTTGAATCCTTGGGGTTTTTTACATTCTTAAAAAAAAAGAATCTCTAATTATGGCGATTCCTAACATATCAGAATGTGTTATTCAGTTATGTTTCAGTAAGATAGAGCAAATACGCAAACCGGAGCAGAGGAACAAGAATATGATATAAATCCTTATAATTAGAATAAAACTCCCTCTCTGCAGATGTTAAAGCGTTAGAGTTTTGCCTCCTGCATTATTAGGCTAAGATCCAATGTCCGTAAAATTTTAAAAGCCGGTGTCACGATCTGCCAGCTCTGGAGAAAGAGCTGAGTGTGTGGGGAATACAAATCTGAAGATGCATCTTTGGTTTCTATTGCTGATCTCCCGTCAGAAATCCAGGCAAGACCGGATGCAAATAAAGTGCAATAATTTCTAACAGGCAATAACACATATAAGACAAAGTTGAGAGTCGGCTCTTAAACATCTTGCTCCGGCTCGTGTCACCGTGTGGAGCTCTCTGGAGAAAACACAGCATGAAATGTGCTGCAGAAAGGCTGAGAGTCCCAGAGCCAGCTCAGAGTTGGGTTTGGAGTTGCCCCCGAAAAACCATTAAGACTCCTCAGGAAATCCCACATAAGGGTCTTTTAGCAGGAAAAAGTTTGTCATCCTTCCCACAAAGGATAAATCTGTTTCCTTTTCCGCGATCCAAAATATTTCAGAAATCCACAAAATACTCTTTCCTAGCTAGGGCAGCTCTGCTGCAGGCATTACAGCGCGTTGCTGGCACCGCCAGTACACGCATGCCGGAAACTCCGCAGGACTGCTGGGCCTGCTTAGTATCCTGCACCTCTAGATGGTACCTAAGTCCTTAATTGTGCCTCCTTCCCCACCTCAACCCTTCCAGATGAATTCAGATGGTTTCTTCCTCCTCTATTTTCTTACACCCTTTCTTCATTACAAAAAATACCCTCCGGTATTTCTGTGTTTCATTGTAACATCCTAGACATTTCCAAACATGAAAGCAGCTGGACGTGCTGTGTACGGGAAGCTGTGGCTGCTCCAGGAGAGGAGAAATGGGGATGTTTTTATGGATGCTCTTGCTTAAGGCTGTTCGTGCCTGGTCCCGCCAGCGCGCAGGAGGTCCCGTGCAGAGAGGGAAGATGAAGGGCTCCTTTCTCCTGCCCTGGCTCAGCGGAGCAGCCTCATACCGTGGCCAGGAGTATAACGACTCCGGCGCAATGTCCGGATGATTATTTTAATCAAAAAAAAAAAAGGAGGATTTCTTCTGATGACTGCTAGAAATAAAAAAGAAGTCACAGCTGCTGCTGGAAAGCAGGATTGCTCTAAATCACAGCTCCCGTCTCACACGCTTTGCTTCCCGCTGCTGCTGCCCACCTGGCGCTCACCCCCCAGCGAAGGTGGGTTGAGTGTGGTTCAGTAATGTCCAGTCTGTCCCTCCAGGCAAGTACTTCTGGAGACTGACTCGCAATAAGCACTTGGTCTCCCTCCAGCCGGCTGAGATCCACCGTTTCTGGCGGGGCTTGCCGCTAAACCTGGACAGCCTGGACGCAGTCTACGAGAGAACCAGCGACCACAAGATTGTCTTCTTCAAAGGTGAGAGCAAACGTGGTGCTGGAGGTGTAGAATGTGGTGCCAGGCAGGAGACAGCAGTGCCAGATGTTAAGCATCTCGAGGGCAGGTCTGAGACCTGTTGTCCACGAGCAAGGCCAGGAGAAACGAGCTGGCAGGGAGTGCAAGCAAAGGGTAGTGGACACGCTCCCCAGAAAATGAGGGAGATGTCATTGAAGATAAAGTTCAGCCAAATGAAACTAAAATCTGAGCCTTTCAAGAACGAAACACAAGCGGGAACCGCCCTTATGCGCACACTCACGGGTGTTTTGTTCCTCCTTCGACCTTTTCTCTTTTTACTATTAGTTGCTGAGAAAAGAAATCAGAGAGGGGATAAAAATGAAACTGAAGACCTTGGGTTTTAATAATTATATTTCTGTTACTATATTTTTTCTTAAAATAATTGGTATCATTCTCTCATTTTATTTTAAAAAAAACTTGCAAGTTCTTTTTTTCAGAAGAGCTGGAGGAACAGTTTAGCTCTCGTTTTCTATACGAACACCCGAGTCCCCCACAGACCATCCACCCGTGCCGGTTAGATGCCACCCGTGCACCCAAGATCCTGGCAGGCACTGACTCTTGTTTCACCGAGGTTATGTACTTGAAGCGCTAAACACATCCCAGCCTTCCATTCTTCCTGTTTAATAATTGCTTTTTGTCTCCCGACCGTTCCGCTTGAAACGTGGTGCAATTATCGGTTTCAGAAGTGCTGAGCCAAGCACTTCTGGAAGCAATAATTTGGTTTCAGTTCCCCCAACCAGGCCAGAGAGATGGCTCACGTGTCACGCCGCCTCTACGCTTGCGTAAGCCTTTCCAAGTACGGCCGAAGCCCTCCCGGACCGCCGGCACGCTGAGCCCCGCAGAGCCACGCCAAGCCCTGCATCTCCCCGCGGAACAGCATACGGAAGGCTCTGCCGTGCGTTTCCAGCTGCCTCGGGCAGCCTGCCCCGCTCTGCTTTCCCGGAGGGAACGGGGCCAGCTGGAGCGTGCCACCCCTTATGCCCGGAACCAGACCCTCCCAGTCAGGCCCACGGACCACAGCGGCCCTCGCTCGCTCGCTTCCTTCCTTCCCTCCCTCCCTTCCCGGGGATGGAGCAGACAACCAACCAGGAGCTCAGGTCCAGGGGCTCCTCCCTGCTGCTCAGGAGGCTGGAATTGCAGATGTGCCACAGCTGGCATCTTGTCCCTGCCAGGCAGAACACTCCGTGGTCACGCATTCTCTGTGTGTGTTAGTCCTGCCTAGCTACCAGCGTAAACTCAGAATTTTCTTTCGAGCGATAAAATACGTCTCATTCTTTCCCTTCAGCGCTGCTTCATTGATCCCTGGACAGAAACCAAAGAACACAAATTACCTTGGCCTCTAAGGTCCTGCTGCTGATACATGGGCATGCATTTAAGGGCCTCTTCAGATAATCTAGAAAACCAAGAGGAAAAAGTCTGATCTCTAAAATAGCCTATGCAATACCTAAAAGGACACTCCAGGTTCCCAAATAGATGTTGTAAAAGAAGAAAGACTGTCCCAGTGGTTAGAGAATTATGAAGAAATTAAGACATCTGGGTTCAATTGCTTGTTCTAACACAGACCAGGGCCCAGTCTCGTCACGCTTCATTTGTATTGGGGAAAAACCCCCATATTGAGGCCGGGCCAAGGGTGTGGCTGTGTGAGACCCTTGAAGAGCAGTGAGCTGCTCGTGTGGGATTTATCCGGTCCCTGGGCATCCTCCTATCCCTAAAAACCCGTGGTCTCTCAGTCCATCTGGCTCTAGAAGGTGGTGATTTCTCTTCCAAAGTGGACTTCACCTGGCTTCTCAGGAGCAGAAGACCAGGCGGAAAGTGCCCAGTTTGCCCACAAAAGCTGCCTCCAACTTTGTTTCTTTGGATATCGGGCGGAAATCCAAGGAGCAGAAAACTAAACGTCTCCATCAAATACGTAAAAGCGACAGCTGTACTGACGCTGTCACTGTGTTCATGTCCTGGGACAGTCATGCTTTCGGCAGCAAAGCGGGGCTATGTCCATGGACAGCCTGACACAATAAAGCACCTGTTAAAAGCCAGAGGTTCACCCGCGGGCTGACCCCTTCCTATTCACACCCTTAAATGCTCAGAGCTCAGCCCCGAGGACTTTGTCATCACAGTAGATAACAAAACATTAGCTCAGCTCATCTGTGGGGAAAGGCTGGTTTAGGCTGTGAAACGAATGTGATTTTATTCTGTGCTTGTTTCCTTTCCATAGGAGACAGATACTGGGTCTTCAAAGACAACAACGTGGAGGAAGGGTACCCACGGCCCATTTCGGACTTCAGTCTGCCCCCGGGAGGAATCGACGCCGCTTTCTCCTGGGCTCACAACGACAAGACTTACTTCTTTAAAGACAATCTCTACTGGCGCTACGATGACCACGAGCGGAGGATGGATCCCGGCTATCCTTCGGAGGCCATCCTGTGGAAGGGAATACCCAGCCCTTTAGATGACGCCATGAGGTGGTCAGATGGTGAGTCCCTATGGCAGTTTTAAAAGGCACAGCAAAGAAAATCAGTGCTCTGTCGATCTGTAGCCCATTCTACCTTGCCTGCCAGCACAAATGCTGAGCCTCCTGGTGTCTGGAAGCTGAAGAGGGAGGTGTGGTTCCAGCCGGCGCTCCCCACACTGTTCACTAGAAGACTGCAATTTTAAACAGGGAAGAAAAACATGGCGGGGGGGAATAATTACCGCACTTTCTTAAAAGAACACGGTTGATGCTGTTTTGCGGGGATTTTTTTCTTAGTATGGGCTGATTTGGTCCTCGCTAGTTTTGCTGTCATGGAATTTTTAGCTGGCTATATGAGGATGCAGACAGAAAATACTTCTAAAGATGCTTTCCCAGAGTTATAACTTACTTTCTGAGGATGAGATTTCTCTGTGGTTTCTTCCCCCTGAAAAGACCACAAAAATTTTGTCACAGGAGATGTTTACAACCAGCTATTCACTCATAACAAAGTGGCACTTCCAGGGGTTATTTACTGGCAATCGAACGGTGTAATAGCAATCATTAAACCAGGCAGAGGGCAAGGCCACTTCCAGAGACTTTTCAAGCTGAATTTCCAAAGCTACCGAGAGTGACGTGCCCATAGGTAGGAGTCCTCCTGAGCGTGGGGCCTGCTTAGAGAGTTCACAGCCTCCCGGTTTAGAGCGGAAAACACGCACCTGAGAGCAGAAGGTTCTCAGGGCGCCGTCAGGCTCAGGTTCTTTTTCTGAGCCCAGGGTCAGCAACACACACCCCAGGTCATTAATGGATAGCAGGGTCTTCAGCCGTACCATGCCCTATTACAAGAAGGAGAGTTGCGTATGGTGCGTCCAGCTGCGGGTTCACAGGGCCTCGACCCTACACACCCACAGTACCAGGAGGTGCATCCGCTCTAGGACTGGGCACACGAGAGGTGACACCCCTCACCATCCACCTCCAGCTGCCGGTGGCTCCTGGCTGGTGTGAGAGGTCCCGGTCAGCACTACCCTCCGGAGCATCCCTCCGGCAGCGAGGGGATATTGACGACAAGCAGCAATACCTCGTGTGCCTCCACTCCCCCGGGCTCAGCTGAGGTGGGAATGCTCCTCTGCTGCTCCACGTGCTCCTATGCCCTACCCCTGGGACAACACCCACGGCCGCTTACCTTGTCTTTGGGTTTTGGTCTCTTTGCAGGTGCAAGTTACTTCTTCAAGGGCAAGGAGTACTGGAAGGTGCTGGACAGAGAGCTGGAGGTGCAGCCCGGGTACCCACAGTCCATCGCCAGGGACTGGCTGGTGTGCAGTGACATGCAGGCTGACGCCCCCGAGGCAGCCGGGAGCAGCAGGACCGGGGCGCGCTCCAGGCCGGGGCAGCACGACGAGAGCCGCTCGAAGAACGGCTACGAGGTCTGCTCCTGCACCTCGGGCACCCCGTCCCTGCGCCCTCACCCCGTACCCAGATTGACAGCCAGCCTCACGCTGGCTGTGTGGACAGCAGCACTGCTCTGTGCAGCCCAGTGACAGCTCACCCCACCGGCAGGACAACACCGTGGTGCTCTGGGATACAATTCCACAATTGTTAACCGTTGCAAGCAGGAAAAAAAAGCATTCCTAGGAACATGCCAGTAAAGGGTTTGAATTCTCCATGAGAAATGAACAGTGGTTTTGTTTTGTAGTTTTCTTTCTTTTTAATTTCAGTTTAAAGGTCTAATAACAGATTTGAGTTCTGCACCTTCTTATTCCCCCATCCAGTTAAAGATGAGAGCAGCCACATGTTGAATTTAGAAATGCTCCATAGAGATATGTTGCTCTGGATGTTATACACAGCAAACAAAGGAGGGGAGAGCTCCCGGGATGGACTGGGGAAAGAAGAGACGCTGCTGAGATAGACAACGACAGAAAGGCAGCAGGTAGGAGGTAGTAGTTATGTGCTGACACAATGTACACATCCCATTGGATGTACTAGGTAGAAGAAACTGTGACTCCACTAGGATTAACTGCAAGGTGATCATTATTTTTTACTGTCAGGCCTGCTGTGGTCACTGGTGTCTGGGTAACCTGTATCAGTTTCTGTGGGTCAGAAACACCTTTGCCTCTCAGAAGGTGCTGCAGCTTATCTTTGTATAAGAGTCACTGAAATTTAACAATTTCTCTAATAAACCTCAGTCGCCTACATGGAGATCTTTCAGTCCCGTGCCAGATCAGTCTATTCGGCTGCCCGAACCCGACGCCGATACCGATCCCGCGCTCTCCGCGCGATTTCCCCCGGCGTTTACCGGTGCGGGGGCACGGGTGGCGGGGTCAGCGGCGACGGGGGCGGGCGGCGGCGGGGCCAGCTCCGTCCCGGCTGCGCCGCACGGCTCCTGACGAGGATACCTCGATGCCGTGCGGTGCGGCTGCCGTCGGCCGACCGGGGGCCGCCGGTTTGCCTGTAAGGCCGTGGTTTGTTCACTGCTTCTCACAGCTCGTACAGTAGCTGGAATCCCAATTGTGCGGCTGTGCACTGGAACTTCTGGGTTAATGTTAAGTCTTGCCAGATAATTTTTATGAAGTTAAATAGCAGTGAGTCTGTACCAAAAAACATTTGTCAAGATAAAATCATACAGGAATGACCTTGGCAGAAAAGCCCCTGTGAAGAAAAGCAGAAGGAAAATAGTTGTGAGCAGAAACACTAAGGAATTGCTGCTGGCTCCAGGTGGGGTGGCCTGTTTTTTTCAGGCAGGTTTTGTATTGAACTGACAGGCAGTTCTCTCGCCTTTGAGAAGTAGCACCTGCATCCTGCTGGAAGGAGAAAGCGTGGAAAGAGTGGCAGGTGGGAGGAAAGACCATTTTAAAATCTGCCTTTGTATTCCGGTTCCTCACGGTGGGTCTGTGCTGCCCAAAGTGCAAAGGAAGTAAATTCTGGAGTACCTGTTTGTTCACCTGTGTAGTTTGGAAGAGACACGCTGGATATGAAATTCCAGGAAAGGAATTGCACTTGCAACAGAGGCTGGACTGAGAAGCAGTGGAAGCTGTTCACTGTCTGCTTGTTCCCCATATTTACCTCAGCCCTCTGGAGCTCCAGGTCACCAGACATCACCTTTGCTTTTCCAACGTCTCAGCTGAAGGGTTTCTAAATGTGGCAGCAGGCTTTGCTGCAGCTGGAATTTACTTCTGTTTCGGGAAGCGTCTCATCGTATAGTCTGCAATTTAATAGTTCCTGTGCCAGGTTAATTGTAGTGGAAGACAGCAAATGAAGACTCCAGAGACTCAGCTAGGATGCCCCGGGCCCCTTCCAAGCACAGGTTACACAATACCAAACCCCCGGATTACAAAATACCAAAAGCTCAACTTACAAAGAACAAAAAAACCGGCCTACAAAAATACCCAAAAAGCAGGCTACAAAAAGCTAGGTTTCAAAATACCAGAATAACCTAGTTTCAAAATAATAGAAAAGCAAATTTCAAAATATCAGAAAACCAGGTTTCAAAATCTCAGTTTCAAAGTAGCAGAACACCAAGTTCCAAAACACCAAAGTAACCCCGTTTCAAAATACCAGAATACTAAGTTCAAAAAACAGCAAACTCACCCAATTTCAAATATCAAAATATCACATTGCAAAATACAGATTTTCAGATGTCTTATATGGCAGGATTCCTAAACCCAAAAGAATGCAGTATCGTCAAAATGGGATCTGTCCTACCAAATCGGATATTTTCTGTTCCGAAAAGCTTTCCCCCAATGACCATCAATACTTACATTCACTTTGATCATTTAGCCAGATGTAGCAAGAATTTTACTTAAAAAGCAAACACTTGTAGTACTTTTCTGCTTAGTTTGTGTCTGTGAGAACTGACATTTGGGCAGGACAGCTGGGGTCGGTAACAAAGGATATGGAGTAAATCTGCTCCCTAGATTGACAGGGAAAGACTGAGTAGCAGGCAAAGGGAGTTCTCATAAACTGTATTAATATTTCACTGAAATTCAGGGTAGACAGTGATGGGGGTGCTCGAGTTTGGTCCGGGCCTGTCAGGATTAGCTGTAAAAAACCTGGCCAAACCCCCGGCTTCTCAGGGGATGTGTCAAATGCTTCAACAGAAACACAATTCAGTAAGGATTGTGGAGAAAAAACTACTGGTAACCCCTTATGACCCGTGGGAAGTTTCCTCGGTAATTACAAACCTAGGACACGAGGAATTTTGGAAGCAGAATCCCAATTTTGGCCACGGGCACCCGGATGAGAAGGCCCCCTCTTTCCCATGGAAAAGAAAGCCCGGCACGCCGGTGTTCCCCGTGCAGGGGAGGGAACGCAGGACCTTCCTCCACCTTCCCCCCCGCTCCCAGTTGCGGCAGCTCCACGTGTNAAAAGCAAACACTTGTAGTACTTTTCTGCTTAGTTTGTGTCTGTGAGAACTGACATTTGGGCAGGACAGCTGGGGTCGGTAACAAAGGATATGGAGTAAATCTGCTCCCTAGATTGACAGGGAAAGACTGAGTAGCAGGCAAAGGGAGTTCTCATAAACTGTATTAATATTTCACTGAAATTCAGGGTAGACAGTGATGGGGGTGCTCGAGTTTGGTCCGGGCCTGTCAGGATTAGCTGTAAAAAACCTGGCCAAACCCCCGGCTTCTCAGGGGATGTGTCAAATGCTTCAACAGAAACACAATTCAGTAAGGATTGTGGAGAAAAAACTACTGGTAACCCCTTATGACCCGTGGGAAGTTTCCTCGGTAATTACAAACCTAGGACACGAGGAATTTTGGAAGCAGAATCCCAATTTTGGCCACGGGCACCCGGATGAGAAGGCCCCCTCTTTCCCATGGAAAAGAAAGCCCGGCACGCCGGTGTTCCCCGTGCAGGGGAGGGAACGCAGGACCTTCCTCCACCTTCCCCCCCGCTCCCAGTTGCGGCAGCTCCACGTGTGACCGGCCGCTTTCAGAGGGTTACCCGGGAACACCCGCGCAAGGAGCCGCTAGACCAGAGGGGCCGACGGCGGCATCCCGAGCGTCCCTCCGGGAACGACGGTCGGAGGGTCCGGCAGGGGCCGGGGAGCGGCCGGACGCACCCGCGCGCAGAGCATCGCTCCAAGAAAATGCCAAGGGAAAAGCCCTCGTACCGAGGGGCAGCACCCGAGCAGGTGGGGCCCCGGGGGCAACTTTCAGCTTTCCCCTTTTATCTCATCAGTCCCTCCCCAGAGCCCTCAGTCCCTCCACAGTGCCCCCAGAAAAGAGAGGGGTTATTAGGAAAAAATGGGTTTAAATTGAGGGGAAAAAACTTTCTTTTCCATAATTGTCTGTGTTCAAAATGAGGGATTCCCCTCAATTCTAACATTCCCCTGCAATTTTAATGGAATCATTTGAAGGAAGCCCTGCCTTTTTTATGCTGTTAGGGGTATCATTTGACAGGGAATACCAGTTTCCCATTATTTTCTAGTTTAAATGAAAGGGGAAAACCTTGACCATGCTATTTTATGGGTTTGAATTAAGGGTAACTCCCACATTTTCATCATCCTAATGTGTAAATTGAGGGGGAAGCCCAGTTGTCCCTCCTTTTTAAGGGTTTGAACTGAGAGAAAAATGCCCCCTTTCCCATCATTTAAAGAGAGATTTAAAGTGAGGAAACCCCCTCATTTCCCAATATTTTAGGGGATTAACTTGAAGAGGAGAAGCCATTTATTTGCCATTGTATCAGTTTCAGTGGAGGTAAACACCCCATGTTTCCTCATTTTAAGGAAGCTCTCCTTTTCTCAGCATTTTAAGGGTTTAAATCAGCATTTCAGGGCACCTCTACCCCAGCCCCGGTACCAAATACCTCGTACGGGAGCGAGCCGGACGCACGCGTAACCCTAACGCCGCCCGGGGCTCTATTATTTTTCTATATAATGTGTACAGCCCTAATTAGAGGTCCCAATGAGAGTTACACCATTTATATAATTTCTATTCTTCTCCACCCTACTTAGTCACATGTGGAGTAATACTTAGTAACCACCAAGGAACAATTATGCAAATCAACAACTAATTACTCCACTTATCTGTCTATGTTGCCAAAACATAAAGTTTCATTTCTTACCCAGTCTCTGCCCTTTTGCTTGATGCAGTTGCAGTAAAAAAGAAGGTGTCTTCACTTCCCTAAAGAGTTTTTTACNCCATTTATTTGCCATTGTATCAGTTTCAGTGGAGGTAAACACCCCATGTTTCCTCATTTTAAGGAAGCTCTCCTTTTCTCAGCATTTTAAGGGTTTAAATCAGCATTTCAGGGCACCTCTACCCCAGCCCCGGTACCAAATACCTCGTACGGGAGCGAGCCGGACGCACGCGTAACCCTAACGCCGCCCGGGGCTCTATTATTTTTCTATATAATGTGTACAGCCCTAATTAGAGGTCCCAATGAGAGTTACACCATTTATATAATTTCTATTCTTCTCCACCCTACTTAGTCACATGTGGAGTAATACTTAGTAACCACCAAGGAACAATTATGCAAATCAACAACTAATTACTCCACTTATCTGTCTATGTTGCCAAAACATAAAGTTTCATTTCTTACCCAGTCTCTGCCCTTTTGCTTGATGCAGTTGCAGTAAAAAAGAAGGTGTCTTCACTTCCCTAAAGAGTTTTTTACTCTATCCAGCCCTTTACTCATCTTGAATTTAACTCAGAGGAGCCAAGCAGCTGCAGCTCCTTTGAGAGCTTTTATACCTTGTGCTAATTACCTCCTGCCTTTTCCCAGGTATCATGGGAACGAGAGGCAGACCTGGCCAGGGGTATATTAACTCCAGCCTTTGGGAAAGGAGTTCATTCCCTCTCTGGGAATCACTGGGGTAAGAGGTCTCCTCTCATTTCAATGAAGGGGATCTTTTATATTATCTCAGCTTTTTCTTTTTCAGCACATGCTTTTGGCATCTAAAGCAAGAGAGGCTTTGAAGACAACATAAAGAAGATAGCACTGAGCACAGTGAGTATTTAAATTCATGATTTTGGGTGTTGTGTTAAGGGGTGATAAGGTGCTTTTGTAACTTCTGTTTTTGTTCCTTTTTCTTGTTTATCCTCTTGTTTCTTGCTTTTCCCCTTCTTGTTTCTTCTCCTATTGTTCCTTGTTTTGCCTCTGTTCTTGCCTCTGCTTGCCTCTGCTGCTCTTGGTTTTTTGTTTCTCCTTGCCTCTGCTGCTCTTGGTTTTTTGTTTCTCCTTGCCTCTGCTGCTCTTGGTTTGTTGTTTCTCCTTGCCTCTGCTGCTCTTGGTTTGTTGTTTCTCCTTGCCTCTGCTGCTCTTGGTTTGTTGTTTCTCCTTGCCTCTGCTGCTCTTGGTTTGTTGTTTCTCCTTGCCTCTGCTGCTCTTGGTTTGTTGTTTCTCCTTGCCTCTGCTGCTCTTGGTTTGTTGTTTCTCCTTGCCTCTGCTGCTCTTGGTTTGTTGTTTCTCCTTGCCTCTGCTGCTCTTGGTTTGTTGTTTCTCCTTGCCTCTGCTGCTCTTGGTTTGTTGTTTCTCCTTGCCTCTGCTGCTCTTGGTTTGTTGTTTCTCCTTGCCTCTGCTGCTCTTGGTTTGTTGTTTCTCCTTGCCTCTGCTGCTCTTGGTTTGTTGTTTCTCCTTGCCTCTGCTGCTCTTGGTTTGTTGTTTCTCCTTGCCTCTGCTGCTCTTGGTTTGTTGTTTCTCCTTGCCTCTGCTGCTCTTGGTTTGTTGTTTCTCCTTGCCTCTGCTGCTCTTGGTTTGTTGTTTCTCCTTGCCTCTGCTGCTCTTGGTTTGTTGTTTCTCCTTGCCTCTGCTGCTCTTGGTTTGTTGTTTCTCCTTGCCTCTGCTGCTCTTGGTTTGTTGTTTCTCCTTGCCTCTGCTGCTCTTGGTTTGTTGTTTCTCCATGCCTCTGCTGCTCTTGGCTTGTTGTTTCTCCATGCCTCTGCTGCTCTTGGCTTGTTGTTTCTCCATGCCTCTGCTGCTCTTGCCTCTGCCTGCCTCTGCTGCTCTTGGTTTGTTGTTTCTCCTTGCCTCTGCTGCTCTCGCCTCTGCCTGCCTCTCCTGCTCTGGTTTTTTGTTTCTCCTTGCCTCTCCTGCTCTTGGCTCTTGCTCTTGCCTGCTCGCTTTTCTTTCTTTATTTGACCACTGCAGCTTTCTGAAGTTCCAGGTTGTGTCAAGTATGTTAGGCTTCAGAGTTTGTCAGCGAATTCATTGTCTCACAAAAGGGACCTGCCCTGTGTCAAGGGTGATGTCTGAGATTGAGGCTTCTGATAGGTAAGTTGAGGATTGCAACCAGGAGGGGGAGGGTGACCAGGGTACCAGTTTAGGAGTTGCTGTGGGGGTGGTTTTGAAGGCAGCACGGCGGGAAGCGGTGTCCATTTGGGGGCCCCCTACAGCTTTTCCACAAGCTCAGGGGCTGCATTTACATGTCTTACAGCACACAAATGCATCCACTGCACTCACAGAAATGCTAAGTATCTTTGTCTCTTGCTAACCTAGGTGCCTGTCATAATAACAGCACCAGCCTTAGACTCGGGATGAAGCCAGAGGCTTAAGGACCTAAGCGCGCATAGGAGAGGGCAAGCGGCCGACTTGCTGGGATTTGGCCCACGTGCCACTAAACTTGTATATTGATTTTGGTTTTCCTTATCGTAGCTGACTAAGAGACTAACCGGCGATCACGGGGCCTTCC